>CM034154.1:383670305-384270305 GCA_019776745.2 Taxus chinensis
AGAGGGAGGTGGTGATGAGAATTCTATGAAGGATCAACACATCGCACCAGGAAAGGATAAGGCTCAGCAGGTTCTTGCAGCGGCTCCACCCCCACCAGTTGCACCAGCCGAACCTTCCTCGATGCCAGGATATTTGAGTATGTAGATACTCTTCTCTCAACCTTGTTAGCTATAATTGTTAGTAAGCTACGCATTGTGTTTTTTTTAGTTTTTGAATGTTTACTAATTCTCGATTATTTTTTTCCTTGTGTTTTGCAACCACTACTGACGGATGGCGAAACCTTATTTGGAGCATCCTTCTTGACACTTTTGTGCATCCCATAGGCATGACCTAAGATGAGATACTCATGGATTCAGGGAAACCCATTATGGTGGGGAGGCATACTAATGTATTTACCTCAAAATGGATCATGTACTAGGAGAGGTGATGGAGATAAGGACCGATCTTACTGGGTGTCAGATGACCGAGAGGAGGAAACAATGAGAGCACTCCCATAGTGAGGGCACCAATAGAAGATCTCCTAGTTCATCTTCTCATAATCATTCTCACAGATATAGCCATGAAATCTCTCACTCCCACCATAGGATCCATAACAGGAGCCATATCCATGCACCTTGGTTTGGATCCTGTAGGGAGGGATAGGCCATAAGCCTTCTTACTTTTGATTTCATTTTGCGAGATATTTATATGATTTTTTTTGGATTTTCATGCTCATTGTGAGAATTTTGACCACAACTAGAGTGTGATGTCATTATATACAGACTTGACTTATTATGGATATATATACAGATACATATTTTTGTTCTAGGCATTCTTGCTTAAGAGTTAACTCATTGATGGTTTATTTTTCTTGTGTACTCTTAGATGCCTAGAATGTCTAATGTTTTTATATGATTTTTAGATGCATACTATGGATGATGATATGCAAACAGAAATATTTTTTTTGTTATTTTTTATATGATGCTTATGCAAACATAATGTAATCTAAAACTTTGGTTTTCAAACAATATTTAGTACTTCTTGTTTTGTTGGCAAAATGTGATGAAATGATTTGATAATGAAATGAATTCACCCCACTTCTAACCCCAAGCAACTAGTAAGATGTGAGGGCTCAACCACAAGATCCAGAAGGGACATGAGTTGTATGATTTTGATGAATGGAAGAAATGTGAGAAAGAGAAGATTTTTACAAAAATCCAATTGGGAACCTACAACCTAACTCTGCACATAGTTTTACTACATAGTCTAGAATGTGATTTGCTTGCAAGTTTATCTAGACTTAGATCCATAGATGGCATCTTGATTGACAAAATATGGTTTTAATATTTTGACTCTCTTGGAACTTATACATCTAATTCACTTTTTTTGGATTTGAAGTTTCAAAGCACCTTTTATTTGCTAAATTGATTATACCTTATTAACTTATTGTGAAAATACCCCCTATACCTTGCCCCATGCTACCAGTGAGAAGCATGGGATCATCACCAAGGACAATATGTAGGCAAATAAGGGCACTTCCCTACTTTCCCAACCTCACGCCACTAGTATGAGGCACGGGTTCATCACCAAAGATTGGTAGGGAAAGGAAGTGTAGTTTTATTTGTAAATGAAATCTTTTTTCATTTATTTGATTTGACTTATATCATTTTTTTAGTTTTAAATTTGAATTGTGATTTTAGGAGGGATGGCTTGCCCCTAGCTACAACCCCATGAATTCAATAAGATGTGAGGATTACCATCGAAGGCTGAGATAGGAAAACAAATGACTCAGGTAAAGTGTTTAGAATGCTTTTGTTACTAAAGATGTTTCTTTTGGGAAATATATGACATTAGGAAGCTTCCAGAACAAACTATGAACAAAGACACCTATGCTAGAAGATATCTATGGGCAGAACCAAGTATGCATGCCTTGGTAGGGTTAATGCCAAAATTATGTCTTAACTTACTGGATGGACGAGAGATGATTAGAAATGTTGATGATAATATGGTGAATATTTGAAGAGAGTTGATGGATTTAATATTTTTCCAATGTTTAGAAGTTTGAAATTCATTTGAAAAATAGTTTTCTTGACTATAATTTTACAAAATGATCTAGCAGATGAGAATGCAACGTGGATGAAATAGTATACATGTAAATATGTAGATGGATCATGCGTAATATCTCTTTAGGTTAAGAGAGTTGATGGATTCACAAAATTCTTCACCCTCTAGTGTACACTAGTGATATGCCCCATTTTAATAGTCCTCCATGACTTGATATAGCCCCAACCATTTGGGCCTGAATTTCCTTCCTTCGTCAGTTTTCTTGTCTATCCAACTGTCAAGTCTCAATACTAGATCTCCAATGAATATTTCACGTTCATATACCTTCTTATTGTACTGTCTAGCACATCTGATTAGTGTAATCTCTATGGTGCATGCCTCATCTCTGAGATGAGCTTCATCAAGGGTTTCTAGCTCAATAAGTCATGCTTCATCGATATCCTTCTTCTCCTAATATTCCTTGTAACCAATATCCAGAGACTAGGTATCTCAACTTCAAGTGGTAAAACTACGTCTGAAACGAATACTAAAGAATATGGGGTTTCCCTCGTTGGTGTTCTTACTGATGTTCTATAGGCCCACAAGGCCATGGACATAGCTTTAAATTCCAAATCACACTTGTTCTCCTTAAATAGTTTTTAGGAGAATGGACTTTAACGTCTTATTAGTTACCTCAACTTATCGCATTGGCTTGAGGGTAATTTAGAGAGGTTGTGTGGTGATTTATCTTGATTTTTTCACACAAACTAACATACCTCTTCATTGCTAAATGACGTGCCATTATCAGAGATAATGACCTGTGGGACCCCGTACCAAAATAGGTGATCTAGTTCAAGATGAAGTTTGCAATTATCTAACCCCATAACGGTGGTAAGAGGCATGGACTCAACCCACTTCATGTAATATTATGTGGCCGTAATTATAAAATTTGTGGTCGTCATCGTTAATGAGGGAGAAAATTTCACTATCAAATCTAAGCCCCACGTGGAAAAGGGCCAAGGTGTTGCAATCATGGTTATAGAGCTTGGGATAGGTATATGAATCTCATGAGAGAATTCCTGACACTTGTGAGCAATTGCGTATGTACTCTACTACGTGTCGTGTTCTAGGGTGGGCCAAAAATATCCCATCTAGTGTATCTTTCTAGTGGTTGCATGTTCTCTAAAATGTACCTCCACAAATCCTGCTATGGGCTCCATAGAGAATATTTTTGGACTCTTTGTCATCAACACACCTTAGCATCATTCCATCAAAGGCTCTTTGATAGAGAACTTGTTCTATAATCACGTACTTGGTGGCTATGACACGTAACGGTATTCTCTGATACTAAGTTTCTCCCTCAGGGTATGTTTGGTCCATAATAAAATGACAATATATGAATATCATAGACACACAGTAATGGGAGGTTTGATTTCTACATACTATATAAACTTGAGGAAAATATCCACTATCTAACGGGTTGTCTACCAACCAATTGACAATGATTTGTCCCTTGACACACTATTTGGTTGATGTAAGTTAACTCAAATTCTCCCATTAAGGTTATGAAGCATCCAACTTTCTTGGACAAAGAACCCTCTGTTAGGAATGTCTGAAGATAATCTATTTTAACAATAACCCATGTTTCTTGGTTAAACATGTAATGCCTTAACCATTTTGTTTCAAACACTATAGCGAGACATTGTTTTTCTTCATGTGTATAATGTGTTTCATAGTCTATCAACATACGACTGATGAAGCAAATTTCATTTTCATTCTTGTCATCATCTTCTTGTGCTAACATGCAGGCTAATGAGACATCTGTTTCCCGATAATATAAAATGAGGGTGTGATTTTATTTTAGAGAAATTAGCGTGGGAGGTGATAGAAGGAATCATTTGACCAATTAAAATGCCTTATGACACCCATCCCTCTAGATGTTGCAACAATCCTTCTTTACAAAATTATTTATCAAATGAATAATAAAGGTTAAATCAAGCATAAACCTGTGGATTACACTGATCTTTCCAAGAAAGGACTTAATTCCTGACTCATCTGATGGTGGGGTCATTTATAGAACTACTAGGATTTTTTCTAGATCTACATCAATCCCTCGTGAAGAGATGATGTAACCCAGAAAATTATCTCTTGTTACACAAAATAAATACTTTTCTAGATTCAATGTGACATCATATTTGATGATATGAGAGAGGATGATGTGAAGCACCTTGGGGTGATTGTAGCACTTCTTGGCCTTGGAAAAAAGATCATCAATGTAAGATTCCAAAATCTTGTGAATAAGATCATTGAATATATAGGTCATTTCCCGTTGATAGGTAGCACTAGCATTCTTAAGACCAAATGGCATGACAATGTAGAAATAGGTACCCCAACGAGTGGTGAAAGTTGTCTTTTCTTGATCCTCCTTAGAGATCCTAATCATGTTGTAATACAAGAAACCATCCATGAGTGACAACAACTCATATCCAACTATTGCGTCCATGATGACATCGACGGATGGTAATGGGAAATAATGCTTTGGATACGCTTTGTTTATGTCCCAAAAATCAATGCATATTCAAATTTTCCCATTCTTCTTGAGAATGGGGACTTTTTTGATACCCATATTGAATATTCTACAGGTTTGATGAACCCCACCTATAGGATTTTCATAACCTCTTCTTTGACCATCATAGCCACTTTTAGCTTCATAGCTATTGACTTTCATTTCATGGGCTTGGCACCAGGTTTGGTTATGAGATTGTGGACTGTGACATGGGGATAAATTCCCATCATTTATTTATAGCTAAAAGAGAAGGATTTTTAATGTTCCTTGAGAACCTTCATATGAATTTCCACTTATTCCAAAGTTAAATAACAACCAAGTTTCAATCTTTTAGGCTCTTCCTCTATCCCAATATTTATATCGATGGCACCTTCGATTAAAGAGGAATTTCCTTCTTCAAACTAGATCAGGGATAGAGGTAGTTCTAGTTCTCCTTCCTCCTCTACTTCATAGATCTCAACACCTTCTAACGAGGAAGGAACTATCGTACGATCTCCAAAACAGGAGGAAGAGTGAGGTATGAGAGTGAAACCCCTCTATGATGTGTGAGATGAATGTCAGTGTACACATTAAGGTAACCTAGTATAGCTTCATCATTATCTACATAATATAAGGTGATAGGCTCATTCTTAGTCTCAACGTATGCTAGAATTGGATTGGTAGGAATTTTTTTAACTAGGTGTTTGGCTTAAAATGAAACAATGAATTTAGAAGTTTCCAAATCCCCACTTGGAAAAAAGTGAGAAGCATAAATAGCCATGGAATCAGCTAAGATGATTTTTTTTGTGTGGGATAGCTTCAATGGATATAAAGTCAAAATATTTTCTTAGGTTGAGCATGACAGTCTTGTAGAGTTGTAGGTGCTTCACTGTAGTCCTTTAAACTTCTGAAACTTGGTTAGCAGTTTGTTGGGAATCACCCAAAACTCTAATATTATAATCACCCATTCTCTTAGCTAAAATGAGACAAATAAAAATATCCTCATACTTGGAACCATTGTTTGTGCATTCGAAATTGAGGTTAAATGTGAAAGGAATAATCTTTCATTCCAGGGAAGGGAGGATCATGTCTGTCCCAACACCAAAATGACACTTCACTCCATCAGAGTTGAGCATCCAACATTTTCTAGGGAATATTGATGTTTGTTCATTTCTAGTATCTTCTTCCTCCACTTCTAAGACCTCAACCATGAAAAATTCATTGGTTGGAAGAGAGCCAAGTCCTAGATCATGTCCTATGCACAAGGAGTCCAACAAGAGGAGGATAAGAAAAATTTTCTCCAACAACTTGATAATATTATTCATGGTTTCTATTGATATTATTTCACTAACAGTTTCATCTTTAGTTGTAATGACCCCCTTAATTAAGATGGAGGTGTCTAACTCCGTTGTGAGAATCATCTTAGAATTTGGTGTTATATCCTTATGTTTGTTCACTTGATTAGAAGGGAGTTCAAACTTTGTATGGACCCGATATTTCTTCTTTAAGTTTTCTAGGTGAATGTCGAAAGGTTTTGGGTCACCCTGAGTGATGAAGACTTTCCACAAATGTAGGAATCTAACTTCTTGGAATAGTGTGGAAAGGATTTCCTTCATCTGATAGATCCAAGGTCAGCCAAGAATCGTGTTATAGTTCGTTTCCCTTTTGATAATATAAAAATCAGTTATAACCATCTTGGGCCCAAGATTAATTGGGAGTAGTATGGTCACTATGGATGTTTCTTTAAGACTGACATAGCCTCTCAATGTATTTCTAGTTGAGGAATAATATGTTTCCACGTAGCCTAAATTTTAGAGGAATGAAAAGGGGACAATATTAACAACTACCCCATCATAAATCATTGCACTTTTAACATAGTTATTATAGATACAGACATGTAAATACAATGTTGGGTCACCTCTACATGCCAGCTCCGCATCAGTGGGAATCTTACTGATGTTGAAGAACAATCCAACATCTCTTTTAGGCTGCCCAAGATGATAGATGTCAAATTCTATGTGTTTTACTTATGCCTCCGGTTGAGGGGTAACATCAATCAAGTGTCTAAGACCCAATTATTCTAACAAAGTAGCTCAATGAGAGAGAGATAATTCTTTAACAAATCCAAGAAGATATGTGAGAACAGGTCTTAGTTAAATATGTAATTAGATCATATGTACCTATTGGCCTTGGAAGTATTAGAGTGTCATCTGACATATATGGATATATGGGAATATGTTGTGTTTAATAATCATGGGCTCTTGTAGCTATTTTAATCTTAGGTTCAGCTTCTAATTCAACAAGACCCATAATCTTAGTTTGTTTCCGACCATCCAATGGAGGTGTTATAAGTGGTTTTGAAGAAATTGAAGCTTCGTGGTCATTGTTACCCACCAGGTTACTCTTTTTTTTACCATGGGGGTCTAATTTTTGATTGTATGAACACGTAGGAAGAGGGTCACTAAAGATCCTAAGAGGGGTGTTTTTTTGGGTAACTGGACCCATGCTAGAATTATGCATTGGCGCCATAGGATTTTCTAAAAACATCTTGATCAAGAGTTTCCTTTAGTCCTTTGGTAGGCACTATATGAACTTGTTACTATCACAAAAAGTTTTAACATCATTCCCTCATACCCTATGTATGTCACAATAAATTTTGGGATAATAATCCTGAGGTCTTTGATTTACATTTTGTTATGGTCCAAAGTTCCAATTGTTGTTTAACTACTCATTATTATAATTAAAGTTTAGAGGCCTATGCCCCTGGTTTTGATACCCATTCAGGTATTGATTGGGGCCTTGGGCTTGAACTTGTTGTGGAGGTGGAGGGAAATTAAATCCACCGCATTGATTGAAGGAATGAAATTGTTACTCTTTTTCTTACTTTTGTTGTTATATGCATTGTTTACACTTGAAATGTTAACAACATTCATCTTTTTGGCTTTATGAGTGACATCATCTATTGTAACACCACAGTTCTTAGTGAGGACCTTATGTCCTTGATTGTTGTTAGAATTATTGGGGTAATTTTTATTACCCTAGAAGGGAGTGATCAATCATGAATTTGAACCGTAGGTCCTTAGACTTCTATCTATTTCTGATTGATATATATGGAGACCATCCTATAGTACCTCCTCATAGCTCACAAGGGGGAAATTTTGGACTTCTTCCTTTGTCTCTCAATTAAGAGAATGAAGGAATAAATCACAAAGCTTCATCTGATCCATATTGGGAGAATTCACCGTAGAGTAGAGGACCTTTTTATAACTCTGAATAAAGTGGGTAGTAGATTTTTTATGCTTTTTCATTATGTGGAGAAATTCCCTGATTCCCATTCTTAGCAGCTTGTTCATGTCAAATGCCTTATTGAACTTGGTGATGAGTTGATTAAAGGAGTGTATCAAGGCTTTAGGTATCCTATAATACCAATTGAGAGTGATTCCTTTAAGATTCTTAGGGAATATCTTGGCTACAACTGCATCCCATGGGAGTAGCTCTCTGAAAAAAATTACATATTCCTTGATATGTGCATTTTGATGTTCCTCCCCTTTAAGCTTTGACAAGTTAGGAAGAGGTCATGGAAGAATTACACTTCGTATATAAAATTCTAAGGGATTCTTAATGTATTTTTCATATGGAAACAATGCGTAGGACTCTACTATAGATGACCCCTAAAGGGGAGGTGGAGTAAGCATATGAGGTGACAAGTATGGTGCAACGTAAACATTTATAGAGGCATAAGGCATCTGTTGTGGCTAAGGATATGATCTAGGAAAATATAACATGTCCCCCTATAATGATTTGGAATACATATACAAATATGAGGGAACATTACTTTGGTGTGGAGTGGGAGGGACAAAACCAGGGAACATCACATTGTCAGTTGAGATGACACTTCAGAATGTACTTCCGACTGGTTATTGTTGAGGGTAACCATATGAGATGTGAGGGGCCATACCCAACGTGCTTAATATAGTGAGGATATATCTAGGGCAAGGAACACCCATGTAAACTGGAGGTGAATTTGGTGCTAAGGGAACATGGCCAAAATTTAGTGCACGTTAAGGAATATTTCCCTTCCCTACGAAATATGTAGTGTGGGAGGGATGAGAAAGTTCCAATTCTCTAACCCTATTTACCAATGTTGAAATTACATCACCCGTAGACAATGTTGTGTTTAACTTAGGTGTATTTTGAGCCTAGTTCAGAGGTAAAGGTATGTGATTTCCTATTATATCTTAATATTTAGGAAGCCACCACACTTTAGATGTGTTTCCTATAGGAGGAGGGAATGTGGAGTTGTTCTAGAGAAGAACATCAACGTATTATTACATCTAGTCTAGGTACTAGTATATGTTATTGAAGTGTTTCTCACTTTAGTCGTAGCATGCTAGGTACTCCTCATCTAATAATGGGAGAAAATTAGACTGCATACTAATTTGTGGTCTAAACAAAACCCTAGGATTAGATCCTGAATCTCCAGTGAATGTCATGTTGTTAGAATTAGAGAGTGCAAGATGTGGATTCTGTGAAGGTCATTTAATCTCCTTGATCCTAATTGATGAACCATTGTTAGTCCTTTGCGGAGGAGGAGTATGAGGAGAGGGTACATTTTTTTAATAGTTGTCATCCCACCTAAATAGTGAGGGTGACTGTTGCATACCAATTTTATAGTAATACGTTTCAAGACCCAAAATGGGTCAGCCATATTCCTATCCTAAAATATTCAAGGGGTATATCAATACCCGCATAATAATGGGACATTTGGAAGCTGGATGAAAGGAATTGAAACAAAAAGAGACTAGGAAGTGACCCCTCTTTAGACGTGTTTCCTGTAGGAGGAGGGGTAGCAGATTTTTTCTAGAGAATAGCATCAATGTATTTTTGCATCTGTTATAGGGAATGGTCTATGTTGTTGAAGTGTTTCTCAATTTAGGCATAAAATGCTAAGTACTCCTCATCTAATAATGGTATCAAATTATACTACATACTAATTTACATTCTGCAAAAAACCCTAGGATTAGAGCTTGAATCTCTAGTGAATGTCATGTTGTTAGAATTATATAGTTTAGGATGTGGATTCTATGAAGGTTAGTCAATCTCCTCGATCCTAATTGATGAACCATTGTTAGTCCCTTACAGAGGAGGAGTATGAGGTGAGGGAATATTTTTTGAATAGTTGTTAGCCCACCCAGACAGTTACGGTGACTATTGCATACCTATTTGATAGTAATATGTTTCAAGACCCAAAATTGGTTGGCCAAATTCCTTTCTTGACATATTCGGGGGGTATATGAATACCCACAGAATAATGGAAGAGGTGGAATATGGATGAAAGGAATTGAAACAAAAAGAGAATAGTTCCTCACATCGGGTTCACCAATTTATACAATTGAAAATCAACACATGATCGTTAGTCACACTCTACCTCCCAAGGTCTTGCTAGGAAAACCAATGTAGAATGAGTGAATGGCTATATGTAGTGGAAATAAGATTAATATGTAATAGCTAGAAAAAAATATGTGGAAATGGGATGATCAAGCTATCAAGGAAAAATAATGTCCTCGACACATAATATTAGGATCTTCTTGTCAAGGGAAAGAAAGGCCCTTCTAACCTAAATGGGTCTAATGGATGGATTGGAAATAATAGCCACCGGAATATTCCAATCAATGTCAAGCTCCGTAAAAATCCTCTCTAATGGTTGTGGGATACATGGAAAAAAAAATAGGTACCTCGTAATGATGTCTAGAAAAGGTCATGGAATAAACAAGAGATACATGGTCCCACTAATTCTATACATGGTTAGTTGGTTCAGTCTAGAATGAGAGGGCTAGATGAGCTTCATTATTCAAAATGTTTAGTTGTTTGATAATTTCCACTAGAAGTGGTGGTTTTCTAAAGACTAGTACATGTAATCGAGTCTCAAATTCTAATTGTTATTTGGACCAGTTCGGTTAGGGGACCGTTTTATCATAACCATAAACTCTCTACAGTTGTGGTCCTTATATGGTCACATATGTTCAATCTAGACTCTATTTCTAGGGGCAGTCCAATATTTGCAAGACTTGTCAGCCTCAATGTTTAAGATTTTGAGTTGTGCAATGCGATCATAATATCATGATGTTGTTTTGAGGATAAGCATACAAAGTATAGCACCTATGCCCGTGATAATTTTGGGTCCATTCAGTTGGGGGACCCGTGGATCACAACCATATTTTCATTCTTTTTGTTTTCCAGGAATGGTCATGTATGCATTTATGCAATTGAAATATATGAAACTAAATAACAAGCTAATATAAGAAATTAAAAACTACACTATGTTTTTTGTATTTTCAAATATTAGAAGAAATAAAGTAAGAAAAAACAATCTAATCTAATTTGAACTAATATTTTTTGTATTATCTGGAAATTTATGGAATAATAAATAAATGAAGAAAAAAATTTCTTCTAATCCTATACAAATAAAGAACCAGATGTAGTTATTTATCTATACAACAATATCTTAAATATATTCTAAATTAAATGAATCTTTTTCAAATTAATAATTGTGGATTATAAAATCTTCTTTCTATCTCAGAGACATGGGAAGATTTGAAGCTTTTGAGAGTCTTTTCTTCCCCTAAAAATTCTTGGATAGAATATGAGAAGATTCAATAAAAACCACAATCTACAACATATATTTTTATTATCTATGGTGATATAGTAGGCTCCTCCAAATATTCTTCCCTCACAAATCCATAAGGATAGGAAGTGGTTTACCCAAGATTTCACCCTGAAATTTGGGACTACCCCTTTTAAAAAAATATCATTCTTTTCAAGTAATGGGTCATTTTGTGTTTTTTTTTCTACAGTTGTTTGCATTACTCTAAGGTATCCCCAGAGAGTCATAAAATCCAAATTCGAAAAATACCCACATGTTAAAACTCACTTTATCCCTTCACCAGGTTTTGTCTGAGAGAATATTATTTATTTATTAAATAAATAAAATTATTTTAAAAATAGATTGAGATGAAATTTGAGGATTTAGGTTATATAAAACACTTCACCCAATCATTATTATCATATAACATTTTCTCGGGAGGAAAAATTGTTGCGGATCATCTAATCAGAGAAATATTTCAAGCAATTTCCTGCAGCTTCTTTTAGGTTTTTTTTAATTTCTTTTTGTCTTTCTTCATTTTCCATCTAAAAATTACTGTAGCCAAATCATTCTTCCTGCCAGACCTTTTCCCAAGCCTAGGGTTTTGAAAATTTATCCAATGTTTTTAATTTCTAATTAATCTATCTAAAGAAGACCATAGCTCAGGATTCCTTCAGGAGATTGCAAGAGGTTGCTTGGTCCAAACAGGAACAATAATGGATTTCATGAAAATAAGAAAAATATTTCCACAAATGTGTAGACGTTGAGAAAATATGCACTTTTAGAGAAAAAAACACCTAAAACAGAGCCACAGAGTGAAAGTTATGGCACTTGCAAGTTTTTTCTCCTACATCTTCCCAAACCCTTTGCAAAAATGGCAAATTTTATTCTATCCTTGTGTTTTCTTTAACAAAAAATCCAACAATGGAAATAAAATGTTGTTAATGAGTTTTCACGTAACTTTAAAAGAAAAAGTCATGTAAGTCACACTTTTTGGGAAGATCAATTTCATAATACAAGTCAAACATTTTGGGAAGAAGCTTTTTTCATGCTAGTCGCACTTTTTGGGAAAGATGAATTCTCCATGCGAGTGGGAATTTTTGAACTTCCTGGAAGGTGGGAATTTGGAGGATTCCAAGAAGATAAAAATTTCCCATAATGAAAGTCAAGTCAGGTAAGTGCTAATGGGAGTTTTGGTGTCATAAAGAAGGTGGGAATTTGGAGCCTTCCTAGAACGTTGTTTCTTCCCATTATTAAATTCAAATAACTAAAGGTGCAAATGTATTTTTTTTCCTAGCAGGAAGTTTGGAATTTTGAGCCTTCCTGGAAGGTTTTTTTCCCCGTATTAAAGTCAAATCACTTAAGGTGCAAATGGGAATTTGGGAGCTAGCAGGAAAGTGTGAATTTGGAGCCTTCCTGGAAGGTTATTTTTTCCCATTATTAAATATAAATCACTTAAAGTACAAATGGGAATTTGAGGGCTGCTTGGAAGGGTAATAATTCCCATCAAAGAGGTTTTATTCACCCATGCAAGTCGTACTTTAAAAAAATATTATTTCTTTCATGCTAATGGGAATTTTGGAGCTGCATGAAAGGTGGGAATTTGGAGACTTCCTGGAAGGTTTTATTCCCACAATTAAAGTTAAATCACTTAAGTGAAAGATGGGAATTTCAGAGATTCTTGTAAGGGTAAATATTCCCACTTCCTTTCCCTCATATTTTTTCCACACTTCCTAGCCAAATGGTGTGACCCATTCTAGCATAGCTAAATGCTTAAAAGATTACTTCTTTTAATTAACGGGAAGCATCTAGTTTTGGTGCTTAGAGTTGGAAATAATTCATTTTTATTATTCTGGCTATCTACATGCTGATGTGAGTGCACAGGTGAATAAAATAATAATTTTAGCTCGCTTGACATGCAAGAAAAGTTTTAAAATAGAGGGATTCATGCTTTATAATTAGATCTCAGTGAAGAAATTAGATATTCATGCTATGGATTAAATATTTGTCTGAATTATGTGTAGGAATAATTCACTGGTGCTCATATTGGTGAAAATAAGGAAAATTCAATTTCAGATACATTGAACATATCTTCAAAATCAAAAGGAAAAATTACAGGTTCTACACAAATAGATCCATCTCTTATATTTGAAAGGTCTTCTAGTAGAAATTGTTGGTGTGTATTATTTTTCATATCATTAGGTGATTCATCTCACTTATGTGAGATTGTAGGTCCACATGTCATTTAGGGGTCATTATGAGATTCTCTTATGTGTCAGTGCTTCATATGCATCATTCGGGAGTTACACTTCTATTCTAGGAATGTAACTCCCCTTCTCCACTTGAGTTGTCATGATTACATCACTAGCGGTTACTCAGTACCTCCTATATGTACACCCCTTTGGATCTATGAGATAGAGAGAGTTTTTGGATTGTAATGAGGTTATACCCATGTTTTGAATCTTTGCATGCACATTCAGTTGATGCTCGCTCCTCCTGAGATATCTTCACGTTGTCATTCGTACATCCGTTGATGTGTACGTCATCCCTCATGATCCTTGTGTTTTAGGTTTCAAACCCTCTTTCATGATATTAGAGTGCAAGGTGTAGTGCCCACTTCCCTTTGACACTGTTTAGATACTGATTTTGACACTATTGATCATATTTTAGACATTATTATGTTTTGATGTAGTATGATGTGTCTATGCTAGATCATGAATTATTATGGACAATATTATGTTTTGGTTAGATGTTAGATTATGGATTATTATTGATCTAGATTCAGTTAATATGCTTGATGATCATTCAGAAATTACTATTATTATGTGGATGATGATATATTGGTTGACATGGATAGGTTATTGATGTTGATTTTAGACATGTGACATTTGATGTTATGAATAGCTCTAGCATAGAGATTCATTAGATAAATATATAGTTACAAATGGAATTCAAATGATGATGTTAAATTCTTGATATTGTCGTGATTTGGATTTAATCTTTATATGTTGCTTATATCATTTGGATGTTCTGATGTGGCCACGAGGCCGAAGCAGGCATTGTTATTTTCTAGGTTAAAAATCACAACAATGTCGGGGGACTGGAGACTAACCATATTGAAATTCTGTGTGAAATCATTAAGGTCACCATGGCAACTTTGTTTGATTTGTGTGTTGAGTTGTGTTAGGACTTCCCATGGGGGGATTTCCACTATTGTTACCATGGGATATAGGTGTTTAATTTTGTGTCCCTTTTTAATTATTGTTGTGTGTATTTTTATTTGTAAGGTGTTCTTTCTTTTATTTAATTTAAATGTGATAGTTTAATGTGGGAGTCATATAGATAAATTTTAATTAAAATAATTGGGATGGGGAGTGTAAGAAATAAAGTTGTAGTCTTAATTAATAATTAAATTTGATTTATAACCATTTGATAAATAAATCAATATTTCTGTCAAAGATTGTAATAAATAAATGTCATAGATATTAATGCATGTGTAAGAGGATGTAAGGGTTGTGTAAGTGAAGTGATAGATTACGTAAATCATATTTTGGAAGTGTAGAACACTCCATCCTCTTTTAAATTCGAATTTGACCTTGAAGGACAAATTTGGAGGCTTGTGGGACAAGTTAAAATTGTCCCACACCTCTCAAAAACCTCCACCAACCATGATTATAGTTTTGGAGTCAAAATCAATCCTTTTTATTGCATTTTGATATTATTTTTTGTAAGAATTGATTACACTTGTCTTACAAATTTTTAATGCATTCCTTTTGGAGTATGGGCTAAAATGAAGTATGTAAGTGGTTTTTCATTCACATTTATTGTGATTTATTTGTTGATGTTGATTTTCACTCTTGGGGAATGAGGAAAAATGATGTGGCAACCCACTTGGAATCCACATCATCCTCTCCCCACCCTCTCCTTTAAAAATTTGAATTCTTCCCTCATTCGAGGTTGTTGAAAATTTGTTATTGCACTCTTGGGTTGAATTTTCTCTTGTCTTTGGAGCTTGCTTTGTGGAAGGAGCTAGGATTGATTCATATGCTTGTACTTTGTTGTTTTGAGAATATGTTTTTGAGCATCAAAAAACTTATGTGTTAGAAAACAAATCTCCATAATGGAGATGTAGGCTCTTTCCCTTTTTACTTGCTATTTTTTTCCCTCTTTCTTGCATGCAATATTGAATGGTTTTGTGTTGTATTCTTGGAGGGATGAATAAAATTCTTAGGGAAAGGTGTTGGGAGAAGACTATGAGGTTTTATCAGAGGAGGGATAAGGGATTGCCAAGGGCACTTGTCTTTTGGAGGGAGTGTTGGTTTGGGATCCACTTAGGAAAAGAATATGTTCGTATTTCTTACTTTTGGGATGGGGATAAGGGATAAGTTTGGAGGAGGGATAAGGAGGGGTTGAGGAGGGATAAGGCTTATGTGGTTTTTTATGATTTTGGCAGGTTGTTTTGGTCGATGGCCAAATTTCAACAAGGGAGGCATAAGGAGACCTCCATAGATCTTGCTCTTGTTTGGCTTGCTTGCTTAAAGAAGCCTTTGTTTTGTTGTGTTTTTTTTTTAAAGTATTTGTGAACTACATCTTGATTAAATTATGTGTCTTTTTAATGTGAAAGAATTTTGTTTGTTGTGAAAGAATCCTTGTTGCTATGTGTTGATGTTCATACCTTATTCCAATATGGTTAGGGCTCCAAGGCCAATGGGGAAATATGGCTTCTCTTTTCCCATTGGATGTCTTGGTTGGGTGGAGAGCATTACTTTTCCCCCTTCCTTGTTGTGATCAAAGAATAATGAAGAAGAATAATTCAACATATGTTTGGAGAAAGAAAACACCATTTTTGACAGTCCTAATTCTTGAGTAAATTTGAATGTAACCTTTCCCACTTCAAGTGGATGATTGTATATATATTGTAATGTGAAGTGATTGTATTTTCATTAAGGATTGTAGAGAAGAATTATTTCTCTTTGTTTTACTTTGGAAAGAAAATGTGAAAGGAGTTTCATACTTTGTATTTTGAAAATTGAAAATCCAATCAAATTGGAAAGAAGTTGAGTTGTAAAGTTGTTTGAATTCAATAAAGGAATGGAATCTCTTTTTGATTTAAATTGTTGCAATATTGTTGTTGGAGATCAATGAGATAAATATGTATTCCTTTCCCAATTGCATTGTTGTATTGAAATTTCAATGACTATTATAGTTTCAATTTTGTTTTGAGGAAGAGAAAATGTATAAAGGAAATGACAAAATTTGACCTCTTTGAAATGAGTTGTTAAAAATTAGAAATTAACATTGCATATTGAATATAAGTGTTTGTTGAATCAATTGAATTTTTGAGAGAGGAATTTTATATGTTTTCCATACTCGAATGTTGAACAGTAATTTGTAATCTCATTGGAGAAAGATCTCTTTTTCAATTTTTTTAAAAATTTGGCACTTGAAATAATCCAATAAATGTACAGTTCATATTTATAACTAACATTAACGAATGAAAAAATTAAATTTGGATGTATTAATGTTTAAGAAACCTTTTGGGAACTCAATAATTGAAATGACTAACAATAACTTCATCAAATTAAATTTCAAACTTGCATATCAGATTTCCTGTAAAAAGATGTAAAAGTGCAAAAGACAAATTGATTCTGGAAAATATTTCTAAAATTACCTCGAACCACTTCTCCATGTTCATTTTTCATGTTGAGAAGAAAAGAAATCAAAATTGAACAAAACTTAAAAGTTATAAAAATTGCTAGTTTTGAAGTTATAAACCCTACAGATTTTTTCTTCAAAATTGACCTCCAAAACTTAATTAAATTTAAAAATTTATGAACTCTATGTAAAGAGGACTCTGAGATCTTTCCAGAAAGTGCTTGTTTTCTAAAAATGGATTTTCATATCAAAAGTTATGGCCATTTGAATTTTTACTTCAAAATGGCCATCCCAAACTAAAAATGAAATAATCTAACTTTAGAAAAATTTAAATTTTACACTTTGGAAAAATTTCCTTGAAAAGTCCATTGTCCTGCCACCCTCTCATCCAATCATAAGTTGCCACATGGCAGTCTGAGGGGTGGACCCTTTTGAAACTTAGACTTTTTGAAAAATTTTCTTTTGGAAATTTTTCCAAAATTACCCCGCAATTCCGCGGCCCTGCACCAATCATGTGCTGACACGTGGCAGGGAGGGCCTGCAGGTTAAAATTGAAAACTTAACATTTTGCACTTTTGGAAAAATTTCATCTTTTTCCCCGTGTACCCGTACCCCCCTACATCCAATAGGGTGTTGACACATATCACCATGGAGGCATGGGCCCACGCAAACCATTTTTTTTCCTTTTTACCCCCCTTTGGCAAAAAAATCTCCTTTCTCTCCTCTACTACGCCAACCTGTGTCAAATAACAGGATGCCACATGGTATTTTGAGTAGGTTTGGAGGCATGGAGGTAAATTTTCCCTTGGAAAATTTCACTTTTTGGCATTGGGAAAATTTTTGAATTTTTCCCCCGCGACCCGCCGGCCCGGCCCAATCACTTGATGATACGTGGTAGATTGGGCATTGGCAGGGGTATGGAGATATTTTCTCCCTTGAGCTTTTATTCCCAAGATCTCCCCCTCTAATTTTGCCCCACCTGTCTACATCACCTTGTGCCAATCGGGATGCACCACGTGTCTGGATTTGTCAGCGCCGCGGGTACGTGGAGGTGTTTTTTCACTTTGCACCCAAGGAAGGAAGATTTCTAATTTTCCTCCCTGTTCCGCCAACCCACCAAAGGGAAAAAATTTCTCCCTAAGCCGTGGACTTCCCTAGGGAAATTTTTTCCCTAAAACTCTGCCCAGCCATAACTTGAGTTCTACAAGGAGTTAGAAGGACTTCTTTATATGGTTGGAAAGGTGAGGAAATTTCCTATCCAATGAGAATAATTTAGGAAAGTTTTGATAACTCTAGATGTGTGAAAATCTGGTTGAATATCTGAGCCTGTTAGAGAGTAGGCATGGCAGGGGGTAAATTGATCCCTGAACCTAAGTAAAATATGTAACCCTAAAATGGAAACCTTGTGAATATTGTTTTAGCTTAAAATGGAAAATCTTGTGTTTGGGAAATTAGAATTTTTGTTGTGGAACTTGTGAGTGAAAATTTTTGTCATGCAACTTAGTGGTAGACTCTTCTAATAAAAAAAATAATTTCCATAATTCTTCCCAGCTAATCCTAGTTGTTTCTTGGTCTCAAGTGGTAATTTGAAGTGGGAATTACACTTGGTATCAAAGTGATGGTTCAAAAGCTTAGACCATTGGGCACACTAGAAAATTTAGACTTGAGACTTTCAAACTAGCAAATCTGTTAACTTAGAAAAATAAAACTGTTTGAAATTGTTCATGATAGTAAACTTAGAAAACTGAAGAAGGTTTGAAGTATTGAACTAACTCTCACTTTGGTTTGTGTAGGAGGCTTAGACAGAGTGAGAGGAACATTCATAGAGACCCAGAGTCACCACCACCACCACCTCCACTACCGCCACCACCACCACCAGCTTAGGGTTTAGCAGCTATCCTACCACAGATTTTGTAGACCCTTCAGGATGTTAATGTTGCCCTATGTGGAGGATCATTAGGAGGGAATTTAGGCAGACATGATAGGGATATTTCCATAGAGGGACATGCACCTCCTTCACTCAGTGAGGAGCATGGAGGAGAGAATTATCATGGAGAGTCAGATAGAGTAGAGTCTCCTTCGAGGGGACATGGTGACCGTATTTCAGGATAGAGAGAGAGGTATCAAAGCCCTAGGATCGAGGACAGGTAGGCAAAGAGGGCATCAAACCACAGTTGTAGATCACATCAAGGAGATCCTGAAGCTTAGTCCATCACATTATTCAGGTGATACAGGAGGATTCCAGGCATAGACTTGGCTGGTTAGCTTGAGCGGTTACTTCAAGCTTTGTCCTTTTTCTAGCAACACAAAATCTCATGTTGTGATCCATCGACTGAGGGATGGAGCTAGAGTATGGTGGAGGATAGAGGAGTAGAAGCTCCACATTGATTTAGAGATAGTTACCTAGGAGCTGTTTGAGGAGAGATTCAAGAGTAGAGACTTGTCACGAAGATTCATACAATAAAGGATTGATGAGTTCCACGATCTTTGATAGGCATCCCTTAGAGTGGAAGATTATGAGAGTAGGTTCATGTACCTACTTTAGTATGTTGATTACATGCAGGATGAGCAGGTGTAGATCCATAGGTTCATCTGGGGCCTTAATTTAGATATTAGAGGTGTAGTTTGAATCCATTGCCCACAGAATTTAGCAGAGGTCATTGAGAAGGCCTACATTATAGAGGAGACTCGGGGTAAAACCGAGCAGGCTAGAGACCAAATCAGGATCCATATTCAGCAATTATAGGATAACAGATTGAAGGGGTTAGCTCCTCTTCCTTGTGGTGGTCAACATTTTTCGTAGTCACCTTTCAAGCCATAGTAGCAGCAACAGAAGCAGTCTCGTCTACCTTTTAGGCCTCCTCATAGAACTGATGCACAAAGAGGTTGTAGTATGGGGCCTCCTCCTAGGGGTCTTACTAGGACACAGGGTGGAGCTAGAGCTCAGTCAGTAGGAGCTTGACTATAGAGACCACAGAAGATTGTAGTTGGATCATCAGGATCCATGGCACCTACCTCTAGGGCACCTTATAGAGGTGCTTCTTCTTGGAGAGGTTCAGGTGGTTGTTTTAGTTGTGGAGTAGCGAGACACTTTTGGAGAGACTGCCCCCAAAACCCTAATAAGGGTAAGGCACCCATCTTAGAGGATACATTCAGAGACATGGGACAGAGTCACAAGATCTATGTAACAGTCGAGAATTACCAAGCCGAGCACTAGATCACGGTCATTGAGACTATAAGTAGTGTTGGAGGTGTTCCTACCTCCGTATTGTTTGACTCCGGTTCTTCTAATTCATTTATTACACCAACCTTAGTAGAGCGATGCAGGCTAGTGACAATTAGGTAGGGTCATATTTGGGATGTTGAGATGGATTTTAGAGCCAAGATCTCTATGGACTCCTTAGTTAAGGAGTGTGTAGTGGATTTGGGACCTGTCACCACCACCTCAGATCTTTGTATTCTTCCTTTGGGCTTGTATGGAGTCATTTTAGGCATGGATTGGTTATCTACACATAGGGCCAGGATGGATTGCTATCACAAGACTATATCTTGTGTAGATGATCTTGGAGTTGAGTCGGTGATTTCAGGAGTCAAAAGACTTGTTTCTATTCACACTATCTCTATTATGCAGCTCAAATGGTGTGTGTGGCAGGGTTATTAGATGTATGCAGTGGAAATCAGTGACCAGACAAAGGATGGGTCTAGTGGGCCATCACTAGATGATCATCCCATTCTGAGAGAGCATGTAGATGTATTCCCAGGGGAGCTACTGAGGATGCCACCCCTACATGAGATTGACTTTCATATTGATATGGTTCTAGGAGCAGAGCCTATCTCACGAGATCCTTATCGGATGACCACCCCAGAGCTTTGTGAGCTCAAGTTACAGCTTGAAGGCCTTCTGGAGAAAGGCCTTATCCATCCTAGTGTATCCCCTTGGGGTGCATTGGTAATTTTTGTAAAGAAGAAGGATGGATCATTACGGTTGTGTATCGATTACTGCCAGCTGAACAAAGTGACGATCAAGAATCGTTATCCCCTTCCTCGCATATGATGACTTGTTTGACCAGATGAAGGGAGCCACGATGTTCTCTAAGATTGATCTCAAGTTGGGCTACCATCAGTTTAGGATTTCAGAGGTGGACATCCATAAAACCATCTTCCGCATGAGGTATGGGCACTATGAGTTCACAGTGGTGCCTTTTGGTTTAACGAATGCCCCTACAGTGTTTATGAGTTTGATGAATGGGGTATTCAAAACCTTTCTAGATCACTTCATGCTCATCTTCCTTTATGACATATTGGTATACTCACGAACACGTGAGGAGCATGAGGGGCACCTTCAAAAATTTCTTTAGTGTCTTCATGAGTAGCAGCTTTACGGGAACTTGGAGAAGTGTGCTTTCTTTCAGACAGAGGTAAAGTATTTGGGACATGTTATTTCCAGGAAAGGTATCGCAGTCGATCCTTCCAAGATTAGAGCCATTATGGATTGGCCAGCACCCACTACTATGACTGAGGTGCACAGCTTCATGGGTGTTAGTAGGATACTACAGGAGATTTGTTCAGGACTTCTCTCAGATAGCGCACCCTATCACTTCCCTTCAGAGGAAAGGGAAGAAGTTTGTTTGGATGGACAGGTGTGAGCAGGCCTTCAAGACACTGAAGGAATGCCTCACTACAACACCCATTCTTGTTGTGCCAAATCCACATGGTGAGTTCTTTATATGCACAGATGCTTCTTTAGCAGGGCTTGGAGGTGTGTTGATGTAGGATGGTAGGGTTGTAGCCTTTGAGTCTCACAAACTCAAGGATCATGAGCTTAATTATCCTGACCCATGACCTTGAGCTTGTGTTAGTTGTGCACATGCCTTGGTTAGATGGAGACATTTCCTTCTTGGATGGAGATTCACACTTAGGACAGATCATTTGAGTCTTCGCCACCTCTTCACGCAGCCCAATCTAAATGCTCGTCAGAGGCATTGGATGGAGTTGATTTGTGAGTATGACATGGAGATAGAGCATGTGAATGGGAAGGAGAATATAGTGGTAGATGCTCTCAACAGATGGAGACATGTGAGCTATGGCCACTACAGTGAGCATAGATTTATGGAGTAGGATTCTTCAGCAACTTCTTCTTGATAGCTTCTACATGACAGTAGCTGAAGCAAAGATTAAGTCTCAGAGACCACTTGAAGGGAATTTTGATGGTTTCTCATTAGAGGTAGATGGTCTTCTCAGAAACACAGTTTAGATATATGTTCCCAGAGATGGAGGCTTGAGGCAGGACATCTTGGTAGAGGCACATTGTGCACCCTACTCAGCCCATCCTGGGGTGAAGAAGATGCACGCCACTTTGCGACAGTTGTATCACTAGAGAGGACTTCGTCGTGATGTAGCTCAGTTTGCATCACGGTGTTTAGAGTGCCAGAGGGTTAAGGCTAAGCATCAGCATCCAGCAGGTCTTCTCTTTCCTCATGCTATACTGGAATGGAAGTGGGACACCATTTCCATGGATTTCATTGTTGGACTACCTATGTCAAGATATCACCATGATGCCATTATGGTCACAGTTGATAAATTGACAAAAGTAGCTCACTTTTCTCTGGTGAAGACCACTTATATAGCTAGAGCAGTGGCACGAGTATATTTGGATGAGATTGTCAGGTTACATGGGATTCCGTGGAAGATCATTTATGACCGTGATCCCTTGTACACTTCACATTTCTAGACTACCATGCAATATGTCCTCGGGACGAGGATTAATTTCAGCACAGCATACCACCCTGAGATAGATGGACAAACTAAGCAAGTGAATCAAATTTTGGAGCATATGCTTAGGATGTACGTGATGGATCAGTAGTCTAAGTGGGAGGAGTACTTGTACTTAGTGGAGTTTTCCTACAATAATAGTTTTCAGAGTTCTATAGGTATGGAACCTTTTTAGGCATTGTATGGTAGGGAGTACAGGACACCCCTTAGCTGGGATAGGTTGGAGGATAGAGTATCTCTTGGACCAAGCTCTTTTGTAGGACATGGAGTAGCAGGTAGTGTTGATTAGGCAGAGATTGCAGGAGGCATATGATAGGCAGAAGAAGTATGTGGATCAACATAGAACCGAGCATAATTTTGATGTGGGCATGAAGGTATTCCTTTGTGCTAGGCCACATAAGAGCCCAATCCACTATGGAAAAGGTTCTCATTTAGCTCCTCTGTTTGTTGGACCTTTTTAGATATTGGAGTGTATCAGCCCATTGACTTACTGTCTAGCGTTTCCACCCATCTTGTCTCAAATACATGATGTGTTTCATGTTTCTGTTCTTAGGAGATACATCACAGATCCTTCTCATGTGTTAGATTGGACATCATTGCAGGTACAGGATCAAGGGAAGGTGATGGTGGAGCCTGTCCGTATCATAGATCGTAGGACCTTGGGCCTTCGAGGTAGAGATATTGATCAGGTGCAGGTGCAGTGGAATAGATTCAATGAGACTGCAACCACTTGGGAGGATGCTACTATTTTACGAGTGTAGTTTCCAAATTTTTTCTAGTGACTTCCAGGAGGAAGAAGAGTCTAAGGGGAGGGGGATGTAGTGCCCACTTCCCTTTGACACTATTTAGATACTGATTTTGACACTATTGATCATATTTTGGACATTATTATGTTTTGATGTAGTATGATGTGTATATGCTAGATCATGGATTATTATGGACAATATTATGTTTTGGTTAGATGTTAGATTATGGATTAGTATTGATCTAGATTCAGTTAATATGCTTGATGATCATTGAGACATTACTATTATTATGTGGATGATGATATACTGGTTGACATGGACAGGTTATTGATGTTGATTTTAGACATGTGACATTTGATGTTATGAATAGCTCTAGTATAGAGATTCATTGGATAATGATATAGTTACAAATAGAATTCAAATGATGATGTTAAATTCTTGATATTGTCGTGATTTGGATTTAATCTTTATATGTTGCTTATATCATTTGGATGTTCTAATGTGGCCACGAGGCCAAAGGAGGTATTGTTATTTTGTAGGTTAAAAATCACAACAATGTCGGGGGACTGAAGACTAGCCATATTGGAATTCTGTGTGAAATCAACAAGGTCACCATGACAACTATGTTTTATTTGTGTGTTGAGTTGTGTTAGGACTTCCCATGGGGGGGATTTCCACTATTGTGACCATGGGATATATGTGTTTAATTTTGTCCCTTTTTAATTATTGTTGTATGTATTTTATTTGTAATGTGTTCCTTCTTTTAATTAATTTAAATGTGATAGTTATGTGAGAATCATATAATTAAAATTTTAATTAAATTAATTGGGATGTGGAGTGTAAGAAATAAAGTTGTAGTCTTAATTAATAATTAAATTTGATTTATAACCATGTGATAAATAAATAAATCTTTATGTCAAAGATTGTAATAAATAAATGTCATAGATATTAATGCATGTGTAAGAGGATGTAAGGGTTGTGTAAGTGAAGTGATAGATTGTGTAAATCAGATTTTGGAAGTGTAGAACACTCCATCCTCTTTGAAATTCTAATTTGACCTTGAAGGACAAATTTGGAGGCTTGTGGGACAAGTTAAAATTGTCCCACACCTCTCAAAAACCTCCACCAACCATGATTATAGATTTGGAGTCAAAATCAATCCTTTTTATTACATTTTGATATGATTTTGGGTAAGAATTGATTGCACTTGTCTTACAAATTTTTAATGCATTCCTTTTGGAGTATGGGCTAAAATGAAGTATGTAAGTGGTTTGTCATTCACATTTATTGTGATTTATTTGTTGATGTTGATCCTTTCTTGGGGAATGAGGAAAAATGATGTGGCATCCCACTTGGAATCCACATCATCCTCTCCCCACCCTCTCCTTTAAAAATTCAAATTCCTCCCTCATTTGGAGGTTGTTGAAACTTTTTACTCTGCACCCTTGGGTCAAATTTTCTTCTTGTTGGAGCTTGCTTTGTGGAAGAAGCTTGGATTGATTCTTGTGCATGCTTTACTTTTCTGTTTTGGGACTATGTTTTGATCATCAAAGATACTACTGTTTTGGAAAACAAATCTCCATTATGGAGAGGTAGGCTCTTATCCCTTTTAATTTGTTGTTTTTCCTCTTTCTTGCATGAAATATTGAATGGTTTTGTGTTTACATTCTTGGATGGATGGGTAGAATTCTTAGGGAAAGGTGTAGGGAGAAGACTATG
Organism: Taxus chinensis; assembly: GCA_019776745.2. Lineage (NCBI taxonomy): Eukaryota > Viridiplantae > Streptophyta > Pinopsida > Cupressales > Taxaceae > Taxus > Taxus chinensis. The sequence continues at coordinate 383,695,409 of CM034154.1, forward strand.
AGGTTTTATCAGAGGAGGGATAAGGGATTGCCAAGGGCACTTGTCTTGTGGAGGGAGTGTTGGTTTGGGATCCACCTAGGAAAATAATATGCTTGCATTTCTTACTTTTGGGGGGGCATAAGGGATAAGTTTGGAGGAGGGATAAGGAGGGGTTGAGGAGGGATAAGGTTTATGGGTTTTGTTATGATTTTGGCGGGTTGTTTTGGTGGATGCCCAAATTTCAACAAGGGAGGCATAAGGAGACCTCCATAGATCTTTCTCTTGTTTGGCTTACTTGCTTGAAGAAGCATTTGTTTTGTTGTGCTATTTTTTTTTAAGTAGTTGTGAACTACATCTTGATTGAATTATGTGTCTTTTGAATGTGAAAGAATGTTGTTTGTTGTGAAAGAAGCCTTGTTACCATGTGTTGATTTTCATGCTCTTATTTCAATATGGTTGGGGCTCGGGGGCCAATGGGGAAAGATGGCTTCTCTTTTCCCATTGGATGTCTTGGTTTGGTAGAGAGCGTTGCCTTCCCCCCTTCCTTTTTGTGATCAAAAGAAGAATGAAGATGAATAATTCAACATACTTCTATTTGGAGAAAGAAAATTCCAGTTTTGACAGTCCTACTTCTTGAGTAAATTTGAATGTAACCTTTCCCACTTTGAGTGGATGATTGTATATATATTGTAATGTGAAGTGATTGTATTTTCATTAAGGAATGTAGAGAAGAATTATATCTCTCTGTTTTACTTTGGAAAGAAAATGTGAAAGGAGTTTCATACTTTGTATTTTGAAAATTGAAAATCCAATCAAATTGGAAAGGAGTTGAGTTGTAAAGTTGTTTGAATTCAATAAAGGAATGGAAGCTCTTTTTTATTTAAATTTTTGCAATATTGTTGTTGGAGATCAATGAAAGAAATATATTCCTTTCCCAATTGCATTGTTGTATTGAAATTTCAATGACTGTTATAGTTTTCAATTCTATTTTGGGGAAGAGAAAACATATAAAGGAAATGACAGAATTTGATCTCTTTGAAATGAGTTGTTAAAAATTAGAAATTGCATTGCATACTGAATATAAGTGTTTGTTGAATCAATTGAATGTTTGAGAGAGGAATTTTATATGTTTTCCATACTTGAATGTTGCATAGTAATTTGCAATCTCGTTGGAGAAAGATCTCTGTTTCAATTTTTAAATTTGGCACTTGAAATAATCCAATAAATGTATAGTTCAGATTTATAACTAAAATTAAGGAATGAAACAATGAAATTTAGATGTATTAATGTTTAAGAAACCTTGTGGGAACTCAATAATTGAAATGACTAGCAAGAACTTCATCAAATTTAAATTTCAAACTTGCATATCATATTTCCTGTCAAAAGATGTGAAAGTGCAAAAGACAATTCAACTATCAAATTGAATCTGAAAAATATTCCTAAACTTACCCAGGACCTCTTCTCCATGTTCAGTTTGCATGTTGAGAAGAAAAGAAATCAAAATTGAACCAAACTTAAAAGTTATAAAAATTGCCAGTTTTGAAGTTATAAACCCTGCAGATTTTTTCTTCAAAATTGACCTCTAAACATTCATAAAATTCTAAAATTGATGACTTCTATGCAAAGAGGACTTTGAGAGATTTCTAGAAAGTCCTTGTTTTCCAAAAATGGAGTTTCCTATCAAAAGTTATGGCCATTTGAAGTTTCACTTCAAAATGGCCATCCCAAACTGAAAATGAATTAATCTAACTTTAGAAAAATTTAAATTTTACACTTCAGAAAAAATTCCTTGAAAAGTCCGCCACCCCACCACCCTCTCATCCAATCACAAGTTACCATGTGGCACTCTGAGGGGCAGACCCTTTTGAAACTTAGACTTTTTGAAAAAAATTCTTTTGGAAAATTTTCCAAAATTTCCCCCGCAACTCCGTGGCCCTGCACCAATCACATGTTGACACGTGTCAGGGAGGGCCCGTGGGTTAAAATTGAAAACTTAACATTTTACACTTTTGGAAAAATTTCATCTTTTTCCCTGCAGACCCGCACCCCCCATAGCTAATAGGGTGTTGACAAATGTCTCCATGGAGGCATGGGCCCGCGCAAACCAATTTTTTTCCTTTTTACCCCCCTTTGGCACAAATCTCCTTTCTCTCCATTGCTTTGCCGACCCCCATCCAATCACAGGATGCCACGTGGTAGTTTGACCAAGTTCAGAGGCACAGATGTAAATTTTCCCTTGGAAAATTTCAATTTTTGGCTTTGGGAAAAATTTCAAATTTTTCCCTCGCAACCCGCCAGCCCAGCCCAATCACGTGATGACACGTGGCAGATTGGGCATCGGTGGGGGCGCGGAGATATTTTCCCCCTTGAGCTTTTATATCTAAGATCTCCCCATCCAATTTTTCCCCACCGGTCTGCATCACTCCATGTCAATCGAGATGTGCCACGTGTCTGGATTTGTCGACCCCACGGGTGCGTGGAGGTGTTTTTGTGCTTTGCGCCCAAGGAAGGAAAATTTCCAATTTTCCTCCCCGCTCCGCCAACCCGCCAAAGGGAAAAAATTTCCCCCTAAGCCGTGGACTTCCCTAAGGGAAAATTTCCCCCTAAAACTCCGCCCAGCCATAACTTGAGTTCTACAAGGAGTTAGGAGGACTTATTTATATGGTTGGAAAGGTGAGAAATTTCCTATCCAATGAGAATAATTTAGGAAAGTTTTGATGAACTCTAAATGTTTGAAAAATTTAGTTGAATATCTGAGCCTGTTAGAGAGCAGGCATCGGGGGGATGGGGTAAATTGCTCCCTGAACCTAAGTAAAACATGTAACCCTAAAATTGAAACCTTTATGAATCTTGTTATAAGCTTAAAATGGAAAATCTTGTGTTTGGGTATAATTAGAATCTGTGGAACCTGTTAGTACAAACTATTGTCTTGCAACTTAGTGGTAGACTCTTCTAATAAAAAAATTTATTCCATAGTTTTTCCCAGCTAATCCTAGTTGTTTCTTGGTCTCAAGTGGTAGTTTGAAGCGGGAATTACATGAGGTTTTAGTAAAACATGCACTCTTTGTTTATCAATTTGTTATTACTTCTAGTTTCTTATTATTTCCTCATGCAATTTTTTTTATTATTACTTTGGAATCATGTTGCTCACCTCACATTGAGGTGTTTTTCACTATTCAGGTTCATGAAAAAGTGCAAGTCAAAAGGTGGAGTGTCTTTTTGGTTTTTGAAAGGTTGAAGTTTTTTCTCTAGGACCTACTTAGCCCTAGCTCTCTGAGATGGAACCGAGTTGTCCAAATAGCTTACTGCTTACACTCACTAACTCAGCCTTGTATTGACCCTTGCATTCACATGCTTGTATTTGGTATTTAGTTTATAGCTTGTGTTTTCCTTGCATTGAGTTCTCTGGAGTTTGCATTGGCTTCATAGATAACTCATTGGTAATTCATGCACACTGCATCCACATCAACTATGGTCAACTCGTGCCTTGATTCCTAAGTCAAACATGCACCATATTCTGTTCCCTTGGAATCTTGGGTTCTTCCTCTAGTGAATGTATTTGGAATTACCATCATTATTCCCTAATCTTTGGCTTGAAGGATCCTTTTTTGCATTGTTCATGGTGATCTTCCTCATTGGGAATAAGCCTTGTTGCATGGATGTGTTTGATCTCTTTTTTCTCATGCTAGGTTGTAGGCTTTTTTTGATTGGTCTACAACTCGAGTCTCATCTCTCAAGTTCATTTTTTGGTTGACTGATGCACCATTAGAAGCTCCCATCTTGCTGAGCATTTTCCTAGAGCTCACATTTGACCTTGCCTTGTTCTCCATTCACCTCGGCATGAGACTTCATACTTTTCCCTTGCTAAGTATCGTTTGTGATTCCACTTCCTATTCATCCTTGGTTTTTGGTCAATGTGACCATTTCATCCATGGACTAGTCAACATGACTAGTACTGTGCACCTGTTCACTTGGCATGTGGTAATGGTTAGCTCATTCTACAACTCCAACCATTACAAACTTGAAACCATGCTTACAATTAACACGTGTTCATAACTCTCTTGGCGGTTATTACAAAACCAACTCAGCTTGGTCCACCCTTCCCTTTTAAGAATTGATTATTGGTAAAATAAATCTCCTTTTAAATGGTTTAAGGAGAAAAACATTTATTTCATTGGAATTTTTTGGAGCTCTATTTTCTTGTTTTATTGTCCTTCCTTCAAGTGTCAAATATGGAGGGTGAGGTCCGGGGTTGGTAGGAGGCTAATCTTCCCTCGCAATAAAAAAAAACTCTATCTAAAATTTGTGTTGGTTTGTGTTATTTTCCACATCATTAGGTGATTCATCTCACTTAGGTGATATCGTAGGTCCACGTGTCATTTAGGGGTCAGTATGAGGTTCTCTTACGTGTTAGTGTATTAGTGCATCATATGCGTCATTAGGGAGTTACACTTCTATTATAGGAATGTAACTCCCCCTCTCCACTTGAGTTGTTATGATTGCAGCACTAGGGTTTACTCAGTACCTCCTATATGTACACCCCTTTAGATCTCTAAGATAGAGAGATTTTTTGGATTATAACAAGGTTTTTCTCATGTTTTGAATCTTTGCATGCACATTTAGTTGATTATCACTCCTCCTGATATATCTTCACACTATCATTCACACATCCATTGATATGTACATCATCCATCGTGATCCTTTTTTTTTAGGTTTTGAACCCTCTTTCATGGTATCAAAGAGGATCTTATGGATTAGTGCACTCTTCATCATTTCTGTGCATGTTTTCCAGCTTCCATTGTGATATTTAGATTCTCGTGCATGTGTCATAATGGTTATTCTGACCGTTCTTTACTTGCATTGATTTCAGGCATTTATACTTTTGTTCGGGTTGTTCGTGTCTTATTTTTGGGAGTTCATAGGTTTTTCCACCTTGCGTGTGCATTTGGAGGTATCTTACCATTTTGGAACAGTTGCACGTTGCATATCTAAGTTTTTTATGCTAGTTTTGTGAGTTTTTCAGTGTAGTACAAAAGTTTCTCTGGGCCAACTTGACTCCATCTTGACAAGATGGGAACCAAGCTTCCCTAGTTCATCACTACCTTTAATTCAGACTGTGCTTTTTTTTGGCTTAGTCTTTGTTTTTTTGCTCTTATCAAGTTTTACATTGGCCTTTCTACCACCAGATTGTGTTACATTTGAGTTTGGGCACTATTGACTATTTGAGAGCCCTCCTTCTCTAGTTCGTGTCGAGCTTGCCTTACTAGTTCACATTACTCAACCCATCGATCTCATTTTTTTCCTTGGCTTTCCTTTTTGTTGCCATTCCTTGCTTCAAATTCCAAACTCATCTACATCCCATGTTTCTTTACACGTGTTTGGAGGTTGTTTCACATGTTGGCTTTACCTCTGGCTTGCCTTCCATCCTTGGCTTCTTAGCTTGGCTCTGTGTATGCGATTCTAGTTCACTGTGCTCCATTTCTACCTACTCCCACTCCCACCAGTTTATATTTGCCTCAGATTATTCAATGTTGAATTCTCACCTAAATCCTCCATCTGAGCCCATATGCTAACTCGGGCGTTACTCGTTAATTGGACACATGTCTCCTCATGCTTCCCACTTGACTGACATCTTAGTCCTCCCATGAACCCAATATGACATGGCTCCCATGCTCAATTTTTTAAACGGTATACAACTCAACCCACATTCTCCGACACTCCCAATAGCTCATGTTTCTCACCGTGAACTACACTCCATCTGAGCTCCTCAATTCATGTCGACCTTTCCATTTGAATAGACATCTTGACCGTTGCCTCTCCATTTTTAGAATTATTTGGTGGTTAAAACAATCTAATTTTTTATGTTTTAAGGATTAAAACATTCATTCTTGTCATTGTAAAAAATTTTGGGACCTATTTTTCTTGTATTTAATGTCCTTCATTCATGTGTCAAAGACAAAGGGCGAGGTCCGAGGTTGGCAGGAGGATAATCCCCCCTTGTAAAAAACAAACCCTACCTGAAATTTGATGTCATTTCCAATGAGTACCCACATGACACCCTTTGCACCCATTTCAGGTACTTTTTTAATCAGTTTGCAAAGCTTATTGGCATTTTACATCAGTTGTGGGAATCATTTTCTTGCTATAACTTTATACTCGTTGCTCGATTTTGAGCACTTCTTTAGTCAAAGTTGCATGATTTTTCACACATTACATGATGGGATTTTCATTTTTGTAAACTTACTACTTTATAAAGTGCCACATTCAGGGGGGTCATTATTACTCTTGGGTGTTGTATTACATGCAGATGCATTATCAGCTGAGTCTGACGTCTTTCATTTATGCACCTTCCACTTTTGATTCTACATCATGGAGGGTGCTCTTTTTAGACTTGAGTGTCATAGGATTTCTTTACAGCCTTCACCACTTCTTACTGGGAGAGAGAACTATTCAACTTGGCGTGCTTCTATGGAATGCTACTTTGCCTACAAGGGTATTTCACACTTCTTGCTTGGGAAAGTTCCTACACCCACTAATCATCATTGTCTTGAGGACCTTCTTAACACTTGTGACCATATTTTTTGTTACTTGATGCTACATGTCTCCACATCTCTCTGGTTTCATGTGGCAGACTCAGATCCACCCCATCATGTCTGGAGAATTATTCAGTCCCACTATGGAGATCCATCACATACTTTCGTCATTGTTGTTGGTGCCAATTTAGTCATCTCCTCTATTTCTTCATATGATGACAGTTCCACTAACATAGACTTGCTTGGTTATACTTTTGATGACAAGGATTGTACACCCAGGTCTAATGTCGAGAATACCATAGAGGACTCTTCTCCTCCTCTCAGTATTCAAGAGAGTGTTGACACATCCCACGTCTCATCAGATATTGAGAACTCTCCTATATAGTCTCATATAGTCATCACACCCACCTATTTTCCACCTTTAATGTTTGAGGCCGCCTTCACTCCTCTACCTTCATTAGATGACTCATACCTATTTGACATCACTCTTCTATTTGTTAAGCCCCCTCATTGGGATGAGTATACAGTTATTCATCATTGATTTCCTACGTTCAAAGCATGTTGTTAGCTACTTTTTCACAAATTCAAAGCCATGATTTATTTATGTCTTTTTCTCCTACTTGTTTGTTAACCTCAATCCAGCTGGAAGTAAAAAATTGAACCATCAACTCCGCTAGGGATCGAACCTAGAATCTCTGGTTTGTAGACCAACACCTTATCCATTGGGCCACAGAGTCATATGGAAAGGTGTGCTGCAATTAGTCTGACCTTATTCACCTTTTTATAGAGTACACATGTGATGTACTACAGCTTCCTCATCCATTGTTAGGATTGCCCCTTATAGGGGCTCTTACCACTTCCACTTTTCCAGAGACCTTAATTGATCCACCCTTGCTTGTGGATCCATTTTTTGTTGTGGGGGATGTTTTTTTTCCCTCACATCAGTTGCACATCCTTTCTACATGTGTTCACCCTTCCTATTTGATATTTCTGCACTTATGACATTACCTTTGGTTCCTTCACACTCACTTACTATACCTATGTCACACTTTTGTGGACCAGACTCAGATTTCTTTATGCTACCACCTTTGGTTTCCTTCGTGGAGTGGGAAGACTTCCAACACATAATTTATTTCCTTCCTAAGGGTAAGCACACAGTTTAGTGTGGATGGCTCTTCTTCAGTCCATAAGTAGAGGATCTCATCATCGATATTCTTCTAGGAGACTTCTTAGAGTTGTAGAGTTCAGATCTGTCCATGGCATCTTCTGCATCCCTCTTGTCTCCCTCTTCTTCTCTCTTCTTCATCTTTTCGAGAGATTTCCCTTTTGTACATGGGTACCTTTTGAGGATATTTTATGGCCAGGACCCATCTTTGGCATTTTTCTTAGATTAGAGAGTGTTTTTTTCTCTTGTGTTGGATATTTTTCTCATTGGGTTTTCCTTCACTACTTGGGACATCTTTTTGTGCATGGGTATCTCATCAAGCCTTGTGTCAAGACCCATTTCTCGTTTCTGACTTACCGCCTCATCCTAAGTTATGATGAAGGGGGGTGTTGGTGTGTGTTATTTTCCACATCATTAGGTAAGTCATCTCACTTAGGTGATATCATAGGTCCATGTGTCATTTAGGGATCATTCTGAGATTCTCTTACATGTCAGTGCATCATATATGTCATTCAGGAGTTACACTTCTATTTTGGGAATGTAACTCCCCCTCTCCACTTGAGTTCTCATGACCTTAGCACTGGGGGTTACTCAGTACCTCCTATATGTACACCCATTTGGATCTATGAGATAGAGAGAGTTTGTGGATTGTAACAAGGTTCTTCCCATGTTTCGAATCTTTGCATGCACATTCGATTGATGCTTGCTCCTCCTAATATATATTCATACTATCATTCACACATTTTTTGATGTGTACATCGTACCTCATGATCCTTGAGTTTCATGTTTTTAACCCTCTTTCAAAAATAAAAGAAGAAGATATCAAACAAATGTTGATTCAGTCACGATGAAGGGTGATGATTTTTTTTTTTGAATTATTTACAAAAAATATTTCACTGGTGCACATGCTGGAGAAGAACTGTAAAAGCTTCAAGGATAAGAGGGAAGATGGGTCATAGGTAGCACCTGTAAGTAAATATTATTCAGTTGTTTCCAAATCTAGTTTGGTGAGAATAAAAGGAAAGGATTCAACAACATATGGGAGAAAAAATTATCTCAGATTCAAGGTAGAGATATCATTCATATCATTCATTGCTAAATTGAATGAAGCATAATTGCAATAAAAGTTAGATCAACATGCAGAGTATGGAATAAGAACAAGACTGAGAGTGTTGTAGATTTCTTATAATTTATTCTCCTCTTCCTTATTTTTTATCTTATTTTCTCCGAAAAATCAATTGAGAAATCAATTAAAATTGTAAAACTTATGTTATTGGCTATAAAATCCATTACTTTAGGTTACTGGAAGAAGTAATTTACTTCGAAATAGGTGGCATACATGCAAAATAGAAGGTTCTATTTTCAGTTATAAATCATGCATGTCATGTGAAGAGGAATTCCAGGAGGAAGATTGTCAGCTACTTCCCTTTTTCATAGCTTCTACATGTAGAAATTCATTGAAATATTCCTATTTGTAATTCCCCTCTATACACTATAAATAGAGGAAGAACCTATGGGTTGAAGCATCACAATTTTTTTATCAACATTCTTGAGTTCCAGACTTTATGCTTTAGCCCTTGATGTCATTTTTTTTGAAAGCTGGGGAATTGAATAAAAGCACATTTTCATAGAAATTTGTATCCATGGTGCATTTTATTCTTACTTTTTTTTGTGGATCATTAAATAAAATTTGTGTTATATGAGATTTAGATTAGAATATTTTATTTTCCTTTACTTCTGAGTATTGTGAGATCTACTTGTTTATTTAATCCATGTTTATGAAACCAACTCTGTAAACTATTGGTTGAATTACATATCTTCCTTTCTTCTTTCCCAAATTCCATTATTTCCCCCTTTTGAAAATACTTCATAAGAACGGCTTACTTGCTGTAGAATTTCTTAGCTATGGTTCATGATCTTTGTGATTAAATTAAAACCCCATAAATACTTATTAGAATTCATACCCATTAAATTGATAATTATATTACATAGGAGCCTCACCTATAAATGAGGGATATTTATCTCATGACTTTCTAGGTTTTTAGTTGTGCCTAAAATCTATCCAATAGGAGGGGAAGGATCTATCATCATAAATTTCTATAGAAGATGTGAAAGCTTCTTAGAAATGATCTAACTATTTGCAATAAATAAAATGGTTTCTTCAACTCTAGTTGATAATTGTGTGTATGTTTAGAAATAAATGAATAAATGAAGAAAATCAATAACCCCCAACCTAAAATTACAGTGTAGAGGAAATGTTAGTTGTGGTATCAATTTTAACCCTCAGTTGTCTTTACCAATGTTTTTTGTCCATGTTATTCTAGAGAACTGGGAATGCATAGGAAGTAGTAAGAAGAATGTGTTGGAGAAATAACATATTTATGGTATTCTTTTTGCAATACAGGAAGAAGAAAGACAACGTAAAAGAACAATGTTTGGATGTTCAGTTTCTAGCAAGATTTTGGCATCTCAACTAAGCAAGATACACAAATAATATATGGTAATTTACTTTAGAAGAAGAGATGGATTTATAGAAGGTTTTTCTAGGAAATGGTCTAAGCTATTTAGTATCCATGGGGTGTCACATCATAATGTGGAAGTGGACTTAAAGTCTCAATCAATAATTAGAAGAGGAAGAGGAGGTATGCACAAATCAATCAAGCTTAAAATCAACAAAATTGATCAAGAAATGTGTGATAGAGGTGAAATGGAGGGACTTAACATGCATCCAAATCACACCTAAGAAGTCTCATCCAATTTTCATGGAACCACCACCCTATGCAGAGTGGTGGTTACACAACCACCACCCAGGGAGGGAGGCAATTGTGTAATTTAAGGAAATACTAAAATAAAAACAATGCAAGAAGCTACAGAAAATAAGGAAATTCCTAAGTAAGGTAATCTAAGCTAAAAATATGAATTGGAAAGAGGTAAAGGATCTTGAAAACCTTTAAAAAATACATGAATCATCTTTGGGGATTCTAAAACCATTTCTGACAATGTAGCATGTGCAAATTTTGGTGCATATAATCACCATTCAAATGCTTTAGCTATGGTATGATTGGTCGTTTTACATATAAATTCCCTAAAAATGATAATGATGAAGAAAATAAGTCCCATAAGCATGAAAAAATAAGCTTCAATAAGCATGGAGGTAAGAAATGGTCATTTAAAAACAAGACAAATTTATATACCAAAGAATACAATAGCTCCTCTGATGTAATTGATTGTAGCACATCTGAAAGTGATGTTAAAAATGATTGTAATGAAACTCTATTCATGGCTATAGAATCAAGTAGTGAAGGATTGAAAAGACTCATGGAAGAGTAATACTTGGATGAAGTAGAGGAAAAACTTAATATGAAGATAGAACTGTTGAGTGTTATAGATCAGTTGAAGATCTAAAGAAGGAAGAATCAGAAATTGAATTCTTTGATCAAGTATGAAAAAGTAATTGACAAGGATAATAAACATGATGACATCATCAAATATCTATAAACTTAGGTTGATCTTGTAATAGCAAGTCTTGAAACCAAGGAGGAAGAATACACCAAGTTTAGAACAAATATTGAGTCCTTAAAGTTAAAACTAGATCAAACAACTTTCAAGATGAAGACTTATAAGAAATTAGAAAAAAGAACTGAGAATCTAAGGGAAACTTTGAGTAGTTATAAGTCTACCAATGATAATACTGGTCTTGTTTTCAAAGAAGATCAAAAGGAGGAAGATATGACTGATCAAAATTTTGGAATGGAAACTAAAGAAGCGTCTCAAGAAAACGATAATTATAACATGAAAAATAAGGTCAAATTCAAGAGAAATAGAAGGACTAACCCTATAAGAAAACCAAATACCATAAGGTACTCTAATTATTTCAATTGTTATTATTTTTCATGTAATTTTTTTGGTCATAGATCAAGAGAGTGTAGAAGGCCCTCTAAGAATGAGTTCTCATGGGACTATGTAAAGATTCACAATCCACATCACTCTAGAGGTAAGATAAATATTGTTTTCTATACTTTTCATAACATCAGACATATTATAAGATAATAAAATATGAGAAGAAAAATAAATAACATACAAGACAAGAAGTTGTACTCCATGAATTCAAACTATGTGGATAAGGTGAAGGAGGAACAAAAGACACTCAAGAACATCATGAATTCAGATCCTATATATAAGGTGAAGGAGTAACGAAGGAAATCCAAACTTAGTCTTGATTGGTTTACAAGTCAAGGTGGACTGTTTTCTATGGAAGAGCATAGGCCAAATACTGAAGAGTTCCAAGGGTGTATGATATCAGATCAGATATAAGAGAATAATGATGATAAAAACATCAAACTAGAAGCGCCAATCAATACCAATATGATCCTAAATAAATATTATCACCCTCATGATTGAAAAAGATTGGAGATCGGGGAATCTCCTGAATTCCTATTGTTCTAGAAATATATGAAATGAAGTGTCTCTATTAGGATTCATAGAGGAATTCATCAATCAATAAAAATAACATGGAGTTATTTTTCATAAAGATGAGTATTAAGAATGTCTGTGAATACCTGAGGAAGCTGTGAAGAATTACAAAGTTGTTCATTGAGGTATTAACATGAAAATTTGAGCATTCTATGTGCATAAAGTACCAAGGAATATGTTGTATTGTATCATCTTGCATATGATGAAGAAGATAAGTTATGACAGAGGTATGTCATAGTGAATCATGTAAGGGTAGATCTAGTTGATAGAATGATGCAAGATAAATTGATATGAGATACCATGTGGGCATAAGGGGAGCTTACTAGCTCTATGTGTTAAATTATTAAGGTATTCATAAACTAAAGGGGTCTAATTAGATATTTCACTAGCTCCATGAGAAGGTAAGTAGTGCTAAAAAGATATGCAGAGTCATGAAGACAAGTTGAAGGATTTTGATAGAGCTGGAAGTGTTGTTGAGAGGTAAGTAAAAGTTGTTCCTTATTTATACTAATGTTGGTAGTTGAGCTTGATCTAATATTTGATTCAAATATGTCATGTCAAATACAAGGTGAGTGATCTTGTGTATTTGAGTTCATTTGAAGAATGTATGCATGGAGATAGGGGGAGTATGTCATATTTGGTTAATGTTTACAATAATTGGTTGATGCTTCAAAAAATGGTAACATTCTAATTATGATATTAAAGGAGGATAATCAAGAAGCTACATATATCTCCATTTTCATTAATTTTATGGGGGAGATATAGTTTGGTTATCATTTAGTGTCTTCATGGAGAATAACATGATCAATGGGAGCTTTATAGCTCTATGCTATGAAGTTTTCTACAACAACTACTATGAGCCTAAGATATTTTTTTTCATCATTTCACTATGTTATTGAATTCCATATCCAAGGATAAAATGGTAGTTTGCGTAAGACCCTCTATCATTAATGTGAAAAGGGGGAGAATGTGAATATGAGAAAAGTACAAATTTTAAGTGATTTCATATTGTAGTGTGTTTTCCATCATTGATAATGAGGGATATTGTTGTGAGTTGTCATTGATGTCAAGATTGGTGATGTTGTGCATGGTTGATGTCATGGGAGTTTTTTGGCATGTTATTTTCATTGATGTAAAAATGTTGCATCATGTAAAGGCATAATGGTCATTGATGTCAAAGGTGAACTTGTGAATTCTAATTGGAAATGTTTGAGAAAGATAATTTAGAGAAAAAAATCAATTTAAATATTTTCTTGTAAAGGTATGATGATAAGTAAGTTTGCAAGGGAAGTGTATGATGTGAAAAATTTATGATATTTGAAGGTATGAGCATGGCAGATTGGTGAGATAAGTTCAAACAAGTATGAGAGGATATATGATATTTTTTGAGCTTGAGAACATGATTTAGAATGTATGGATAGAGGTGTGAGAGTCAGATTCAAGGCCTAGTAATGCAAAAAGACCAAGGAATATAGAGAAAGGTGAAGAAAGCATGATGTAATGTTATATGAGGTTTAGTTTTCAAAGAATGTATGACATGTGAGAATTTTAATAGGTATAACAAGTTTTCCCAAGTGTGTTCATCAATTTTTAGGTCAAGGATTGAAGGAAAATACATAAAAATTGGTCTTCGGTTCTATCAAGCTCACAAGAATGGAGAATGCAAGCACAAGAATCACTTTCAGGGGGTCATTATAAATATAATCCTCTACATGGAAACCTGAACTACTGAGTAGAGATGAGGAAGAGTTGTAGATACTATTTCTGAGAATTGTTTTTGGGTTTAAGGTTCAAACCTTTATGAATAATTGTTAACACTAAAATCACTCTTAAACCCTTTTAAAACTATACTAATGAATTGATAGGAAATATATGGCTCAAATATGATTAGAATAAATAATATTTCCTAGTTTTATTATTGTAGCTTGTAGTGGAATCTCCCAGGTACCTACATGTGGCATTGATTAGTCACATGAGAGAGAAAATGTGTAGGTACAAGCCTTATTTATGAATATGTTGTTGTAGAAGTCAAAATTTTCATTTTCCAAGACAACTAAATAGATTTCAGAGGATGATAGTGAATTATTCTTCATGTTCATGATGATTTCTAGATATATTATAGTCTTTAAGTTTCCTTATGAAGTGAATTTATCATAAATAGTTTGTAAAGTGTTTTGACAGTTTTGAGTGATCATAGTACAAAGATTCTTAATCCCTTATACCATGATTTAAATTTTATAATGCATATGGAGATTATTTTGAGGTCATATAGTATCTATATATATGTTTTATTTGTCATGGTTGATTGAATCAAGGTGGTACAAGCTTCATTATTAAAGATAGACTTTTTGGTATACATACATAATAGGGTAGTTTTGTTCTTAAGGAGTTTTCATGACATGAATAGATGGTGCAGAGAGAATGAATCATGGAGAATATCAAATAAGGTCATTGAAATTTTTTTTGAAAGGATTTCGAGATTTGAAGAATACCATGATTTCCCAGGAAGTTCATTTTTATTTGTTTTGTAGGCATACCTAGTGCAAGAAAGTATTCATGAAGTCATAAAAGAGTAAAGGGCATAATTGGGTTATTATAGACCAAAAGAAGATTATGTTGTTATAATTTCATATTTCATATTTTATTTGACACTTGGAATGGATGACCTAAATGGTATTATGAATCTATGACCGACTATCACACACACACACACACACACACACACACACACACACACAGAGAGAGAGAGAGAGAGAGAGAGAGAGAGAGAGAGAGAGAGAGAGAGAGAGAGAGAGAGAGATGTGTGTGTGTGTGTGTAAGGGAAGTTTTAGGCCAAGGAGGTGTATGAGTTTATAAGTGAGGTATAGTGATAGAGAAAGTTGAAGGAGGTCTTATAGACCATGAGGATTGAGATTATGTTGAATATATGGATTTTTTCAATCTAAGAAGGAAATGTTATCCATTCCTAAGTAAAATCTAAGGAATTAAATTAGTGAATATGCATACCAAAACATTTTGAAGGGTGATTAAGATTAGAAGGGAATATAGATTTTCATCATTTTTTTACTAAGAAACTGAGAGTTAAGAAGTTGACAAAAATTTAGAGGTTGATACTTTGGTGTTGAGTCACTTTAGGAGTTATTTATTCCTTTCAAGTTGGTTCTTGCTAAAACCTTAGGAAATTGGTACTTCCTTGCAAGTGGGTGATTGGAAATTTAGGTTTGGTGCTCCATATAGAGTTGGTGCTTCACTAAATATTTATATTTTTTTATATGAAATTTTTCCAAATACATAGATCAATGGGTTTTCTTAACTTTAAGGGTTTCCCACATATATTTTGTGTTCTATCTTGCTTTGTGTTCTTATGTATAGTTATTTCATACATAATAAGCTCACTATGGTTAACATGTGTTGAATGGTTATTTTGATGATTCATGCAAATTAATATAATTGAAAGGAAATATTTTAATAACAATGATTCATCCCCCCTAGTGATTATTCTTCCAATATGAAAGTTGTGGAATAATAAAATATAAGGATATCAATAGTTGTGAAGGTAATAACCTACTCAAGGGATTTGAAGTCATCCTTAAAAGATTAAAAGGAATATGGTTGAGTGTTAATGGGTAGTATAAATGATCCCAATACATATTGAAGAATATACTTATATATCTGTTTTATTTGTAGAAAATATAAGAGTGATATCTTAGTATGAGTATTATTAAGTTTCTCTAATATTTCATACTCATTAGAAGGCACAACTATAGTAGACACATTAGCTATAGGTGGAGGTAGAAAAGACGATATTCTCCCAGTATGTTGTTTAGTGTAATGTGTGGTGACAACATTAATAGTGGAGATTACAGAATCAAGGTTGAAGTGTAGAGGGAACCAAGTAGTAACAAGATTGACTTCATAATGTATATCTTCACAAGTGGGTTTTTATCATCCGTGTGGTAAATAAGATCAGGATAAGAACTATTCTCGATAAGAAAAGCATCAACATGGACCTGGTTAGAGAGATGTTGGCCAATATTATCATATGGGGGAGTTTTTAGACCTAAACCGATGAGTATAGAAAAGAGAGGATAACTAAATGGTTATATAGATGAAAAAAGAAGAGGTTGAAATTCTATAAACAAAAAAAAACATGCCCTAAGACATTCCTAGTGTTTTGAGAGCACTAGGACCAATACACAAGGAACCAATTATATCCTAGATTAGATTAAGGATTTAATCAAAATTGGGTTCACCAAAATGTTTAACCATAAATTAAATCTTTGGTTTTATTTAATTAGGTATATGATATATAAGATTTGATTACCAATTTAAGAAATATAAAAAAATAAGAACTAATCATATTTATAACTCATATCAAATAAGAAATATTGCAACACATAATTATCATAACATGTAAGTTTGAATGTATGAAATAGAAGTATAAATGCACTTAAATTTCCACAGCTGATTTCTACAAATATCTAGGAATGTACAACACATAAATAGAGAGAACAAAACATGGTGAACTAGAAATTTACCTCATTCAGGACCATATAACACATGCAAGAATGTACTATATGGTATAATACCTTTTATACGGTCTTGGACCTAGTCAAAGACATCTTCTGTAACTTTCTAAGTTGCTCATTTTCTTAGATTTGTATGTCATTGTGAAACCCTAACTATCACTCATGAAATGAAGCTCTCCAAATGGACTGATCATCCTCTCAAAATCTATCCATAAATGAAGATTCCTATAAAAAAATTAGAAGGGTTATGGGAACCCTTTTGCACCACCAGTGTTGGAAATATTCTAAAGAGTGCTTACACCACATGTCATTCTCCACCTATCATTTAATATGTATATAGATTAATAAATTTGTGAATTTTTTTTATCATGTATGTTTTAACTTAGTTTTAAGATTAATACATAATGTGATTGCTTCCCTAATGACCGTAGATGTGTGATTCTAATATTTATAGAGCTTTGGATGCATTTTTCAAGTGTATGAAGTGAGTTCTTTAGGTCATTTCCTTAGGAGTTATAGGTTAGAAAATGAGGTAGTGTTTACTTTCTTATATAGGGTTCAGTAGATGATTTATCTAAGAAAGACCGACCTAGAGGAAGTGTAAGACCCAAACAAAGATTTAATTTTGATATTTTTATTAGAATACATTTCATTCCAAGTTTTTACAAAAGGTTCAGGGTCATACAGTATGGTCCTAACCAAATTGTATAGTTTGGATATGAGAAGGAAATAATATGAATGAGGTTTTCAGCTTGTGAGGTTATGTTTCTCCATATATTTTATGCATTGTGTTCTCATATTTTTTCAACATGTGAGTTTGAAAAGATAAACAAGATAAATACTATACTTTAGGAAGTGATAAGTGGGAAAGGATTTGTGTTTTTCATCGAAAAAGTGTGGAGTCAATTCAAGGTTACAAAATTAGAAATTACTAAATTTGAGTGTTTACAGAACCTTGGTTTTTAATACCCCCAAGTTTAACTTTATTTGACTATAAAAAATATATAATCATATGTTTCTTCCTTGAGCCAAATTTGAATCCCAAACCTTCTCTAGACTTGGATGGTTGTACCTTACAATTTGTAACTAGAGTAAGAGAACCAAAACTATTAGTTCCTCTAGGATTCAAGGTTATGATCCCAACTTGTGTATTGTTTTTTTCAAAAATTGGAAGGAGGCAAGTGACCATTAGGGGTATTCAGATGGAGGTGACCAAAGATAAAATTGGTGAGGTGACTGGAATCTCCAAAAAAGTTCTAAATATTTTCAAGGATATGAGGAGGAAAAAGGAACGTAGTTAGACATTATGTAATGTGAATGAATGGATCCATGAGATGGACGAAGAGATTTTGCATAGCTCAATTCTCCATCCCTACTCTAAATATTTCCTCTAAATAATGAAGTATGAAATTATTAGTATATAACCCATCAATTATCACTTTTGAGCCATTTTGGAACTAAATTCTTAAGAGTATATTTGATATATGTTAATGGCATTGGAGGATATGTTTGGGATTTTCAAATTGGAAAAAAAAAGGCTCCCATCCATTAATCCCCCATTACGATTTTATATAAGATTGGGACTCTTGTGATGCTAATAAATTGGATATTTCTAAGAGAAACAATAAAATGGGAGCTCATATTCATATTCCTCTTCTTTGTGGGGTCCGTGATTAAGAGGAAGACCTAGTTCTGAATTAGAATAAAATTGTGGGAAAATTCATGGGAAACAATCAAAATTTCTTGGTAAAAAATAATAAAATGGCCAATGATGAAGTTGCATCCATTTTGGAGAATATGTCTATGGGTGGGTTTTGGTGAGAAAAAAAGGTAAAGATAAGGAGAGGGGACCCAAAGAAGACCCCTTGGTGAATGAGGACTAGCTTGGGAGACTCTGTATAATGGAAAAGGATGGTGAAATTCAACTAAGAATTACTAAGGGGCTTGTGAAGGAATTTCACAAGATTAATGATCATGTGAACAAGATGAAGGTGGATAGTAATAAACCTACGACAACCAATGTTAAACTAGAGTAGAGAATGGAGCTTCTTGAGAACAAGATCGAAGAAAACCATATTCATTTTATTCCTTCCATCCCTATGAGTGAAAAGGGTGCTAGCTATAGTAAAATGAGTTAGATTAAGGAAATCAATACTTGTTTTGATACTACATATTTGAGTCTCTTCATCCATGGGAGCCTTCGGAAGAAGTTGTAGACTATGTATGGGGTTTCTCTATGATAAGGGTTTCAATTTTAGCATTTTTTATGGTTGCAGTTGTTATTCTTTTATCTTTTACCTCCTTTTCACTATCTTTTTTTTTATTTATGTTATTTTCCAAGAAAAATATTTTTGTGCTCTTGCATTTAGGGTGGTTGGATCAAGCTAGTTTTAACCTATTTTTCTTTAGTCTCATGTGGGTTTTATTGATATATGTATGTATGTATGTATATATATATATATATATATATATTGTAAAAAATTTGATGGTATTTTCAAAACCTCTTTGTTAACTAATGAAAAAAACTAACTAAAATACTTCTAGCCTCAATAGGGGTGTAGTGATTCTCAGTATTCTTAATCTCAAAAGTTACATAAATCCTATATTTATTTTGTTGACTATCTAAGTACTTCAAGAAGTTATACTTGAAGTGACCTTATTTGTTATATACCCAACATGTTATTTTTACCACTAGTACTTAATTAGAACCTGATGCAGGGGTATTGATATTCTGATTATCATAAGAAATTCTTTTTAAATATATATTTTTTTCCTTTGGAAAATTTTGTGACTTGAGCCCTCCTTTAGTTTATAAACTGATATTACCATAGGAGTTCCTAATATTTACAAAAGTCTTCTTAAATTATATTTTCTTGAAAATATTTGAAGGAGAATAATATGGATTTTTCTAAGAGTTATTATTAAAATACTCCTTCCCATCTTTAATTATCAACTTTTCCTTTTCCTTGGCCTTATACAATTATTCTGCAACAAAATTCAAATTCTTGGGTTTAGTCATATCCATGTCATGGATCAAAATAGGTTTAAGACCCAATTTTTTAAAAGTCACCTTAGTATCCTCATGTTTCATGTATTGCAAATACCAAAGGGGGATAAGGAATTTGTCCACATAATCAACAACCGTTATTTTGAGAGTTGACATTCTAAAAAGAAAAATCTCTATGAAAAGAAAAAAAATTACTATTTGTAAAACTAATTTTCAAATGTTTCCCACATATGAGTGGAGATATCATATCCCTTAATCCCATATTGATGATCCCTCCATATTGTAGCATATAATTATAAATAGAATATTCAAACATGTGCATGAACATTAGAGGCCACATCCTCTAGTCCAAATTAATTTTGCATGTATGTGCAAGTCATTCTTATGTGTTGTTCGCCACTTATTCTCTTAAATACTTAGGAGGATGAAAATTATTTACTCATCACACAAATATTTCCCTATAATGAGGTATTTATGGATGATCTTGGTTATATAGAGAAGTAATATGCCTCACTTTTTGTTGTTCTTGAGTTCATGCTCATGAGCATGGACAAGGTCAGCTAGGAGAATTTCTTGTGCATCCAATGGTTCTGAGAA
The DNA here is from genome assembly GCA_019776745.2 of Taxus chinensis. Taxonomy (NCBI): domain Eukaryota; kingdom Viridiplantae; phylum Streptophyta; class Pinopsida; order Cupressales; family Taxaceae; genus Taxus; species Taxus chinensis. The sequence goes on from CM034154.1 coordinate 383,715,692, forward strand.
CCCTTTCAAGGTTAGGGGATTTATTAGGTTCTATGTGAGTAATTTCATCATTTATTGGTTATCATTACTTTTTGCAAATGGCATTTTTAAATATGGAATCCTTCCATATTGGCACATATAACACTGACCCCTAATAAATCCTATTTTTCAACACTTTCTAGAGAGAGATAAATGTTTACATAAGATTTAATATCCAACTTTTTAACTATATCCCATAGTTTCCTAGAGTTTTAACTTAAATTCGATACCACATGTAATATCCCCCATAATTTAGAAATAAAAACTCTTTTTTGAGTTTCTTTTTAACTACAAGAGTATATTCATAATAGATAAAAAATATACTCTCTCATTTTCATAGTACATAAAGTATCACATTTTAGTGAAAGTAACATTCACATCTTTACTTAACTAGATTTTTACCCTATTTATGCACAATTCCTTTCAAAATAGTTTATAAAAACCATAATGATGTAATATTACCATCAATAGAATAAATATTTCCTTGGAAAATTCATAACAAATCCCAAGTTCTTTTCCTAAAGCTCAATATGTCATTTAAAAACCAATACTTTATAAATCCATGATTACTAAGTTATTTAAAATATGATAGGTTGGAGCAGGAGAAAATGTTGGAGAACTAATTTTTAAATTTGGGTTTGAGTGGGAAGATGACAAGGAGCTTGATGCAAGGGATCACAGGGTGAATCTATTGGTAGGTAGAAAAGATGCATATTTTACCACAAAAAGGGATAAAGTGGATCTAGATAGGAGGACCCTAGTCACATTAGCACAATGGGTGATTGGTGTCACCATTAAATAGGTACATTACATTTTTCTTGACCCTTTCTATAATAAAAATGGTTTTTTTTGGAAATACTAGAATCCCTAGCCAATCGGGTTCAGTCCTCAATGTGTAATACCATCTTGAACAAGATTCTTAGTAGTATACCCACTATTGAATAGTTTAGGAAATGGGATGGTAGGAAATGGATGCCCAAAGGATCGATGAAAATAATGATCTACACTAATGCTTTCTTTTTTATTCATCTTTCCCTGGAGGAGGATTTATTAAGGATCTTAGTTGGAGGTCCTTGGTTCATGGGACGTGCTATGGTCCTGGTTCAAAAATGGCAGTTAGGCTTCAATCCTCTGGAGATGGTTATCAAAGAATAATCTATTTGGGTCTGGTTTCCTGGATTACCATTGGAATATTAGGACCTAGATATCTAGTAAGGGATAGTTAAGGCTATAGATACCCTGGTTATAAATGATTCAATCACATGTACTAGAATAAGGATTTTATTCACTTCCTTTTGTGTTAACGTGGCCTCGAAGACACCACTACCAAGAAACATTGAGATCAAGGATCCCTGGGGAGTCTAGACCCAGAAGATCAACTATTAGTTTGCCCCTTTCATGTGCTTTTCCTACTTTAAAGTTGGTGATAATCTCAAGACATATCCTAAGGAGAAACAGGAGGCGGCCTAGAAATCCCTGCACTAGAAGATTAAGAACATTAGTAAGGAGGATCTAAAAGGTAAGGGACATATGCCACCAAATGGCAGTGGACCATCAAAGATCAACCATTCATGGTGGTATATACCCAATCGTGTTGTGCATAAATATCAAGTCACTGAAGAGAAACACACATAAAATATTTTGGAAGAATAAGGCTAGAATAAGGACAACAATAGGGAAGAAGTCCAACAACCCATCATTGATGATAATATGGTAGTCTTCGAAGACTGCCAGGAAGATAGTATATTCAGATCAATAGTCCCAGATTCGATGAAGCAAAGTTTCTTCGCCTAAAGACCAGAGGAGACATTATCGGTGAGTAATATGTATAAAATGTTGGATATTAATTTGGAGGACATATAGATAGTGGAAGAGGATGTCTAATGGGAACAGGAGGCCTTGGAGATGATGGTAAAAGAGATCCAAGTTGTTAGCTTGGAGGGTAAGGAAGCAAAAAAATATAGTACAGTTAAGGAAGCAACACATGATGGAAGTATGTAAGATAAGAAAGGAGTAAAAGATAGTCTAGCTAAGGTGTTTTCAGATCTTCACATCTATAAGTCCATCCCATCTCCAAATCAGATACAAACACCTCAAATCAGGTCCAAGGTAGATGTTGGGGCTAATAAGGCCTCACCAGGAAGACCTTTAGAAAGGGAAAAAAGGGACAAAGTGATAAAGAAAGAAATCATGGAGGGTCATAAAAAACCATTAATAATAGTTAAGAAATATTCCCATCATAAGTGATTTTCATTTCTTGGAATATTAGGGGCTTAAATCAGCCCAGTAATCATAAAGGATGGAATTGTATTTTTGTATTGAATTGGCATTCGCCAGATTTAGGAGGCGGTGGAAAGGAAATATAAGTGGGAATTTTTGATTGAATAGAATTTATGTCATTTATGAGCCTCGGTCTTCGCGTGTAAACCATCTTGGAAACTTAGAAGGTGGGTTTCTAGAAGGTCATTTGGTTTTGTATGCATGGCAGATTTTTTTCTGCATGGAGCTAACTGGTTCTTCAAACCAGCAGTTTGACCTTCACTTCAAAGATATTTTTGGTTTATTTGGCCTATTTTTGATTGAAGGAAAATATATGAGGCGTAGGAAGAAAATAAGTTTGATTGTTGATCTTTAGTGGAGGAGAAAAAGAGTTGGAAGCTCGGCTAGAAGTCTTCTTGATTTGGTGGAAGCACTATCATGCATGATAGGCTCTAACTATTAAAATTCTTTGTGTTCTTCTAAATGAATCATTAGAACAACTTTGATCTCATGAGATTCATGTTTTCATGCCTGTCTGGTTATTTTTGCTTGTTGGGTTTGGTGAATCTTTGTGTTGTTTGGATTTGTATCCATGGGAAAAAAATAGTGATGTTTGGAAACTGCCTTTCCATGCAAGTTTATGGCTTGCATGCAAGTCAAAATGGGATTTGAAACTTGTTTTGTATATTTTTCTCTCTCTGGATATTGTATTCGAAGGTATTGTTCTTTGAACTGAATTTCATGACAATATGAGGATTTGAGCTTAGGGAATCTTGAGTATTGTTTTAAATTTTCTTATGGGTTGTGTTCATTGGATGCAGACTTGTGTTGGAACTTTGTGTTTTGATTAAACTCATGTTGGAGCTTCATTTTTATTAGAATCAGTGTTTGGGAAAGTTTTGTATTGCTGAACTGTTGCATGGAGTTTGTATTTATCACTGTTTTCATATTATCTTTCTTGTGAAGTTCTGAACATTGTGCATGAATCTTGGGTTTGAAACTAAACTCTGATTTAACACTTGAGTGTTATGAACTCGTATTTGGGTTGATTCATTCAATTTAGTTCTGGTATTTAGTATTGGGTTATTCTTTTTTTAAATGGCTAAGCTTATAACTCTTTTTTTAGCAACTCACTCACCAAGATACTATGTGAAAGCTTGTTTGAGTTGTTTTGAATCTCTTGAGATTTCGAACTGGAAACATCTTAAGTAATGTTGAACTTCTATTTTTATTTTTTACTGTAACGACTCCCTTGAGATGGTATTTGTGTGAGAATAGAATGGGATGTTCTTTCCCCTATGTCTTGGGGAAACCCGTTTTGGGTTGAATGTTTTGTTGAAGCCAAGTCACCTCTGTCGTGATTTTGTGGATGTGAGGGTTTTGTTTTGAATTATGTTCCTATTGCTTGGGAATTATGATCGAGACATCTTCTGACTGAAACATTTCTGGTTCTTTCTCTGTATTCTGTCTCTTTGAATAAATATAGGTTTTATGGGAGATTTGGATTATTACCTTGGACACTGAAATTATCAGGAAGGATTCCTTCTCCATTCAGTTGTAATGAGTTTGACTCTTTTGAATTACTACTTACCTTTTGTATTTAGTGGAGAGGCATTTGTAAGTCTCCAGTCTTGGGTTCGTAGGTAATTCTGAACCTTATCGTTTACTATCTTGGGATGTTAATCTCGACTGATATAGTGAATAAGACCTTGGTTTCTATTTGAGAAAGAATATATATATATATATATATTCTTTTGTGAGTAGTGTATAGGTTTGGGATTTGTAGTATGCTTTCATTCTGAATTGGTTTGAAAACTGGAACTTATTGTTTAGTTGAAATGATACGATTTGTCATTGGATCTCTCCTTATTTAGGTTACCATTCCTCTGTCCTTGGATATGCTATATTTGAACTTTTCTGTACTCAATTTCATTTTGAGATAGTGATTTCTCATGACCTATTTGTCTACCTTGTTTGAATCATTGATTGAAATAATGTTGAGAGTTAGTATCTAGTAAGGTTCTGCTGTTAAGTAAGTTGATACTTATGGGTTTGAATGTTGTTGACTAGTCTTGCCTAGTTTTTATGGAAAGGAGTAGGTTGTCTCTTGTACTCTTTATCCTTTGTGAAAAACTTGAGTAGATATTAACTCCTCTTTGGGGTTGCTTTGTTTGTGATCATTGTTTTCTGATCTTTGTTTGATAACTTATAACATGAAGAGTTGGAATTGGAATTGTATTTGGACTGTTCTGATTTCTATACCTTCTTGTATTGTTATGGAATTATGTTTTGATGTATATTCTAATGTAAAATGTGCAAGGTTGTTACCTGGAAAGGAACAGGTAACTCATGTTATTAATATGGTCTATTTTTTAGATGTTATAGGTTTGGGCATGGTACATAATGGTTCTTCTTATTCTTGCTGAGGATATAGATGAATAACCCTAGAATGAACCATGTTGTATTGATTTATTTTTTCTCTTAGAAAAGATAAAAATGATATTCTATTAGGATAGAATTAGGAGACAATGGGATGACATGATTTATTGTTTATTACAATCCATTGAAAGGATTAATTGACTTTAAGATCTTAGGTAGATATTGGTTATTATATTCTGCTCTTCTCTTTAAAGTGGATCTAGATTTATGAATGTACTTCCTTTCTTTTTGTTATCACTTATTCTAATTGTATGATGATTTAATTATCTCATTAAAGCAATGTTGCTTTAATGAAACAATTAGTGGAATGCACTTCATTTTAATGATTAGTGCTTATCATGCTCAGTTCATTGAACTGACCCATGTTAGCTATTTTTGCAGATGGACGACTTAAGTGGTAAAAGAAGGAAAAAACTTATATGATGCATTTGCTGATATATGTATAATTCTTAGTAAAGAATTCTGATTCGTTCTTTTTGTTGTATTGTACAAAAAAGTTGTATACTTTATAGAATGAGGGTTGTTGTTATGCAGTTGCCTAAAGAGCATAGTCTTGTAAATTTTATAAGTTGTAATGATGAATTGTGAGTTGTGTTTTATTTGCATTGGTTGTGAAAATTATCTCATACTTTTATAAAAAAGATGAAAGTTCCATCTTGTTGATATTGTTTATATTATGTTATGCTTATCTTGTTATATTTGATAAAATGGATAATGGGAATTAGTTCAATTTCCCCTATAATGAAGAAACTTCTTGAGTTACATAATATGATGTGTTTTATCTAAACAATTTAACATAATAATGTGATGCATAATGAACATGCATTAAGAAATATGGATATTAGGAATGATATACCCTAATACTTAATCATGTAGAGAAAGACTCTTTCTCTCTCTCAATTGAATATAAACCTAAAAGGTTTGGAGGTATGATTACTATTTGTTTCATAAAATTTAAACAACATTTAAAATGAAACTTATGATATCGTTGTCCTATTTTGGTAAACTACCGGTTTGACAGAGAAACACATTAAAAGAAACCATAAGTTTAACGAAGTTCTTCATGGACTAAATGAAAAAAAATTAGGAAATAACTTACGGAGTGTTGGATTAGGATTTATCAGGGTTGTTGTAATCAAGACTTAATCCAAATTAATAATTCATTAATGATATCCTTGGGGTAAGTACATTCCGATGAGGTAGTTTTAGTAGGATGTTAGCACATGCCAACCACAGTGTTGTACTTTTGAGAAGACTTGGGTCTTCTTGACAATACAATGTTGTAGTTGACATGTGAGATCACCCTTCTGCATTGATCATCTAGATCTACACACTATAAAAAAATTGGACTTGAACTTAGTTTCTCTCTAGGTCAGGTTAGTGGCATATTTAGGATAGGAAGTAGCTTCCAATGGCTTAGGGTACCTTGGCACATCTGGTTGACTTAGGTCAACTTAGTATGCCCATTTATCCTAAGCCATTGTGAGAATATTCCTATAATAATTTATGTTTCTAACTAGGGCTAGGGTTAAACCTGGGGTAAGTTGACTGTCAGTAGTCAGTAAAAACCAATCATGATAATAGAGGAGTGAGGTGAAGGACATTTTCCAATATGATGAGTATGTCATCTAAAAATAGTGACATACACAGTATGTTGTAAAAATTTGGTCAAAGTATTGCAAGCTATTGGTTACATTGTCCTACGTCACCAAATTTAAAACAATGTGATATTAGATGAATATTGGTAATAGATATTTAGATATGTTCTTTAAATAGATCACTCAGTACCCAGTTTAGGGTAGGAAAACCAAGTATATGAAGTATACAATATGTATTCAATAGTTAAGATAACATAAATAGATTGGTGGATCACCGAGTCATTGCATCTACATATGGTTCTCTATTTTAATTTGATTGGCATGGAATGTTTTTTCTAAATAATGCTTTATTTAGAACAGTGAACATTATATATATAAAAATTCCCTTGTTTCTAAAGTCTTAAAATGGGAATGTTACATCTTGGTATCAGAGCTGAAGGTTGCAGCTCTTGGACCTATTGTGTCCATAATCTGATGAAACTTAAATTTTCTTGTAACAGAAAATGGTTAGAATAAGAGGAAATGTTGCAAATAACCCTCTTCCTGAGGAAGGAGCAACAACTACTGAGAAACTTGATGAGATCCTTTCTACCCTATTGGACACAAGAGATCATTTGGATATAATTGAACAACAAGTAATGGGTAATGAGAAGGAATAAGAATCTAATAACAATAATTAGCAACCTCTAGGGGACAACGCTAATGTGGGTGTTGATAATAATAATGCTAATATACCTGTTTAGCCTAAGAACAAAAAGGCTAGGCTAGCAGCTGAACTCACTAATGATATAAAAAGGATAAGTCCACCTAATTTTCATGGAACCACATTAGGAGATGGAGATGAGAATTTGCTCAGCGAAATAGAGAAATACTTTGCAATAAGAAATTTCTCAAAAGAAACAAAGGTGATATGGGGAGCATATCATCTTTCTCATGAAGCATCTTCCTAATGGGATATCCATAAGGATGAATTGAATATTGATGAAGCTAATATCACATGGGATAAATTTAAAAGTTATTTTAGGAACAATGGCTGCCACAACTCTACTATGACTAGAAAATGACTAAATTCTAGAACTTAGCTCAAGGAAAGCTGACTGTAACTAAGTACTGGGAACAATTTACAAAACTCCTTAAGTATGTACCTAAGTACAACTGATGAGAAGTTCAGGATACAGAAATTCATTATGGGATTGAATCTAGTTATAGGGGGAGAGGTGGATGTTCAAAACCCAACCATGATGGAAGGGGTTGTTGAAAAATCCATAAGGAACAAAAATTAAAGGAAATTTTTGCTCACAAGGAGGAAGTAGGGAAGAAAAATCCCAACTCCTCTTCATCATCTCTTGCACCTAAGAAAGGACCATGGAATAAATTCAAAATGAAAAGTAAGTTTTCATCTAATACTAATAAGAAAGCAGCAAAAAACAAGTTTTTTGGTAATGCATGGAATAACTTTGCTAAGAATAATAATAACAAGCATAAGTCCTATGGGGGTTAAAACGATAACTCTAAGGCTGGAAATAAACCTGAGCCTAGGAAGGGACCTATAGGAGGCTGTTATAACTGTGGAAAATATCATTACATGAATCAATGTCCTTTAAAGTAGGATGATCGTAATCAGTAGCATAAGATACACACTGCAGTAGTTGACAAGCAAGCTGAGAAACAGGCCATGCCCATAGAAGTTTTGGGTAAGTTATTTGGCTTACCTATAACTATTATTTTCGATACCGAAGCTACTGAATGTTTTATTTCTAGTAAAGTAGCATCAAAACTAAAAAGAAAAGATGGAAACATAGATAAAACATGGACTGTACATTATGGGAACAATTCTGTTCATATGGTTAATGTGTCTTTTTGGAGCAGTCCTTGATTTACCTAACTTTTCCACTGAGGTTGATATTTATGTTGCACCTTTGGGGTCTTATGATGTAATCATAGGTGTTAATTGGTTAGCAAAACATAAGGCTAAAGTGGACTATTTTGAAAAATACATTAGTTGTTTAGAAAATCTATAGAAAACAACAGACATTCAGGGGGTGAAACGTGAGATTTCTATTAGAAAATTGTGAGCTATGTAACTTAAAAAGGCCAACAATAAAGGATGTACCTTATATGTAGTAAAAATTACTGAATCGACAGAAGAGAGCAGCAATATTATGGAACGATATCTGCTATTACATGACTTTAGTAACGTATTTCTAGAATAATTGCTAGGTCTTTCATCCAAAAGGGAATTTGATTTCACGATTGAGATCAAGCCTGGAACTGAGCCTTTTTCTAAAGCACCTTATCAAGTGACTACTACAAAATTATTAGATCTTAAGGCTTATTTTCATGAGCTTTTGTCTAAAGGTTTGATTAGACCAAGTGTTTCACCTTGGGGAGCACCCATAATTTTTGTGAAAAAGAAGGATGGAACCCTTAGATTGTGCATTGATTACAAAATGTTAAACAAAGTAACAATCAAGAACATATACCCACTCCCTAGGATTGATGATTTATTTGATCAGATGCATGGAACATCGGTATATTCTAAGATAGATTTTCAATCTGGATATCATCAATTATGAATTAAGGATGAGGATATTCATAAAACAACTTTCAGAAAAAGGTATGGACATTATGAGTTCACGGTTTTAGCTTTTGGATTAATTAATGCACCTGCAACATTTATGAATTTAATGAATAATATATTTCAAGAATACTTGGACAAATTTGTGCTCTTATTCTTGTATGACATTCTCATATATTCAAAAATTATTAAGCAACATCATGAGCATTTGAAGATAGTTTTGGGAATATTAAGAAAGAGACGATTATTTGGTAAGCTATCTAAATGTTCTTTATATGACACAGAAATACACTATTTGGGACAAATTATAAGTAAGAATGGAATTGTTGTAGATTCTTAAAAAAATGTAGCTATAATAGAGTGGCCTGCACCTAAGAATGTACATGAAGTTAGAAGCTTCATGTGACTTGTTGGCTACTATAGGAAATTTGTAAAATATTTTTCTAAGATAGCTACACCAATAACTTCCTTATAGAAGAAGGATAAAAAGTTTGTTTGGAGTGAGAAATGTGATACTGTATTCAATACCTTGAAGGAACAGTTAACTTCAGCACCTATACTTCTAGTACCAGACCCTAATGGAGATTTTATGGTGGTAACTGATGCATTAGGTGAAGGTCTAGGAGGTATTTTGTTACAAAATGGACATGTCATAGCTTATGAAAGTATAAAAATGAAGTTACATGAGTTGAATTATGCTCCACATGATTTAGAGCTTGCTACCATTGTTCATGCACTACAAGTTTGGAGACATTACCTACTTGGTAAACCTTTTGAATTGAAAACTGATCACCATTGATTGAAGTATATCTTCACTTAGCCAAATCTTAATGTAAGACAATGAAGGTGGTTAGAATTTTTGTCTCAGTATGATTTTGACATCAGTTATATAAATGGTAAAGAAAATAGAGTGGCTGATGCTCTAAGTCATAGGAAGCATATTTATGCTCTTATAACGTTAAGAACTCAATTTAAGGATGAAGTAAAAAGTGTTATGGAGTCTGACTCTTACTCTCAGCAAGTAAAAACAACACTTGTTGCAAATTCGAATGATTTGAGGTATAAAGGTTTTCACTTTGACAAAGAAGGAATATTACGATTTGAAAACAGAGTCTATATACCTTTGCTAAATGATTTGAGAAAGAAATTGTTAGAAGAATTTCACAATTCACCTTTTTTTGGACACCTTGGCATTACAAAAATGTTTTCTAATATAAAACAACAATATTTCTGGAAAGGGATGAAAAAGGATGTTATAGACTTTGTGACACATTGCCTTGACTGTCAACGTGTTAAGGCAGAACATATGCACCCAGCCAGTTTGTTGTATCCTCATAGCATACCACAGTACAAGTGGCAAGTAATGAGCATGTATTTTTTTACAAAGGTTACCTATGTTAAGAAATAAACATGATGTTATTTTAGTATTTGTGGATAAACTAACAAAGGTATCACATTTTATTGTTGGGAATTTGAAGGATGATTATCCTTTTTTGGCTAAAATATTTGTACACAAAATTTTTAGATTGCATAGAGTACCTGAATTAATCATTTCGGATAGAGATCCTATAATGACGTCAAGATTTTTGCAAACGCTCAATGCAGCTTTAGGGACTAATCTGAATTTTAGTTCTATGTATCATCTAGAAATGGATGGATGGACTGAAAGAGTAAATCAAGTTTTAGAAGTTATGTTACGAATGTACTGCATGGATCAATAGTATAAATGGGAAGAGTATCTTCCATTAGTTGAATTCACATACAATAATATATATCATGCTTCTCTTAAGATGACACCTTTCGAGGCATTATACGGAATAAAATGTAGAACCCTTGTTAGTTGGGACAACATAGAGGATAGAGAGGTAATTGGACCTAAAATTCTTACTGAAATGGAACAAGTAGTTAAATTGATTCATAATGCTTGAAAGAAGCATCAGATAGGAAAAATAGTTATGCTAACTTGAAGAGGGTTGATAGGAAATTTGAACTTGGTGAGAAAGTCTTTCTTCGGGTTAAACTAAAAGAGAGTTCTATAAATTTTAGCAAGGCTACCAAGTTATCACGTCGTTATGTGGGACTTTTGAGATAGTAGAATAAATCAATCGTGTAGCTTATCTTTTAGCATTAGCTCTTGATTTTTGACGAATGCATGATGTTTTCCATATTTCTTTGCTTAAGAAATACGTTTTAGATTTATCACATGTGTTAAATTGGAATTCCTTGTAGGTCCAGAACCAAGGAATAATCATGGTTAAACCCATATGAGTGCTTGAAACTCGCCAGTTGCATTTGAGAAATCATGAGATAAGTAATTGCAAGGTCCAATGGGACCAATTTAATGAGAGAGTGCAACTTAGGAAAACCTTGAGGATATGAAAATTGTTTTTCCATATCTATTTGAATAGGATTGATTCTCTTGACTTATAAAAAAATTGAGATTTTAAGTTTATAATAAAATGAGTAAGCCAGTTTGGGTAGATATTTATTTATTTTGAATAAACAGCTATGTAATGTAGATTTCTGGAACTTAATAATTCTGATATGTTTTTGACATATAGTAAGAAAAGTGAATAATATTATTTTTTCCTTAATGCAATCTGTTAAAAATGATATAATCATTGGGAAAATGATTCTTTTCAGGAGGGAAGCATGTAACACCCTCGACAACTAATATATTCCTCTTTTTACATTCAAGTGTTGACTTATGATTTTCTAGACAAAGATGTGTTCGTTTGACTGATTGAAAATCATGCTTGATAAGGATAAATATTTTTTGTTCTTAAAATCATTAGACTAAAATTATATGGTTATCAAGAATTTATTTTCACTTTGGAAAGATGAACTGTGATCTAGCTATAAGAGTTGCCGACTTCTGACTCATCCTTGGATCAATTTTAGTTATCCAAGGAATGTTTCAAATCTTCTTCACAGACTGAATGGTAAAATTGACTTTTAGTAGTTTGAGAGATGTAAAAGACTGAACCTTGTTTGTTGAAAAATTATTTGGTCTTATTTGAACATGTTTTTCTTCAGTTGTATGTTTGTGCTTGGGTCTTTAGTGATTGATCTTGGTAGGACTATAAGGACTTAACAAAATTCAATTCTCTGAAGACAAGTTTGGAGTCCTAAAAATATAAGGATTATTATAACAGTAACCTAAGATAGGTAAGGACATCTATGTTCTAAGCTATGTTTACTTATAGGAATTATGTTCTAACCTAAGCCTCTTATTCTATTTGATGGGTTGGCGACCTAACCTAAGCATTGTGCTAAATGGATTAGGGAAGGGTTATTAAAGTGATACTAGGCTATTATAGGTATTACCTAATACTATTAAAGGGAACCAAAAAGGGTCTCATGACACAAGGGTGACGGTTCCAATGGCATTTAAATGATTTGAAAGGGTTTAAATGATGAGGTACTACCAGATTTAGTAGGGGTCCAGTAGACTTGGTGGAGGCCTACGTAGAAGCTCCACTAAAGCATGGAAATGTATTTTTGTGTTGAATTGGCATTCACCAGATTTAGGAGGTGGTGGTAAGGAAATATAAGTAGGAATTTTTGATTGAATGGAATTTATTTCATTTATGAGCCTCGGTCTTTGCGTGTAAACTGTCTTGGAAACTTAGAAGGTAGGTTTTTAGGAGGTCATTTGGTTTTGCATGCAAGGTGGATTTTTCTCTGCATGGAGCTAAATGGTTCTTCAAAATAGTAGTTCGACCTGCACTTCAAAGCTATTTTTGGTTTCTTTGGCCTATTTTTGATTGAAGGAAAATAAATGAGGTGTAGGAGGAAAAGAAGTTTGATTTTTGATCTTTTGTGGAGGAGAAAAAGAGTTGGAAGCTCGACTGGAAGTCTCTTTCGATTTGGTGGAAGCACTATAAGGCATGATAGGCTCTAACTATTAAAATTATTTGGATTCTTCTAAATGAATCATTAGAACAACTCTGATCTCATGAGATTCATGTTTTCATGCCTATCTAGTTATTTTTGCTTTCTGGATTTGGTGAATCTTTGTGTTGTTTAGATTTATATCCATGGCAAAAAAATAGTGATGTTTTGAAACTACCTTTCTATGAAATTTTATGACCTGCACACAAGTGAAAATGGGATTTGAAACTTGTTCTGTATCTCTGTTTTGCTCTCTAGATCTTGTATTCGGAGGCATTGTTCTTTGAACTGACTTTCATGACAATATAAGTATTTGAGCTTAGGGAATCTTGAGTTCTGTTTTACTTTGCTTCTGGGTTGCATTCTTTAGATGAAAAATTGTGTTAGAACTTTTTGTTTTGATTAAACTCATGTTGGAGCTTTGTTTTGATTGGAATCAATGTTCGGGAAACTTCTGTATTGCTGAACTATTGCATGGAGTTCATAATTATCACTGTTTTCACATTATCTTTCTTGTGGAGTTCTGAATGTTATGCATGAAGCTTGGGTTCGACACTAAACTCTTATTTAACACTTGAGTGTTATGAACTCATATTTGGGTTGATTCATTTGATTCAGTTCTTGTATTTAGTATTGGGTTATTACTTTATTAAATGGCTAATCTTATAACTCTTTATTTTTTAGCAACTCACTCACCAGGATACTGGGTGAAATCTTGTTTGAGTTGTTTTGAATCTCTTGAGATTTAGAACTAGAAACATCTTAATGAATGTTTAACTTATGTTTTATTTTTTACTGTAACGAATCCCTTGAGATGGTATTTGTGTGAGAATAGAATGGGATGTTCTTTCCCCTCTTTCTTGGGGAAACCCACATTCTGGGCTGACTATTTTGTTGAAGCCAAGTCACCTCTTTTGTGATTTTGTGGACGTGAGGGTTTTGTTTTCAATTATGTTCCTATTTCTTGGGAATTATGATCAAGACATCTTCTGACTGAAACATTTCTGGTTCTTTCTCTCTATTATGTCTCTTTGAATAAATATAGGACTTGTGGAAGATTTGGATTATTACCTTGGACACTGAAATTATCATGAAGGATTCCTTCTCCGTTAAATTGTAATGAGTTTGATTCTTTTGAATTACTACTTACCTTTTTTATTTAGTGGAGATGCATTTGTAAGTCTCCAGTCTTGGGTTCATAGGTAATTTTGAACCTTATCGTTTGCTCTCTTGGGATGTTAATCTTGACTGATATAGTGAATAAGACCTTGGCATCTCTTTGAGAAAGTATACACACACACACACACACACACACACACACACACACACACATATATATATATATTATTTTGTGAGTAGTGTATTGGTTCAGGATCTAAATTGTTTTGAAAACTGGAACTTCTTGTTCAGTTGAAACGATATGATTTATCATTGGATCTCTCCTTATTTAAGTTACCATTCCTTTGTCCTTGGATATGCTCATTGTTTGAATTTTTCTTTACTTGATTCCATTTCAAGATAGTGATTTCTCATGATATGTTGGTCTACCTTGTTCGAATCACTGACTGAAATAATGTTGAAAGCTAGTAGCTAGGAAGGTTTTGCTGTTAAGTAAGTTGATACTTATGGGTTTGAATTTTGTTGACTAGTATTTCCTAGTTTTTATGGAAAGGAGTAGGTTGTCTCTTATACTCTTTATCCTTTATGAAGAACTTGAGTCAGATTAACTCGTCTTCGGGGCTGCTTTTTTTGTGATAATTGTTTTCTGATATTTATTTGATAACTTCTAACATGAAGAGTTGTAATTGGAATTGTAGTTGGATTGTTTTGGTTTCTATACCTTCTTGTATTGTTATGGAATTATGTTTTGATGTATATTCTAATGTTGAATGTGCAAGGTTGTTACCCAGAAAGGAACATGTAACTCATTTTATTAATCTGGTCTATTTTTTAGATGTTATAGGTTTGGGCATGGTACATATCGGTTCTTTTTATTCTTGCTTAGGATATAGATGAATAACACTAGAATAAACCATGTTGTATTGATTTATTTTTTCTCTTAGAAAAGATAAAAGTGGTATTCTATTAGGATAGAATTAGGAGACAATGGGATGATAGGATTTATTGTTTGTTATAATCCATTGAAAGGATTAATTGACTTTAAGATCTTAAGTAGATATTGTTTATTATATTCTACTCTTCTCTTTAAAGTGGATCTAGATTTATGAATGCACTTACTTTCTTTTTGTTATCACTTATGCTGATTGTATGATGATTTAATTATCTCATTAAATCAGTGTTTCTTTAATGAAACAATTAGTGGAATGCACTTCATTTTAATGATTAGTGCTTATCATGCTCATTTCATTAAACTGACGCGTGCTAGCTATTTTTTGTAGATGGATGACTTAAGTGGTAAAAGAAAGAAAATACTTATATGATTCATTGGATGATATATGTATAATTCTTAGTAAAGAATTTTGATTCATTCTTTTGTTGTATTGTAAAGAAAAGTTGTATACTTTATAGAATGAGGTTTATTGTTATGCAGTTTCCTAAAGAGCATAGTCTTGTAAATTTTATAAATTATAATGATGAATTACGAGTTGTGTTTTCTTTGCATTGGTTGTGAAAATTATCTCGTACTTTTATAAATAAGATGAAAGTTCCATATTGCTGATATTATTTATATTATGTTATGCTTATCTTGTTATCTTTGATAAAATGGATGGATAATGGGAATTAGTTCAATTTCCCCTATAATGAAGCAACTTGTTGAGTTACATAATATGATGTGTTTTATCTAAACAATTTAACATAATAATGTGATGCATAATGTACATGCATTAAGAAATATGGATATTGGGAATGATATACCGTAATACTTAATCATGTAGAGCAAGACTCTTTCTCTCTCTCAATTAAATATAAACCTAAAAGGTTTCGAGGTATGATTACTATTTATTAGACTTCATTTAGTATGAAGTCTACTTTAATTGGATATACATGGTTATTAAACCTTCCTAAAAGTTAAAGAAAATTTAAAATGAAAATTATGATATCGTTGTCCTATTTTGGTAAAATTCCAGTTTAACTGAGAAATGAATATTAAAATCAACCATAAGTTTAACAAAGTTCTTGTTGTGGCAAATCAGCAGCACCCCCTGGATGTTGATCAAATTTCTAGTTTGATCATACTAGCATCCAGTGTGATTGCACATCATTGAATCCTCTTCCCAAGTGTGGGACTTGTAAAAATGGAAGAGAAATCTCTAGATTATAGGTAGGTTCCTCAACTCCTCTGATCAGTTATTTTACTTGCACAATCACAGAGGTTTAAACTCCTAAATCTACTCTAAATTCCAAGGAGACAGAGACAGAGAATACAAAAAAGGAAAGAACTAATGCTAATAGGTGATGCACCAAAGGAGTTGTAGACACCTGATGCTACATGAAATACACAATCCACAAGGAAGCACAACACAAAACATGCAAAAATGCTCAAAATGTAATGAAAGATTAAGAAAGCAATGATAGATATATGAAAGGATTGAGGGATTTTAATCACAGAACATATATCAACATATCGGATCCAATACAGTACATTACAGTGATCCAGAGGCAAGAAAAGGTGCTGCATTACATGGAAAGGTAAAATTTCTTCACAAATTTTGCCAAGGAGGAAGAAAAAGGAAGCTGTAGAGCTGAAAAAGTGTCTCTCCTTTGCAAAATGAACTCATTTTGGGTTTTACAGTGTAAACCACGACCCCAGGAGAGAGAAACATGGGAAAACATGTAAGGGGTTCAACCATCGACCAAATGCCATCAAAACAGCATGGGCACCTTGACAGACCCATTCTCTGACATTTTTGACCATGCTGGGAGAGAATGCGAGCCATTCTTCATTAAAAACGGTGGTTGAAATGTCATTTCTATCCATGACCATGTGCTAGAGGCGTTTCTTGATTTTATCTCTCCAAACTCAACCAAAATGCAAAAATAACCCTAGAATCTTGTAAATAATTTCACCAGCTTTTCCATTGATATAAAGAACGTAAAAAACTGAGCTTTGGATCGAAAGATATGGCGATTTGAAGTTTTAGGGTAAAACAGGGCCAAATCGGGTTGGTGGGAATTTTTTTTAAATTTTTACCTTTTTGGACATTTGGAAAAAAATTCAAAATTCCCCCGACCCCCACCACTTCTTTGGACACAAGGCACATCCTGATTGGCTGTGGGCCTTCCAGGGGAAAATTTCCCACGAAAACTCCGCCGAGCCATAACTTGAAAAATACATGGAGTTAGGAGGAAAAATTTACCTTTCTGGAAAGATGAGAAAGATCTCTATCTAATGGTGCCATTTCCAAAAGGTTTTGAATGCATAAAAAGTAAAATATTATGTTTGAGGCACAAGAGATGGAAATATGAAAGGGAGTTAGCCACAAAATGCGCAGGGGGCACATTTTGGATAACAATTTTGGTGACTCAGAGGGGTCATCTGCCTACTGGATGAAGTTACCAGTTGCCTGAAGCATCCATTTGGCATGGAGTCATGAGTTGTAGCCTACAAACTGATCTGAACTTTGAAAACCTCCTCTCTGAGCCACTTGGAAACCCACTGAAATGGACTATGCAAGAGCAAAACCAGCACCACAAAAACTATGTACAAAACTAAAGGTCATACATGCTCCAAAATGGAACATGCAGAGTGTGCACAAGCACTTCTTTTACTGAAAGAAAAACTATATATCCTACTCTAACTGGAAGTAAAAGTGGGCTAAACAAACCCTGCAACTGGTTGGGAGAAATAGTTTCCCTTTCTCAAAAGTTCTAACCATGCAACTAATTTGGCACTAAACATGGCTGATTGGATGAGTGGAAAATCAATAAGAAGCTGGTCTTATACCCAAATCATCAAGGTGTCAACTGAAAACAAATCCAATACCTCTTTTAGTTGCTCTGCATTTGGATTGAAGAGGTATGATAGCTGATCCTTGGTACTTTGTAGCTCACCCTCATGCTTAGAAGAAAGCATGACTGATTGTGACTTCTCCTTTGACTCCAATGAATTCAAATACCTTATTGGGTAAGGTATGATCCGTTTGATATGCCCATAGCTCTGATTTTCAACTCCAAAAATGGAGTCTTCTTGTAGACCTTCTTGGGTGGGTGATGTGGAAGAAATGGTAGGAATTTTCTGCCCTTTCTCTTCCTTCATTGCAACATGGAACTCTTCTATAGTGTGCAGCTCCTCGTTATTGATTACAACACCTAATGAAGTTTCTTTTGCATTATTGTTACCTGCTACAATACATTGTTGGAGAACAAATGGTAAAGAAGGAAACATGGTAATTTCAGCTAGCTCTTCATCTAAACATTCTTCTAAGTCTGATGGCAAATCAAACTCTTGAATGTCTTGCTACAGCAAAGTCTCTCCCTCTTGTATGGTGGCCTCCAAATCTGCATTTTATTCACCTTGTATAACTTCATTTTCAAACATGAAACTTGTCAATCCAAACTCATCCCAAAAATCATATTGTTGGAGAGATGAAGTGGGAGAGAAGCATGAAATTTCTTGTGCCTTTTGCTCACAATTTGGACCTGTTTTGTTCACCTCCATAATGGCTTCATCAATCAAATTAGCCCCTTCAAATCAAAGAAAAAATGTATTAATAATGCTTCCTTCTTCTACTGTTGTAAAAACTGACTTGACCTCATCCATTTGCTCCTCAAAGATGGGGTTTTGAGATGATTTTCCTTCCTTCTCGATGGCTGATTTTGCAGTGCAAACTGGATCAGCATTTTCTTTGGGCAAAGTGCCAACATGGACACCCAACTCATCACCAACAAACTGCTATTTTTCTCACTTTGCTACTGTTATAAAATCATCCTTGTTTTCCACTTGTTCTCTAAATTCAACATCCTCTATTGGTTACACCATCAAGGGGATTTTTGTAATCCTGAATTTAAGAGCCCAACTCTTCAGAATTTGAATTTCTTCATCCTTGTTTGGCTCTTCTTTCTACTACTATTTTCCTTGATTGGCATTCTAATTTTTATCCTCCCAACATGGATTTGGGAATGCAAGAGGAGAAGTGGATTGTAACTCAATTGATTTTGTAATTTTTTGTGGTGGTGGAGGAGCTAGGAAGTCTTGTTTCTTTGGAGGGAATGGCTATTTGGAAGGGAAAAGGACAGAAGAATTGAGATGGGGTGGAAGACTATGGAATGGAGAAATGGATTCAACACTTGGCACAGCAGATGGAGAGTTTAAAACTTGACACTGTTGAGATAAAATAAATTGGGAAAGAGGGAGAGAAAAGGCATGAGATGGTGTGCTTACCTATTGACAAGGTTGTTGAATACTCCTCTCATACACCTTTATTCCTTCAATCCACTTTGCAAGCAATGGTAGTGTTGTAATCATGAAGGCTAGATTCTCTTGAGGGCTGTAATGCCCTCGAAAAGGTCCCACCCATGGACAAGGTGCTCTACAACTGATTCTAAATGCTTTCATTTGTGCTTGAGCCCTAGATAGCACCATGTTTACCTCCATCTTTTGGATTTGTTCTAGCAGATCTGCATTTTCTTCTTGACTACCCTCACAACCAACATACCCTTGTGCTTGACATGCTTCATATCCAAAATGAATTTGGCACTACTGCTTATATGGGTAGACATGCTGATTTTGAATTTGATCAAAATGCTGATTTGGAGGATTTGTAAAACATGTTGGAGGTGTGATATAATGTTGTTGTAAATGTGAATTCCATGATGGAAATGAAGTCATGATTGCACAAATTCATGAAATGGAAAATAATGAAAATGATGGAAAGAAGAATGGATGGAAATGAATGGAAAATAGGTTTGCAACTTAGAGAATGAGTTGTTTACCAGATGGAGTCACAAAATGTGCTTTTTAAAGTCCCTCCAAAAGGCTGAATATTTAACAGGAACAAACCAACCTGTCAAAGATAAAGTGGAAGACCTCTAAGGTCCCACTCGGCATGCCAAAACTGTTGTTACAAATCAGCAGCAACCCCTGGATGTTGATCAGATTTCTAGTTTGATCATATTAGCATCCAGTGTGATTACACAACATTGAATCCTCTTCCCAAGTTTGGGACTTGTAAAAATGGAAGAGAAATCTCCAGATTAGATGTTGGTTCCTCAACTCCTCTGATCATCTATTTTACTTGCACAATTGTAGAGGTTTAAAATCCTAAATCTACTCTAAATTCCAAGGAGACATAGATAGAGAATGTAAAAAAAAGAAAGAACTAATGCTAATAGGTGATGCACCAAAGGAGTTGTAGACACCTGATGCTTCATGAAATACACAATCCAAAAGGAAAAACAACACAAAACATCCACAAATTCTCAAAATGTAATGAAAGATTAAGAAAGCAATGATAGATATATGAAAGGATTGAGGGATTTTAATCACAGAACATATATCAACATCTCAGATCCAATACAGTACATTACAGTGATCCAGAGGCAAGAAAAGGTGCTGCATTACATGGAAAGGTAAAATTTCTTCACAAATTTTGCCAAGGAGGAAGAAAAAGGAAGTTGTAGAGCTGAAAAAGTGTCTCTCCTTTGCAAAATGAATTCATTCTGGCTTTTACAGTGCAAACCATGACCCCAGGAGAGAGAAACATGGGAAAACATGCAAGGGGTTCAACCATTGACCAAAATTCCATCAAAATATCATGGGCACCCTGAAAAACCCATTCCCTAACATTTTTGACCATGTTGGGAGATAATGCGAGCCATTCTTCATTAAAAACAATGGTTGAAATGTCATTTCTATCCATGACCACGTGCTAGAGGTGTTTCTTGATTTTATCTCTCCAAACTCAACCAAAATGTAAAAATAACCCTATAATATTGTATATAATTTCACCATCTTTCCATTGATATAAAGAATGCAAAAAACCAAGCTCTAGATCGAAAGATATGGCGATTTGAAGTTTTAGGGCAAAACAGGGCCAAATCGGGTCGGTGGGAATTTTTTTTGAATTTTTACCTTTTTGGTCATTTGGAAAAAATTTCAAAATTCCCCCGACCCCCGCCACTTCTTTGGACATGTGGCATGTCCTGATTGGTTGCGGGCCTTCCAGGGGAAAATTTCCCATGAAAACTCCGCCGAGCCATAACTTGAAAAATACATGGAGTTAGGAGGAAAAATTTACCTTTCTGGAAAGTTGACAAAGATCTCTATCCAATGGTGCCATTTCCAGAAGGTTTTGAATACCTGAATAGCAAAATATTATGTTTGAGGTATAAGAGAAGGAAAGATGAAAGGGAGTTAGCCACAAAATGAGCAGGGGGCACATTTTGGATAACAGTTCTTCATGGAGTAAATGAAACAAATTTAGGAAATAATTTATGGAGTGTTGGATTATGGTTTATCAAGGTTACTATAATCAATACTTAATCCAAATTAATAATTCATTAATTATCTCCTTGGGGTAAGTACATCTCGATGAGGTAGTTTTTGTAGGATGTTGGCACACAGCAACTATACTGTTGTACTTTCAAGAAGACTTTGGTCTTCGCGAGAATACAACGTTGTAATTAACATGTGGCATCACCCTTCTGCATTGATCATCTAGATCTACACAATATAAGAACTTGGACTTGAACTTAGTTTCTCTCTAGGTCAGGTTAGTGGCATATTTAGGATAGGAAGTAGCTTCCAATGGCTTAGGGTACCTTGGCACATCTAGTTGACTTAGGTCAACTTAGTATGCCCATTTACCCTAAGCCATTGTGAGCATATTCCTATAATAAGTTATGTTTCTAACTAGGTCTAGGGTTAAACCTAGGGCAAGTTGACTATCAGTAATCAGTAAAAACCAATCATGATAATAGAGGAGTGAGGTGAAGGACATTTTCTAATATGACGACTATGTCATCTAGGAATAGTGATATACACAATATGTTGTAAAAATTTGGCCAAATTTTCACAAGTTTCTGGTTACATTATCCTACGTCACCAAGTTTAAAACAACGTAATATCATATCAATATTGGTAACATATATTCAGATATGTTCTTTAAACAGATCACTCAGTACCTGGTGTAGGGTAGGAAAACCAAGTATACGAAGTATACAATATGTATTCAATACTTAAGATAACATAAATAGATCGGTAGCTTACCGAGTTATGGAATTAATAGATCAGTGGATCACCGAGTCATTACAGTTGCATATGGTTATCTATTTGAATTCGATTGGTGTGGAATGTTTGTTCTAAATAATGCTTTATTTAGAACAGTGAACATTATATAAAAAAAATTCCCTTGTTTCTAAAGTCTTAAAATGGGAATGTTACAAAACTATAAAAAAACCATAAGGGGATTCAAGAAGATTATGTTATGCAATAGTAATGGATTTATCTACTTCAAGACTAGGTTACTTATGAGGAGGCCAAAAATAATATGAAACTGAGTTTGAGTTCTTCTGGCAGTGATGAGACTGATACTGGTAACATCTCGGGTATGGTCATGGCCATAAATCAGGGTAAGTTTCAAGAGGAGGATAATGCTTGCACTCAGACTAAGAACAAGAGTTTAAATTCCCTAAGAGAGTCATTATCAAAGTGGCTAGTTTGAAAGATGGTGGTCCGTGCTCTAGGACCCGAAATAGGGATATTAAGAAATAATTACAGGCTTTTTCGCAACCCTTATCTTTTCTATTTCTTTTTCCTCTTTATGATCCTGGTTTAGATATTTATGAAAAACTATTGTTAATATACAAACTATTTAGTTTGGCTCTGTTTTGTGGGGGGCTAGTTGTCAAGTTTCTTTGACACTGCATCTTTGGTTTCATTGGTTTTTTTTTCTTAAAAACTTGCTTCTCTTTTTTATGGGTTTTTTTGGTCTTTGTTTAAAACCAAACTATTTTATCTTATCTAAAAAAATTGGATAGAATAGACCTTTCATAAAACCCATATTCCAAAATCTTTCATCACAACACTCACACTTTAAATTTTTCAAACTAATTCCCTCCTCGATACATAACATCCAAATATAGCTTAAGCATGATATGATTAGTTTCCATCTTAAAAAAAGATGAAAAAGAAGGAATAACTCTTTTAACTTGTAAAATTAGTCTAACATCATAGTGCATAAAGGATAACATCCCAATTTAGTCCTACCAATATAAGAGATGTTAGTTTTTTCCTCTATCTTAAGGTCTCATTGAGAAGTAATATAATAGTCCTCATTCCTATTAAGGAAGCTAATGAAACCCAAAAAATAGAGTATCTTATAAATATCAAAACATGTTGTAATCATAACTGTTTCATAATACATAGAAATGCACACATCTTTTTATATAAATAAGGAAAAGACATCCATTTCAAGGTAATATTAATACTTGTAGATACTTATCATTAGAGGTATTATTTGAGTTATCAGTTCCCAAGAAATCACCAAAATGTAAGAACATGGTATCTACCTCCACATTCCTTATTCAATGCATTTTATATTACAATGAAGACCCTAAGGTATATTTCATTCCTTAATCATTAAATAAGACAAAGATAATGAGAAATCTCATGAAGATATAAAATGAGGATCAACCAACACAATGGTGTAGAGATTCACATCTAATCAAGTCATTAAAATCATATTAATAGAAATTACATGTGTACATGAAGATACAATCAACATACAGTTGAATATTCCCAAGAATATCGTGTAATCATACTCAGACATGATTAGAGTTTTTTCACATTGGTACTTTGTACCTAATTCATAATTGAGCACTCAAAGGGGCTACAATGCATTATCTCACAAAACACAATCAAAGAAAACTATAACATTAACAACCCTTGCATCATTTTTCATTCTAAACCAGTTAAGGAGATGGAGAAAATAGTCACCTAGTGACTAATATTGTCCAAATGTATAGTATAGTAAAAACCCTTAATTGTACGTCCTTAACCTTGTAAGAAATGAAAATATTAACATGAGTCCTTGAAGTTTGAAAAAATTACAATGAATAAAAACTAATCACTAATCATTTCACATCATAAATCTAATTTCCATAATGGTACATATTTTTTCCATCAAAATTAAAAGACATTCACCAAATTCCAATGCACAATAGAGTCATGGACAAGAATGTGATGTACTATACTTCACTGTGGACATTATTCTACATAATAAAAATCATACTAGTA
This sequence comes from Taxus chinensis, assembly GCA_019776745.2. Classification (NCBI taxonomy): domain Eukaryota; kingdom Viridiplantae; phylum Streptophyta; class Pinopsida; order Cupressales; family Taxaceae; genus Taxus; species Taxus chinensis. The sequence goes on from CM034154.1 coordinate 383,739,675, forward strand.
TCACATATAGTAGATAAAATAATGAGTATTACTTTAAAGGTAGTATATTACCATCATATAAAAACAACAAAAGTCTTCTTTACTAGTTCTCTTCACCATAGAGAGAAGAAGCATAAAGTATTAAATTAACCCAAAACACAATCCTGACCATAATTCATTATGTTTTTAAGGTAAAACAACTACAAGTCTTGTTACATGCATGAGGATAGTGTATTTAATATGAGTAATGAAATCACATTCACTCAACATAACAACCAAGAACTTATTCATAAAACAAAACAAAAAAAAAATTACACACGGTTCCTAATAACCACCACAAAATTCCATCACAAGAACTTGAGGTTCACTCTCATATAAGGAGAAAAATATATCAAGATCTTATTAATTCAATTGACATCAAGAAATCACCAAAAACCACTTAGGAGATGACTCAACACTTCCTTTCTAATGATACACATTTTCCATATTACTATTTATCAATAAGGAAAATACAATTTACCCAATCCTTATTTATCAACTCAAAGTAAAATGGTATAAATGTTGCATACTTATAATAAATGGACTTTTCATGGATCACTACCCAGTATCTAAGATAGTGTATAATAAATATTTTTTCCTTCTCCTAAAGTGTATATATGGTATGATAAGTAAAACATAACTCGCAAAATAGATAACACAGTCGTGGAGAATTGTACAATAGAGATGACTATCTAATTAACAAATTGACGTCATTACTCACCTAGATCATTATAGTTTAGAAAAAAAGATAAATCATATATATTCATTTATTCATGTTTTAAATTATACAAGAGATAAGTCTCACACGTCATTACCTTACTTAATTAAATCAAAATAGGAGACCTATGTAACAATATCCGTCTACTTGTTTATTTACATTGAATACATATATACATCTATACAAAAATTATATTACTTGTTCAAAATGTCTAATCTCCTAGAATCAATAAGGGAAATAGAGGTAATTAAAATTCTAAAGAGCATATCCATATACAATTCTTATAGCTAATCATGAAACCATATACACATAGTATATTAATTTGTAAGGATACTAAATATATTTTATTTCTATTGCACACTATATTAAATATAAATCTTCAAGAATAAAGATCATAATTCAACAACTAAAATTTAATTATAACGCAACTGGGATACATTCAGGTCACCACTCATAGCAAGTTTGCTACCAAAATATTTGTTGATACACCATATTTAATACATAGAGTTATAATAAATTTATCATAAGGCCTTTAGTTTTATAAATGGAATTTAACCCAAAAACATGAACTCGCAGTGTAGTCATGAAATCTTGCATTGTTTACTTACATCAGTGCCTCTAGGTATGTCATTATGTGCATGATTCCTAAAGTGTGAAGATTAGAAATTAACAACACTTGTTTTACTCTTTGATTACTCTTATCTTTCCCACACTCTTATTATTTTATTTTCTAGAATGATGAGTTTACTTTTGGACACTAGATGACATATGAACTAACTATGTATTGACCATTGTCTCTTTCGAGAATCCTAGACACTACCACCCACTAGGGACAAGAGTGCCCCAAATACTAGTATCCCATTTGGGTGATTTTTTCCATTTCCCTCATTTTCTTTATTTTTAATTTCCACATCATTTGGTATCTTTTTTAAATTCTCTTTTATCACTTTGGGATAAATTTCCATTTGCTAATGAAAAACTTAAAAATAAGGGAATCATATATACATGATTTACTCACTTCTATTAGATGTTAGGTTATTGGGAGATAATACTTACTATATACTACTTTTCATTGAATAGATCATAATGGCATTCACAATTGGAGGAAAATTCTTCCCCCTTGTTACTTGATGACACATTATTTTTCTAGGTCCAAACATGACTATTGAGGGTGCACTTACCTACATGGACCTAATTTTACACACATTAACTGGGGGGAAACCTTGATCCCTTCTCATAGCTGTTCTATTTCATGTTCAAATATTTACCAAAATCATAAATACTCACCAAGATATTGATTGTTTCGACTCTTTCTTACTTATACTATTCTTTGTTGCATGTTTCTTATCATGTTAACTTGATTCATAGTATGCTCTATATTTTCAATACACATATGTGTGTTCACATGGTACTCTTGAGGTGAATTAAAATTATTTAAAGATTGTTACATGATGAATGACACTTGCAATTATACCTTACCATTCCTACTGAGGCTCTTAGGGCATCTACCTTTCCTATTTTCTCTATATTTATGCTCTATCATTGTAACCTTTACTAATTTCATTCCTATTTATTTTTTGTATTTTTTTTTTTTAATAATGGAAAATAGTTTTTTGAAAGGGACTATACCCTTGAATAAAAAAAAAGGCCTTTAAGCTGGAATAAGAGTGAGAAACATAGCAGGACTAACCAAGTCCAAGAGGAACAATGAAAATCAACGTAGCCCAGAAACAGCTACACAAGCGAGGCTTAACAGCAAAACAACAGCAAAAAAACAATAACCCGACAACCAAGAAACAGTAAGAATAACAAAAGAGAGCAGTAGAAGCATGTAGGACTACTTTTTGGCTGCTTAATCAACACTAATCTTGACTTTTTCCAAGCATGAAACATACCCAAAGCGGTCATGTGGGCAGCATCCGTCTTATCGAGCTCCTCGATGGTTCTTTTGCTCTCTTTTTCATTGCCCCAAAGTGCAGCCGGGATACCGCTGAGGTTGGAAACACTTTTGGCATGCCCCACGATGAACTCCTCAATTTCCCTGAAGGCGGCAATGTTGTAATCATGCCTAGTCTTAGCCTTCCCAAGGCGGGAGTCCAAGGAGGTCAGCTTTTTGTATATGTCTTCAACCTGACTATTGTCAATGCTACCTTCCCACTCCATGCTTTTCTTACCTTTTTTCTTAGCTAGATTTTTGACCTCATCCTTCAGCATTTTTATCTCAGCCTCTAAGGCCTCCAGTCTCTTAGAAGGGTTATCCATCTATGCTTCCTAGGGACTGGCACTACTTATGTTCAGCAGGTCACGTGCAATGTCAAGATCAAGAGGATCTTTCCCTGCTGCAAGAGTCTCAAGGTTGAGTCTCCTAGAAGCCCTGGTGAGAGGTCGTTTAGAAGAAGAGGTGAGGTGAGTGTCAGGAGGAGCAGAAGGAGGAATAGAAGGAGAAACATGTGCAGCTGGCATGGGGGTAGCAGCACCGGTGGTAGGGGCAGCAGCAGGGGCAGCAAGGGCAGCAGGGGAAGAAGGACTGGTAGCAGCAGAGCCCATCGGAGCCGGGCTAGGAGAGGAGGGAAGACCGGGGTACTTGAGAAGGTAGTGTTTGTCTTTTTGTATTTATTATGGTACACTATCTATTTTTATAAAATGCTAATGGGTGCTTCATGGGTAGTATTTGTCTTCTAGGCCTATTTCCAATCATGGTTATATGATTAGCTTATATATTTTCTTATTTGCTTGTCTCTTGATTTTCATTATTTGTAGCTTATGCCCTATGTTAATTTTTTATTTTATCGTACTACCTTTAAAACTTCATTTGTCATGTGACATCTTGAGTGGTGTTCCATGTATTCAACTAGCTACTCGATGTTTCTTTTGTCATGTTATTGTTTCTTGTGACTTATTTGTTTCACATCATGTATGTTTGTTTATGACTAACACTTTTGGCTAGCCTATTTCCCATAGTTTTCATACATCATGGTTATTACCACGTGTATTCCCTATTCCCTCTATACAATTTCCATTTCAGATATGCACATCAGATTCATCATTCCTCGTTTGGGTCATGCTCACCTTGAATCATCTCACACACCCCAAACAAGTGGGGGAAATCATCGGGTGACTATTTAACCCTCTCAATGGTCCATGGACTAGCTACAGGTTGAAAAAAATAAAATTTAGGATAAACAAGAGCTAAGAAAAATGTTCAGATTCAAATTTGAGCCAAAAATTAGTGTAAGACATGAGTTCCCAACTTAGATAGGAATGATGGGAACTAGTGTCCCACCTGGGAAAACCTATCCTAAGGAAATAAATAGGAACATTACAGTATCAGTGGGTTTCTAATTACAATTTTATCTAATTCCAACAATACAGACTCAGTTACAGATTGTAATCAGTTACCAACATGAACAAAATTAGTGGCAAGTTACAAGGGAACTAATTAATTTATTTTCTATGGTCAAATAAGGAAGTGGAACCTAAGGCATATTTAAGACAGTGATATGTATGGAACAATGTGTCACTTATGGAAAGTTTCAATCTGATTTGTGACCATCTATAGTGAAAATTATATGTAGGGAATCATTAAGGGTTGGGGAAAAAATGGCCTCCCAATTAGGGAAAATTTTAGTGGCTGATATTGGTAATTTAGCTAAAAGCAGGAATTCTGAAATATAAATTTGGCTATTTTACAACCATGGGAGTGACCACATTTTTCCTGAAAATTCCACAAACAATAATTTTTTCCATGTGAATAGCCAGTGGATCTCCAATCCCAACATATAATTTTTATTGAATCATCATGTGATAGATGGGTCTGGATTTTAAAACATTCTTGGATCACCAAGAAATCTATGGATCCTTCCTGTTCATTTAGTTTCATTCACCAACATATTTAAGATTTTTTTAAAATTTTATTAAATTTTTCATATATATATATACATATAGGCACACACACACACACACACATAGATCTAGACTGGAATCCATTAAAACTTTATAAGACTCGATAAATTTAAAATACTCTACTAGCTACCTAGGTATTGGTGCTCGTTTTGAGGTCACCCTTTTGTCCTAAGTATACCTTCATTAAATTTTCATGTTTTTTTCTTGAAATGCTGAAGTATGTATGTTCAGATGATAAACCCATGTTAAACAAAGAAAAAATTCTATGTTTGATCATAAATCTAGTGTGAATCCTCTTTTTCAATCAAGGAAACCAAAACCATGTAATTTCAGAGAAATATCCATGAAAGCATTGTCAGATGATCATGTTAATCCTTGTAAAATCCCCCTTTACAGTGTTCCTTTTATTTTCAATGCAAAGTGTACTTTTTTCTTTGATTCCTGAAAGTACGTGACGTGATTTAATTGGTTGCACTATATTGGGTTTTATTTTCAAAATTACAAAAGTTACTTAATGGCTGCAAAGTCCAAACCAATCTCTAAAACCCAATAGAATATTCTAAGGAATATTTGATTTATACACTACAAAGTACAAATATAACCTAGCTCAGCAAAAGGAACATGTGTTCAAATGTGATTGGAGTGAGGAAATGGATTATTGGTGAAATTTTGCATCAAATTCCTAATGTAATAAAAAGTGAAAATATATCCCCAAAGTCCAATGGGGAACAAGTGTCAAGTTTTCAACCAAATTCAGAGAGCAAATGTTTAGGTAAAAATTGTAGTTTAGCACTTTTTCAAATAAATATACAAAACTGCAAGTAGACTCCCCAACCCCACAATGTCTCAGATTAAGCCACATGGATGGCTCACATTAAAAAGGATAAACTGATCGAAGGATTAGGATTTAAAGAATTAATGGGTTCCACCATAAATACATGCACATGGATCAAGGTAGGAATTTTAAAGGATTTTTTGATCGTTTCCTGTTTTCACCTTACACATGAGAAATTTGGATGCCCTAGCAACATTAATTCACAAAATAAAGAAGAAGAATCAATTGTGAAGAGGTGAAATTGAGAAAAGGAACTTGGAGCTTTGAAAGAAGGGGAAAATTTCATAGAGTTTGCAAAGAAATGGGTAAGTCCTTGCTTTACCTTAGTATTCTTGATATTTAAATTAGGATTAAGATGAATTAAGAGGAAAGATCAAAAACCACAAGATGAGGTCTCTGGAATCAGGTTTCCATGTAACTTCCAATATGTATAGTGATTTAGAAAATGTTATGGATACAAAATTACTAAATAATGATCTACATAACTTCATGAGAATACTTTGTGATCTGAATAGGAACCAATTGATGACGGCTATTGATATCAGCCACATTTCCTTAGCAGTTACATTTCCACCATCTATACACTCTCCTGAGCTTGTATGGTTTTGTGTTAAAAACTATGACCTTGAGAAGAAGTGGGTATTATAGGGAAGTGGGGAAAGAGTAATAAATTTTACACAAGAATCTTTTAGGGAAATACTAGGGTTACCAAATTTAGCTCAACCAGTAATTGTTATCATTGAATTAGCAAAAATTTATTATGATGCAAGACATGATGAATATGATGAAATGTTAAATACCCAATGGTTCAAAGAAAGGAATCCATCTGTCAAAATAATCCCCAATAAATTGACTAAGGAAATTGTTGGTGAGAAAATATGTCTTGTGGACAAATTGGTGGGTTTTAAGCCAATGCTATGGGAATTTAATTCCCTCTAATTTAACGGTGCAACTTCTGTATGTACATGCATGAAAAAGTGGATTTTAATGGTGGCCTTTTGACCAAATATCCAATAGGGGCACTCCACTGACCCTGTGGAAAAGCTAATGATTTCTCACTAGAGAAGATTTTTGTCTAAGAAGGACAAAGGGAGTGAGAATAGAGGTAGGAGAAACTAATGTTGTGAGTAGAATATCAGATTCCCACACACGTTAATTAGAAATTTCATTTACATGCATTTATAGTTAGAAGAAAAAGAAACCCACAGAAGAAGCTACAAGACTGAATGAAACTCATTGGTTGCAAAGTACCAATCAATCCCTCAATAAAAAAGGCCAAAATTCCTTCTTATATTATTGAAGCTTGAGCAGAGTTTGTACATAGCTTGAGAATGGAAGAAATTCGAGGAAGAAGAGAAAATAGAAGAAATGTGGCGTTTTCTATCTTTTCCAGGTATAGGGCACTCTGGTCTTTTTTGAAATCAATCGTCAGCCTCCTAGAATGGCATCAAGAAGCCATTATATTCTTTGCAAGAAACTATTACAACTTCAAAAATCCTCAATGCCTTTTCAAACTCCTCTATTGAGAATAAAACACTCATATCGAGTTAAAAACTAGATCTTGCAAAGCAACCGTTACATTTGATTTGCTAGTTTAAATATATAGACCATTTGATTTTCTCCTCTAACCCTAAAATTGGGCTGTCCATTTGGCAGGAAGGGATTAGAGTGGTTATGGGGGATTCCTTTCACATTTTGTGATTTTTCATGAGATTTGGCAATTTGGAACAAATTGGCTGACAACCCCACTTTGACTTTTCAACTTAGACATGTGGCACGTTCTTATTGGAAATGGGATCACGGACCTTTTCTCAACATTTTAACCTTTTTTGGAAAAAGGTTCAAAAACTCAATTTCCTCCATCGTCCCACTCCTTCGATTTGACTAGGACATGTGGCACATTCTTATTGGAAATGGGATCGTGGCCCTTTTCTCAAAATTTTAACCTTTATGGAAAAAAGGCTCAAAAACTCAAAGTTCTCCACCATTCTGCTCCTCTGCTTTGATTTTTCAACGGCGGGCCTAAGACCTTGGCGGAGTTACGGGGAAAATTATAACTTTTACTTCACTTTTGGGAATTTGGTTAAATTTGCAAAAGTGCCCCGATGGCCTGTTCATCTGCTTCAACTTTTCAATAGTGGGCTTCACCTTTGACTTTCTTCCTACGGGCTTCAACTTTGAATTTTTCCCTTTAAAGCTTGATCGGGGCTATGAGTCACTTTTTAAATTTTCACTTTTTTTGCAAAAGAGGATTAAAAACTCAAATTTCTCCACCATTCCACTCCTCCACTTTAACTTTTCAACGGAAGGCCTGAGACCTTGGTAGAGTCACGGGGCAAATTTACCATTTTTGCCAAAAGTGTTAAGTTCACCAAAAATCCTGTTCCTCCCCATCCAATAGGATTTGACCATGTACCTACATTCATTGGGGTCAAAATTTTATGGGGAAAAGAAGCCCATCATTCCGACTGTGGAAAATATGCAGAGAAAGAAAACTTCATCGTTTTGAGTCCAATTTTTGAATTTCCTTCACAAACCAGAGGCATGGAGGAAAAAAAATGATTTGACGACCCAAGCCATAGAACAAGTGAAAAATTTCGATAAAAAATGGAGGTTGCAAAGAGGATAGTACATGTACAGAATGAGAAATGGAGGATTTCTAAAAACGAGCAAGATAGAGGTTTAAACAGCTCTAGGGCACGACTTTTGCTAATTTCTTGAATCTCTAACTTGGCTTAAACACCAATGAAGGGCGTGAGCTCAAAAAAAAATAATTTGGCTATGAAAACACAAAGTAGTTTTTGGGAGACAATAGACATGTTTGTTGAAGAGGTTGAGGACCTCATTGTAATGCTAAGTAGGATGGCAAGGTTAGAAGGGGTGAACAATTTTCAAGAGTGGATGTGCTCCTTCATAATGGTTATCTTAGAAGAATAGGGAAATTTCTACTAGGAAATATTTATATCAACATCTATTCATTCCCAACTCATGATAATAGATACAAAAATCATGACAGGTGATCTATTTGATATCAAATTCTACATGATGTCTTACCTCATCTATAATATTCCCATGTCTCTTACCACAAGAAAATTTTGAAAACCATAGGGTATATGATGTATATTCATAATTGAGATTGGAAAAGTGGAGAGGAAATGTCAAGTAGGTAAATGATGTCTTTATTACCCCTGTAACTTTCCTTTTCAAACCAGAATGGAAGAAATACAGATTATCTACTAATGTTAGGGTTGTAATTATGGAATATAGTTGCATCTTCATACAGTACAAATTTTTCACATATTTCAGGGTAAGTAGATTTGAAGGAAAACCATATAATTTTCCTATATATGTGAATGATACGTGGGCCTTAATGGAATTTTCAAGACAATTGACCCTTGTACATAAAAATATTACAAGGAGACAAAAAACAAATGTAAAATTCCCTCTCCGAATTAGGAGATATTCCTGCCAAACAATAGTTAAAGACAAATTAATGGATGAAGAGATGAAGATGTTTCAAATGGATAAATTTACACCCAGGCCTAATTATAACATTTGGTGGGTTTTCAGTACAAGTGAACATGAACCTCATTTTAAAGATTACTGGATGAATTTCATGGAGGAAGAAAAATTTATACTGAGGGATTATTCTAGAATGACTTTAAGACAAGTTATTGAATTCCAAATTTCTATAATTCCTTAAGGGATAAAAGATGTTAAAAATGTGGTGGGTCAGTATTACCTTGACTAAAAGATAGGGTCAAAATCAGACAATCCTATAGATTGGAAAGAGGAATAATTAGATGTTCCTCATGAAATAATTACTAACGTCATGAGTAGGAACACTTACTTGGTTGATTGGGAAGGGTCTAGATTTATCCTAACCAAAAAAAAGTGATAAGGGAGTTCTGATAATTGAATAATTTTAAGGAATATATCCCTCCCCTGAAAGAGGGAATAGAAAAAATTGACCCCTTGAATGCATTAGATCCTGAATTACCTAGTAAAAATACAACTACTAAGACCATTGATGAATAGGTAGTAGCCATAAATAATACTGCAACTTCAAAGACTACATTGACTCAGAAGATAGAGGGAATAATATAGATGGCTATGCAAGATACCCCCATTACTTTGGCAGTGCCAATACAAACCAAAGAGATAGGTTTGAATAGACCAAGAACTTCCTCAGTGGTATTACTAGGGTCATCCAGTGCACCAAATAAGATTAGGGGATCTTTGTCAAATGTTTATCCAACACTTATAGTGAAAAGTGATAAATGAAGGGAGGGCCCTAAACTCAAGTGTTTTGAAAGAACTATAAAAAGGGATAAAGTAATATTTCCTTTGGAAAGGTATACTAGTGGTCCAGCAGAGGGAAATGGTCACGGTGAAAAGAAACACAAAAGAAATGAGCCTGAAGTAATTGATCCTGCTACCCTAAGTGAAAATTTTAAAAAAATGTTACTTCATTAGCTCATCAAGCAATGCCATTACAGACTCCTGAAAGTATTCATTCAACACCAATTATACCACCACCAATTTTGAATTCGTCTTTGTCTCCAACTGAAGTTATTACAAGAATAGTTTATGGTGCCCCTATATCTTGTTATCCAAGTGATGTTATGACAAAACAAGTGCAAGATAAACTAGTTGTTTTCTAACCTGAGGAGAAGAATGTAACAAAGGTAATTAAAATGACTCAAGTAAAAGAACAATAGAAAAGGCCTATTTAAATAGTTAATTTGGAGTTACTTACAGAGATTCCCAGACTTGAGATGGTTGATATAAAAGTTGAAACTTATACAACAGAGGGTGCAAGTGTTTCCCAACAAGAAATACACATGAAATATTTTGATCAATCATCAAATATCAAATTGGGGGCTCAACCCCAATGTATTTAAATTGAAGGTACAGTTCTTGTTGTGGAAGGTGAAATAGTGACTCAAACAATTATTCATGAAACATGTGTATCAGATATTGTTTATATTGAAAGTCAGCCACCCATGGATTCAAAAATAATAAAGGAGAGTGAATTTTTTTGAAGTACAAGTACCACAAAGGAAACTATAACTTATACTGCAAAATAAATAAGTAGACCCACTGAGATCAATACTGAGGAAAGTACACATACTAATAATAAAGGTAAAAATAAGGAATTAATCCTTGAATCTCAGCCAAAAAATAAACAAGAAGAGGACTCAACAAAGCAAAAGGTGGTTAAGGAGTAATCCCAAGGATACTTGTCTACCAAACAACCACTTTTTGAGGATAGAGATATTTCAAAGAATAAGGAGCCATTTAAGGTTCTAAGTCTGGATATAGAGATTCTAAAGGAAGCTACAGATGTAGTGGCCACTTCAAAAAAGAAATTGAGAGAATATGTAAGTGCAATGGCCACCCTAGATGAAATTTTAAGGGAAATAACAAGTGTACTTGTAATTTTTGTAGAAGCTAAGGGTCAAGTTGAGAAAGCAATGGGTAGCAAAGAGTCAAACGTTATTAATCAGTCTCATATTTGAGACCAAGATAAAGAGAAGCCAAAGACGGTGACACTTGAAACTAAAAATCAAGTTATGAGAGTGGAAGGAACACAAAAATATATGCCACCAGTACCTCAAGATATGTAGGGAACATGAACAGAATTAGTGTTGTACTCTGAAAATCCACACCTCACACCAAAGGGAGTAAAGATAGGTAATGCCCCTATGACATGTTGATTAGGAGGAATCCTTCAAGAGAAGGAAAAGGAATTTTTTCAAAGAGGAATTTTAGATATCACAAGCATTGTCTTCCCAAAACCCAAACAATATTCAAAGAAAGCATGGATTCTCACTAAAATACATGTATATCAGCATGGATTCACGACCCTAGAGATTGTAACTCCCCATCAAGGTAAGTCAAAGGATGATATTAAAATAAGTGATTATAATGTCAAGAACATCTAATTGGGGAATCCTATAAGGGAAACATTAAAAAAAGACATCGTAGTGGCAGTTGAACACTTGTTATAGAAGGTTGATGAAGATAAAGTATCTAAAATATAGTTGAAGGATCAAATAAAGACATTGACTTCATGCTTACAAAAGTTGGTAGGTCCACTAGAAGAAAGCCAAGAATTTACCACTACCATCACTCTAGAAATCCTGGGTAAAATAGAAAAATCTAGTGAGAAGGTTGAGGCAATAGAGAAATGGGTGGAGGTTTTGTCTCAAAAGGGTAAAAAAATCATTCAAAAAATTATAAAAAGGTATACAGAGTTAACCAACATGCTCAATAACATAAATGAATTATATGATCAATGTGAAAATGAATTATATTATTAGAAAGGGATCCTTCCCAAACTTGACACTATAAACAAACTTGATGAGGACTTAGTAGAAAAGGAAGGAATAGTGCTACCTAAGGAAAAGGGATTGATTATGCGGTGGAATATTTAACCAAAAGTAGGGTAGAAGTTATGAATCAGGTCAAGGAAAATATGGAAATGGAGAAGGATTGGATAGAAAATTGTATTAATACTATAGATGGTAGGTTAGAAGAGATGGTATTTGAAAAATACAAACCTACTTATGGTGACTTAGAGATTGATATCCTGATTCAATATTTTGATCAATACACCAAAGAGGAACATTTCTCCTATGAGGTCATTAATAGGATTATCTCTATGGAAAACAAAATTGTTGAGCTGAATAAAAAATTGAAAGAGTATAAGCACAGGATGGAAATATGTGTTGAGGTGCTGAATAGGCATAACTTAATATTCAAACATCACACAAGACTTGATGAAGGAGAGTTGATGAATTTAATCCAAATATTTGATGTTTACATGGAAAGGCTTCCTGAGAAGGAGGAAGACAATGAAGAAAGAGATGATGATCATGTTGAACCATGACCAAGCTTAGGATTATCTTTTATAAAAAACTTTCCTTTTCCAGTTGTTACTTTAATTCATGATAGTTGAATATTGTTTCAAATTGTGGATTTCCATTATGTCTATAATATGGAACAATGCAATAGGATTTTTTTTTTTTTAATATAATTCTATAGCTATTATTAACATGATTTCCATTATGTCTATTTTTTTGCTGTTGTTTTGCTATTTTGTCTCGTTTGAGCAGCTATTTCTGAGCTACTTAGAGCTTCATTGTAACACTTGGATCTTGATCCATTCTCTCTGTTTCTCACTCTTATTCTAGCTCTCAGGCCTTCTTTTGTATTCAAGGGTATAGTCCCTTTCAAAAAAATATTTGCCAATAATAAAAAAAAACATGAAATTCATTATAACATTTTAAATATTTTACATTTGAAAAATAAAGCAAAATGGGTTTCTATAGGGGCCCCAGCCTAGGAAAAAACTTACATACATCCTTGATAGTATACCAAAAAGGAAAAAGGGAAAGATACTTAGTTATTCTATTATTAATACGTCCTCTATGAAAAGAGAATATTTTTCAAAATCTTATTTTTCCAAACTACAAATTCTTGAGCCCCAATAGCCATTTCTACAAATAGAAAATCCCCTGCCAAACTATGAGACATGTCTAAAGACATAAGTTCATCAATGCTCACTACAAGACCATCCAAAATATCAATAAGCTATTATTTCCTTTTGTAGGAAGAAACCCATTTTTTAAGGTCTAAACAAACCTTAGAAAGAGCCTCCTTCCCTGATACTTTGAAGGTAGAAGATGGAATGGAGGTCTGTACAAAATCTAGGAGTGAAATTATGGTAGTTTCTAGAGTAGATTGAGCAAGAGGTTTGGAGCTAGATTCACCCCTGTATTTATTCAAGAATAATGGTGATGCCCCAAGAGATTGTGAAGACAAATATTCTATTGGCATATTATCCAAAGTAGAAAAAAAATTCTTCAACTCAGTCACCTTACGAGAAAGAGTGGGAATAATGTCTATAAAAGTCCCTTTATTAAGCACATAAGATTCTATAAGAATATCCTTCACAATGAATTCTTCATTACCGATGAAAGGGAATGTGTTATCAATTGCACCATTCACAACATGCTTTCTCTTCAGCCAAAATTTCTTCAACACCTCAGGAATATTCTGATGCTCCCACCTAAAAAGATGAAAATACATCATTTAGAAAGTAGAAAAGATTGGACTAATCCTAATTAGTATTCAAATCAGAGCCACTCGAATAGCTTGAGCTATCAATGGTCCTTCATAGTCCTTTGGATGTGTAATTCTAGATAGCATTCTTACAAATGCTTCATCTGGGCCCGAAAAATCAAAAAAAGAGTTTAAACCCTCAGAGGAAATCTCTTTCAAACTAGATGCTAATGCTAATCCCGCCATACTACAAACAAATAATTTCACTAAGATTATTAAAATTAAAAGAAGGGATGTGAAATTGTAGAAGAAATGGTGGGAATTTATAGTGAAGATGAGGTTGACGAGTTAAGCTAAGAAAAATCATGGTGAGTTGATTACTGAGATTGTCTATGATATCTGCATGAGGGAGATAAATGTAAAGTAGAATGATATCATAAAAAAGGAGGTCATTGGCCTAATGTAACACAATACATGTGGAAATAATCATCTCAAAAATATATGATGATAATTGTGTGTGTTTTGAGGCATATTCCCAAAATGAAGGAATGATTAACATCAAATCAAACTATTTAGTGGTGCTAATAAATCATTAAAAAGGTTTGTGAACCTACCAGAAATAGAAATGTTCAATTTGATGATGTCAAATAAATGACATAGGCATCCTATTCATCATAAAGGAATGAAATATACATGTGACAACATTTGTAAAGATCTCTCCACATGGAACAATAGGGAATGATTTATTTTCTAAGCATAAGAATTAGATATTGTTCCTTAAGAATATTCCTTGAAAATATTCAAATTTTTGGAGGGAAAAATAAAGAAAATAAAGAATCAAATATTGTATAGATATGAGAGGAAAGTTCTCATATGAAGGGCGGTTATTTTTTCTAAGATTATAGAAGAAACAATGTAAATTGATAAGCATTCTTGAAAACTTGAATTGAATTGAGATACCTGTGATTTATTTCACCTTTCATCTTCTTATGTTAAGATGGTTGTAAGTGTATAGCCATTTACAAATATTGAGATCGTAGGATTTATTTTCCCTTGCTGAGAAATATGAAAATCCTAAAATAAACAATGTATGTTCATGAGCATTGTTATCTTTATCTTTGGATAATATACTTTAAATAAAAAATTTATCTCTCCTATTGCAATCTTGTGTTGATAATTCCTCTAAATTACACTATATCTTGTCTAGGAGGTGTTGTTTTGGAAACTACAATTATGTTACAGAAATATTTTTTATTTCATAGTATGGTAAATAGATTTAAATTCATGATGCATCCATTTTGTTGAGAAGATTTTTGTAAGTATTTGAGTGAATTTTATGCGTAATGGATAAGGAATTGTCAATATTTTATTAAGAGGTTAACATGAGCTTTTTTGTTTAATTTCTTAAATATTGTGCTAAAACATGTATTCCTGGGCTTCTATGAGTGCACATCTTCTGGTTAAAGGGCTACTTTAGGTTGTTTGATGTGTTATTTTCCCCTTGAGAAATTTTTTGAAACTGTTAAAGTTTTTGAGAATTATGTATAATCAAATTTATCGTACTTTAATCTCCCACTCCTACACAAATACAAACCTATAATTGTTAAAAAAAAATTGGAACACTTTTGTTTTCTTTGACTATAAACATTTGCCAAGGGACTTTACCATTTTTACCTTCCCTTTTCATAAATATGCAGAAGCATACCGAACTTTCAAATTTCTAGAGTAACCTGAGTCCTATTTGAGTGACATTTTCATTATTTAGTGTGACAACTCGTGAGAGTTAAATAGTGCATACATTAACCATGTTCATTCAAGACTGATCTCTAAATTTCAAAGAGAAGACTAATAAATTGTGATTCCACATTTTTTTCTCACAAGTTCAGGTTCCAAAATGGGTTCTCTCACCCTGGGTCATGGTAAGACCTAAATCATCAGGGAAGGTCATCCCCTTTATATGTACCACTCATTCCCTCACACACCTAGTTTTGAATAAGTTTGTCAAAAATCTTCCCCAGATACAAAATAACAAGTATGCCATACTTAGAGCATAACACTTCAATTTCTAATGCGTCCTAGCCCGTAAGAGGTGTAAGATTACGTACCAACACTAGGAAGATACTAAAAATTTTGATAATCCTGAGCACATGAGGAGTGGACAAGTATCACCCATTTTTGGAACCTAAGCATAAAGGTATGCAAAAGTATCCCCAATGCCCGAAATTGGATATCAGGAAGACATGTGGTAGGATTTTGGGAATCCTCAAGGAAAAGGAAATATGTGAACTCAAATCCCATGGAATGAACCAATTCAATAATGTTTTAGGTCTATGGTTAGGTGAAGAGGAGTGATAGTCAAGGAAACATGTGAAATACCTCTATTTAGAATTAAAGTTTGTTTTGTGCAAGAAACATCCTTTATGCCAATAAATTATCCTTCATTTGCCACTCTAAATATAATTTCCTTCAAAAAAAAATATTTTATTTCACCAATGCCATGAACACTAATTTTATATAATTTTCTAACCCAGTGAATCTAGTTTTTACCATATTCACCATGATTTCTATAATTTTTTTCAGGTGGGTTTTTTAAAATTTTCCCTGCTCCCAATATTGTAATGGAACCTCTCATTACTCTTCCCTTGATGGCATGACACTCAAATCCATAATTTTGCAACAGGACACTTACATCCTTAGTAATATTCCAACCATCTCCAAGGAAGTAACCATAAAAGAACAAATTATATCTCCCTTCTCAATGAACATAAGTGTACTCCATCCTTGATTCAATTGTTTTCCAAATAAGCATTTTTATTTTTGTAATTATTAAGTTAAAGTTCAATTTCATTTATCATAAGAATTTACTACACTTATCAACTTTTTAGGTCCTACCTTACTTCAATGAAAGGAAACATACAATGGAATGACAAGAAATATCAAGCACATCGATGCTCCGTCAAAGGAAATATCTAAGGAACAAATGGAGGAATCATTTCTACTACACATACAAGGTCACCCCTAGGGTCTTTATTCTCCTCTATATTCTATGATGCACATTTGACTATATCTATTTGGAATGATATAAAATATAACCCTTGTTCAACACATTATTGGTTACAACTCTCTTCGGCTCTCCACAAGGTATGTTCTTATTATCTAGTTTATGCTACTGAACATTCATTCTGTATCATAAAGTGGGGGTAAATATAGTACCAAAATAATGTAATTTATACTAATGTTAGTACCTTTAGGTATTTCATTATATGCACGAGTCCTAAATTAAGAATATTATACATTAATTAAAAAAAATTACTATTTCATTGCTTCTATATTTCACTCTTATTATTTACTTTTTTGGAATGATCACTTTACTTTTGGAAACTATACGACATGTGATCTAGATCTATATTAACCATTATATATTTTGAAAATCCTGAACACCACCACCCATTAGGGATAGGAGTTCCCTAATCACTACTATCCCCTTCGGGCGATTTTTTCCCTTTCCCTCTTTCTCTTGATTTTTGATTTCCACATCATTTGGTATCTTTTTTAAAGTCTATTTAATCACTTTGGGTCATATTTTAGGTTGTTAATGAAGAAATTAACAACAAGGGAATCATATATATACACACATGACTTATTCACTACTCTTAGGAGATGGGAATTGGGAGCTAACATCTAATATCTACTACTTGGGAAAGGAGCAACATTTAAAGAAAACATTTGGGTTGTATCATTCTCTCCATATGAGGGCTTATTCTAAATTCCATATCACACATTTATCTTGGGGTAAAAATAGTTCAAGCCCACTATCTTAGTGTGATTGGTATAAGGGAAACATAGACTCAAGGGATATAATGCAAATCACACACTCATGATAACTATATAGAGTCTGAAATGTAGTGCATCACTTAGTGAAAATCACATTGGGGTGAATATCAAGATTAGTATGACTCAAGCACATACATTATTTATGTCATCTAATGTTTACTTTATTTTTATGCACATAGCTAAGTTTTGTTTTATATTAAAATGTGTGATACAAGAACCCTACGAAAGATACAAATTAATAGAGAGTGAAAATAAGGAACCAAGTTTAGGCCCTAAAAAGATAATAAGTAGAGCTACTACTAGGACACTAGCAACTAGGGAAGTCATGTTATTTTATAGGTGTTCTTATCCAAAGAAGTCCTAGATCTCATTGATCCAGTACACTAAACCATATCTCTAGATACAAGATAATTCATTAAATTTCCTATATTGCACACTTTCTTTTACTTTTCATGTTATATCTCTCTTGTTATTGATATATTAACTTTATCTCAGTCCTATGATATAAAATTTGTAATTTATTAAATCACATAGCACTGGAAATGAGACTAATTTCTTTAATAAATAATACATTAACATTTTTTCCTAACAATATGGCTAAGTTTCTTCACATGGAAGATCATACCCAATTAAGACCAAAAAGTAGTTTTTGTGATACAAAAGGATATGCCACACCGAAAGGTTGGGTTAAATTGAGCCCTTTATTAGAGTATATTTCTAATATTGGCCCTACCTTTCTCTTCCATTACAAGAATGTCAAGATGAATCTCAAATAATTTTTAAAGTCATGCTAATATCCAAACCAAATATATTTCTCCAAAAATTATGCATTACAGAATGAGAACACGCACATTAATCAAACATGCACAACCATATATATAAAACTCGTAGTCAAATGTGGTATTTATAGGGAAAATAAATAAAACCTATAAGGAGGAAAACATCAAGTCCAACAGATCTTATGATTAACTAAAATAGAAATATTCTTGTGTAATCTAATGTTATAGAAATAGTAAAATAAACCAGTAAATTATAATAAATATACCCAAGAAATTTAAGCAATAAGATGTGAAATCATAATGTGCAAGAGAGGTTTAATAATTCCTTAGTAGATTCACAGATATTGCGGGACTATGTCATAGTATATACCAGGTGAACAAGAGGAGGAAACATTCACACAAAAGCTTGAGAAAACACATATATGAGCTATATGACTAGACTGGGGCACCTCAGAGATTTTAGAGATGACTGGGTCACTTAGGGCACCCTGGTCTGAGATCTGGGAGCTCTATTCTTCAAAAATGACTAGGAAATACCCTCTAAGGTGTTGTTGGACCTGCACTTGTGTTTGCTTCCTATGATGCTAATGTTATTGAGTTGTTTTAAATGTCACTATAAACCAAGAATGGAAGAATCACCTACAAAACCCCAGACAAAGCATCAAAACCCTAAAAAGGAAATATGCATATGAGGGGTCAGACTATCCTTAGTCTCCATAATGAAAAAATTACTAACTGAGCTCTACACTACATCTCAGACCTAATGTATTTATAGGTGTGTGTGTGTTCAAATCGTGCCCTAGGTTTCTCTTGTGCCATTCATACTTTGTGAAGTAGAGAAAAAATAACTAGATGAAGAATGTAGTAAATGTGTGCATGGAAATAATAGAATCCCCTCTTATGATGTGTGATGCACATGAATCAACCTTATGTGCCTTATGATGGAGCTATATTGATGCAAATGTAGCTTTATGTGCCTTTGATGGATTCAAATCTAGATGGTGATAGTAGATGCTTAGTGTTTGGTCCCTCATTATGGTCACATAACTTTATAATTATATGTTCTCTTGTTCTAATTTTGTAATTTACCTTGAAAAGTCTGATCACTAAAAATATAAGAAGATCAAATTTCTATAAAGTGCCCAAAAGGTAAGAGTAAAGTGAAAAGAAGATCAAGGCACCCCAAAGGGGACCAGAGCACCTAGGGTACCCCAGTCCTAGCTAGGTGCCATAGTATGAAATAGGAAAAACATATAATGATAATACAAACTATGAAAGTTCAGGTGTAAGATCAAAAATATGACATCAACCAATGAAAAAATGGCCAAATACATGGATTAATTATTACTCTTTTCACTTAAGAACCATATGAATAATATTATGAGACTAAGACTAAATAATTACTCAAAGTACATGATTTTATGTCTAAATTTTCCCTCACTTTATGTTGGTGAGTGGAAATCTCAGTAACTTAAAGTAGATAGAGATGGATACCTGATAACCCATGTAGAGTGATGTAGATTATGTATTGAAATACTAGACAAAGCATGGAGTGATAAAAACATGGAGTGTGGAGACTAAAGATACAAAAGTGTAAAAAGTGAACCTATTGTAAAAGTACATGTGTAGATGTCAATGAGTGTGGTGTACATGAAAGGTTGGTATTGTGTGTGTGATTACCCACTATGTGTGTACTGTTGTTGTTGACTACTTTCTTTCCATACAGAAAAACCTAAAAAAGAGAAGAAGATCAAGTGGTTAAATATGCATGTATATGTGTAAAAACACATGTATATATGTAAAGAAATGTGTAAAAATAGTATGAAAATTAAAATTAAAAAGGAACATGTACACATAATCTGTGATGACACAAAGAGTGTAGAAAGGATATCCTACAAGTGTAGGTGAAGTGTGAGTTTTTTGGGTGATCTCACGCCACTGTGGCTGAAGAAGTGTAAGGAAAAATATGTGTTATTCTCCAACATGTAACTTATTCCTTGAGATTGGTGAATAGATATTTGTGTTGTCTAGTTTTTCCAGAAATCCAACATCACTGGCCAAAGTGTAGGGTGGAAATTCTATTGTATCCTTCAACCTATAACTACTCCGCATAATGCTAAGAACAATTTGCCCCGTAAAGTTCATTATAGAGTTCATAGACTTTTCTTAACGCACTTTTTGTATAATCCAATGTGTCATGGACAAAAACTAAAAAATGGAATTGTACTGGTGCTGTGTTTTGTAGTGTGTAAACTCCAAATGATTCCCCTCTCTTTGGGGGCACATGTGATGTCGCATATAGGAGAAAGCGACCCCAAAAGAGGAACGACCACAAAAATGAAACTATTCCATGCAGGGGGAGGTAATGTTCTTGGTAAATACTAAGGAACACATAAATAAGTGGCTAGGAAAACAAGTGTTAGTACAAACAAACATGTATGTAGAAAATAAGTGTAAGAAAAACAAACAATGTGTAAGCTAGAACATAAGAATATAATTCAAACACCCAAAAATATAATGTAGGCCATACAAAGAAGGTTGCAAATATGGGACACCACTCACGGTGTCATAATAAACTCAAGGCCACAGTTTCCAAAAACAAACAAGTGTGTACACAAGACAATATGGTAAATCCTGAAAATAATAAAAAGTAATAAAAAATATTACAATAAACAATTATGGAAGAAAATATCCCTACATAAAAAATGATGTACATGAAGCACCCATTATCATGTTAGAAAAATAGAAAGTATGTTGAATTATGTATAACCTGATAATGAAAAGTGCTAAGTACAAAATGAAACAATGACACCTATAATATACGAATATAGATGCCCCCAAAAGGTGGTGTGTCAAGAATCAATGTTTTGTATAGAATCTCTATATCTAGGATCAAAACTAGAAAAGAACATGAATTTGCATGCGTGTATGGTAAAGAAAATGACATACAAGAGATCTATCTAACATGTATAGTAAAATGATCATGTAAGAAAAAGTTCAAGAAAGAGTAAAGGAAAACATAAAGTGTAGTATGTTGTGGATGAATGGAATGGAATGCAAAGTGAATTATAGGATCCACATGCCCCCCGAGTGAATTGATTTGTACGAAATGAGGTTCATTTAATATGTCTCCTTAGCAGTCAATAATGAACCAAAAATAAGAGTGCGTCATCAGGAAATGGTCAAACTATGTGTTTTGTGATACACGCTATGATGATTGTGTATTGATGATATAAGACATAAAGATGAATTGTGCATGAATCTATATCCTAAGTGTGTATCATGGTAAGATGAGTAGAAAGGAGTGGTGATTTAGCCTAAATCGTATACCACTAAACAATGTAAGTGAATGTGAGGATGTATCCTATCACGACATGATGCTAGAAGAAGTGACCCTATTAACCTAAAACGTATATCACTAATCCTAGGAATGTCACATGGGATAAATATTGAATGATGAATGTGTGAGTATGATGTGGTCTATTTTTGATATATACCCTCAATAGTCTAGTATGGACAGTGAGACTACAGTGCATCATCAGGTAGTGAGTGTAACGCGTAGAAGATAATATGCAAAATGTGTACTATGTGTGGTAGGATGTATGGTATATAAGGCAAGATGCGTAGATGACCTAAGATGTGTAGCATAGTAAATCTAATATTTGAGATGTAACATATAAGGTTGACGGTGGAGAATGTAAGATGACGTGTATGACATAGGAAAGATGTGTAACATGTGATAGCAATTGTAGGATGTAAAGTGTAGAACGTATGAAGACGCACCATATCTATAACTTGTAGTTTGGTGTACAATGTGTAGATGATGTAGGATTATGTGATGATATGTGGTGCATAATGTCTAGTGACTACTATGCATTATGTGGGTTTCATGTGTGTGAAATACCCTCAACATTCAAGTGTGAACCGAAGCACAAGAGTGTATCATCGGGTAACGACGATGTTAATGTGTAGATGACAATGCATATGTTAGAATTTTTATGTGTGGTATGAAAAGTGTGTTGAATCTAGGGTGGGGGAATGTGTGGATGTTATGTCCCCCAAGTGCATATTAGAAAATGAATTAACCAATGAAAGTGAACGACAAAGGTCCTCCATCCGATGTTGGTGGTGATGAAAGTGTATGTCGATGGTCTAGTATTGGTGGAACAGTAGATAGTCGTTGCATGGGTAATTGAAGTCTATGTGCATGTGATGGATGCGTGTACTGCGGGTGGCATGGTGTAAAAAAATGTGAAGGTGATGAGGACCGATGAGGAGCCAAATGTAGAGGTGATAGACACCCGCATTGAATAAAATGAGGTGGGGATTTACGCCAAGATGTTGTAACTGTGTGAGAAAAGGGTCTATGATTATTTTTAGTACTAGTAGAGTGGTGAGGCTATGTAGATGGTGTGCAAGTAGGTGAACTAGGAGTATATTGTGCTTTAAGTAACATGGATGGTGATGTACTAGATGAAGTAAGAGGTGCATTAACTGGTGATCGAGGAGATGATGATCATGGAGTAGATGGAGGGACACCAACGATAGAAATGAATTGATTATTATGAATGAATTTGAGTCGTAAATGATTCATAAATTTCATAGATTGATACGTATAAATCCAATGGACACCTAGAAGCATGTCGAAACCATCAAATTCTTATCCAATAAGGAAAGGTATAAGCATAGTAAGATCCTAATTTACAATGAAGTTTGATAACACCATATGAATTGTTCATCAACTATGAGATGTGTGAATACAGATAACCAATAGCATCAAGAAGTGGTATAGAACATGCGCTGATGGGAAATGATGAATCAACCTTATTATTTGTTATTTAATTTATCCCCTTAGGGAAAAATTAAACAACGGGGGGGCTGTTGTACTCTAACACTGAAAAATATTTTGTGAGACATTTTGGATCATTTCAAGTAAATTTTGCATTTAAATAGCATTACAGTATTCTGTGAGGTTTTGGGATCATATTAGACTATTTTCCCTTTTCCAGGTCTTAAGGTGACAAAATGATCCTATGACAGGTTCACATTCATTTGATAGTAGCAAAAAATGATCAAAATTGATGAGTTGTGTTTAAAAGGTCTTATTTTATTTCTATTACCTCACCAATCTCCAAGAGAAACTCATGAAGACTAAACACCAAGGTAAAAGTAGATTTAGAGGGGTGGATAGCATTATGCAAAGAATGAGCTAAATGTAAGTTGGTTTATTTTAACTGGACATGGACTAGTATGGAATGAATTGGTAGGACTTGGCTCGAATATAACTCTATAGATTTAACTCACTCATGATGAGTCATAACTAATGTGGGAAGGAGAGAGCCCTAAGTTCATAGAGCTATGGTTTGGTCAAAGATCTTTATGTATGGATGATTAATTTGTTGTCCCAAGGTTTGAGTAATGGGTTGACAAGTCTTGGTGGAGAAGCTTTAAGGAATAAATTCAGGTGGCATGGTGAGTTTAGTTTATGCACAAGGGGGACCGGCTCAGAGTTGAGTGAGTTGTTTGGAAGAACCAGGAGATGGCCATATTGAATGATAATCTTTTTTTCCTTGGTTGCAAAGCTCTGCAAGCACATAGGGCTCAATTTAGGTTGTAAAGTTTGACGATCTAGCTTGAGAGTGGAGGTTGTGAGACAATAAGTAGCTCGATGCATCGATCTTGAATGTGGTAAGTGATTGTCAATGACTTCACAATAGAGTTATGCATTAGATCTTGGCAATGAGGGATTCAGAATGTGGATGTGGGCATCGAGATCGAAGTGTATGAATCATATCATGGTTAATATGAGCTCGTACTTAGCTCAGATTTTCTCAGTAAAACACTAAGTTACAAGCTCATGAGGAAAAGGCTGAGTTATGTTCATGGCATGACAAAGACAATGCATGAATCAAATAGGGATGGAACTTGGTAGTTTCATCAATCATAACATGGAATGCATGAGTTAGCTTGTAGAAGGATTTTGAGGCAAGCCCATGGGATTATGGTTCATGATACATCTAGGTGAGAACAAGCCATAGTATAGCTCGAGGTAGATTGAACACCAATAACCTTCCCTTAAGGTATTGTGAGAATTTACTCTTCCAGTAAAGTTACATCCACATACCCCCCCATGGAATTTTGTAATCAACTTGGGAGCTTCTTCCTCTATGATACATCTTAAAAGAAACCCCTCAGGGTTTTTCTAAGCCAACCCATAATCAGTTATGATATATTTCTCTGAAGCCAATTTAAGCATTCTTCTTTGAAATTTTTCCAAATGGCCATGACACTCAAAATTCCTAAGGTAAAATATTATGTCCTTATACCATATGGAATTGATTACTTTTTCTAGGAAATCTATAGTTTCTTCCACAATCTCATTAATTTGCACCACCTTCAGGTTACTCTCTATCATCATTCTTGGAAGGCCTAGACCTATAACTATATTGGTGGTCTATATATCCATGTCATACTCTTGTAGATTTTTCACCCAATATAATATATTGCTAGAAAATTCCATCTCTGATAAGATATCTTTGACCATAGTATGAGGAACATATGCTACAATCTTAGAGCTCAAGATTTAATGCCTAAAAATTTTAGTTTTTCTCACCAAAGAAAAATCATGTTTCTCCATGATGGTATACTTTAACTCAGAACCCTATTGGAATTTACTAAAAAAGGAAATAAGCATTTCATTTCCCTCTTCATCCTTTTGCAATAACATAGATGCAATAGTATTTTAAGATGCAAAATAAAAAAATCTAAAAGGCCTTTTTTATAATCAGGGCCTGCCAATACTGGGGCATTCTTTAATGCTTCTTTTATTCCAGTGAAGGCCTAGAAATCTTCTTATTCCTACTTAATAATCCGATCTTTCTTTAACATGTTTGTAATGGAAATAGTCATTTCAGAAAAATTAGAAATGAATATCCTGATGAAATTTATTTGACCAGATTAAGGCTGAATTCCTTTCTTATTCTTAGGGATAGGAACCTTGCCGATTTCTTCCACTCTCTTAGGATCAATCATAATCCCTTATTTTGACACAATGTGCCCCAAAAAAATTTCCTTTTGAACTCCAAAATGGAACTTTTTAGGATTCAATGAGATACCATATTCTCTACATCTAATCAACATCTTTTCAACATGGCTCAAATGATCACTTCTCTATTTAGAGAACATTGTCACATCATCCTAATAAACTACAATAAAATCATTGATGTAGCTTGGGGATTCAACATCCATGGCTCTTTAGAACATATCCCTAGCATTCATCAGACCAAAAGGCATTCTCATATACACATAGGTACCCCATGGGGTGGTAAAATAAGTTGTAATTCTTTCTAATTGTTTTATTACCACCTGGTTGTACCTTGAGACTCCATCTAGTGTAGAAAGTAACTCAGACCCAGTGACCAATTCTAACATGTTATCCATGTTTGAAATTTATCTGTAATTGAGGCCTTATTCAAATTCTTGAAATCCACACAAAACATTATCTCTCCATTCTTCTTTTTTACTGGTACTAATTTTTCCACCCATGATGAATATCTTGTTGGTTGTATTATCCCTCTATCAACTTTTTAAATTATTCCTACATCTTAATGGAGGGAAGTGGATTAATGGGCCTTTTTTTTTCCTAAATGGTTTAACATTAGGTTCCAAAGGTATCTCATGTTTAAATAGATCCTCCCTATATGCTTTCAATTCTGAGTAATACCATGCTAAGAAATCTTCATACTTTTTTAATAGCTCAACATAAGACTAATTTTCCTCTTTAATCAAATTACTTCATATCCATACCTTTTTAGGTTTTTCTATAGTTCCCAAATTATTCTCTTCCACATCCCTTGAAGCTGAGATGTGTCTATGAACCCCCTTGTCTACATTATCAAATTTAGACTGTAAAGCCACTGACCCTCTAGGGATTGTGTTTATTTTCAATTGGATTATGTATTTACAAAACAAGGTTTTCTTCCCATCACATACCGTAGCCATTGGTTCCCAATCCATGCATTGATTGGTGAATTATCCTTCATTATACAAGAACCTCTGAACCTTGGCAACATCATCAAATAATTTCCAGTGTTTTACATTATCAGGGACAAATGGTCTTGAAAATACTTTAATATCGTAATCACAATAAGGAGAAACAGTGTAGTTTTCGAACCTAGATCCAATTACTACTAACCTATATGCTGCAACATTCCGAGTTCTATCATGATATAATATGTTAAAGGAGTTAAACATCTCAATGAGATCTCATACTGCATGTTTATATTGTTTCATTATTTTATTTTTCATGGCATACAATTTCCTTACTTGTTTCACTACAAGATCTTAATCTCCTTTAATGATTGCATATTTTATACAATACTTCCAGAAAATCCTCAAACCCAAGAGTAATGCCTCATAATCAAAAATGTTATTTGTGCATTCAAATTTCAATTTGAAGGAGAAATTAAAAGTTTCTTGGCTTCGAGATATAAGTGCAACCCAATCCCAGTTTCCAATATTAGAGAAAGATCCATCAAATATCAAGGTCCAACTAACACCAACTTGTTACAGGAATTAACTCTTATCAATACCATGTTCTTCAAAATCTGCATACCCAGAAAATTATTAACATCCACATATATATACAGAACTTCATAAGAATCATTATTAGGATCTTCAATTAGGTGTAACATCTTTTTCCCCACATATAACTTGATAAGATTCCCTTCTACTGGTATGGTGAAATATGACATATCCATCTGCACACTTCCACCAACACTAGTAACCCACTTCTTTGACAACAACATACCCCATTTGGCGGGACAATAAATAATTACTACATTCATGATTAAATATTTACCATGATAACATGCTAATTTCACTACTAAGCCTTTGACATACCAAATGGCTAGAACTTCTCTTGAGTCCTTGGTTGTATATTTTCCAAAGGCCGTTGTTACTTTTATATCCAAATCATTCGTAATTTCAAGTTACATGAAGCTCATGAATAAAACATGAAATAGTGAACAAGTTTGTATTTAATAATCAAAGTAATATAGAAGGGATCAACGTCAAGCTGGGATTCAACAAGGGAGGTTCCTAGATATAATTTAAGAGATTCCCCCAAATTTACCAACTTCTACGACACTTCCAATTATTCAATAACAGAAGGAATATCAAGATTCTTAACATATTTTCCTGGAGTCACTACCTCCTCCTTAAATCCCAAGTACTCAAATTCTCTTTTTTTGTTCTCAAGTATCCTATGAAACTCAATGATGGGTATAGTGACCTGGAACTAGCTCAAAATTTGAGCCATATCATAAGGCATATACTTGGGTAAAGATGTACTGAGAGGTAGGGTGATGGAATTTTTTATGGTATAAGGTTATTCATGGCTTTGGCATGGTTACTAGGTTTATTGGCATAAGTAAGATCTTTGGTTGGGACATATTTCTTCGGGGGGTCCTTTGGGATATTAGTGAGGAGGGAATTCTTTGGTTTGGGTTGTGGCCCTCCCATTTTAACAGTAATGTTTCTTAGATTATATTATTTCTCCTGGGCCACCAATACATTTATTAATAACTGTATATCCTCCTTAGAAGGAAATCCACCATCATATTTCTTAATCATCAATGCCCTTAAATATTGAAAATCATGATTGGGCAATCTTGTACCATATAAAAATCAAGATTACTAGTAGAAGGAAGAGGAGATACCCAGTTTATGTAGTCCCAAAAACATTCCATAGTCTTGACACTAGAAATTCAGTAGAAGTATCTCCTTATCATGGACTATCAGGGAATTCCATCATGCACAGATTACCAAAAGTAGCATCATAATTAGCCTCTTCACTTTCTTCATTAATATCACATGGGGAATGTGGCAAGAAACACTTATCACACCATTCAATAATATGGTTCTCTTCTATCATATAAAATCTAGCAGTTAAAGGATCGGGGACCAATTTTTTCTCTCTTGGTTGTTTTTGTCTATTTTCTGATCCCATGGGCCCTTTCCCTCTCTCATTTTATCTATGATCACCACTAGGATGATTGCCAAAAAAAATTTCCTTAATTTTGATGTTTTCCCTAAGAACTTTGGCCTATCCCTTTCTCTACTCTAGCAAGTTTATAGGAAATTTCTTTCACTTCCCCTACTAAATTTTTAAGTACCTCTTCTAGATCAACTCCCCTACTAGCTTGAGGATTTTCATCATTTACTAACTTGACACCATCCCTCTTAGGAGATTTCTCTATTGCCTTTATATTATTTTCAATTTTCACTGCTATAGAGAAATCCTGCCTCAAAGTCCTAGGATTTTTTTCCCTCAAATAATATCTTTCTTATCAAAAGTATCATAATATTTTATTAGACAGGACTCATCACTTGGCCTATAAATTATAGGCAATCTAGTCATGGTTTTGTTGAATCTGGTATAAAGGTATTAAACAGGCTCATTGGGATTTTTTTTCATGTTTAAAAACTCAGAGAGAAGAAACCTTAGATCAAATTTTTCCCCATATTGTGATCTGAATGCATTTTTCATCTCATTCCATGAATCAATTGAACTATGTGGTAGAGACTTATACTAGTCACATACATCCTCTTCTAAGGTGTGGTAAACATCTTCATTTTCAATCTAAAAATCCTCCATAATATTAACAAAAGGTATAAGGTATTGGCAACCAGTGATAGTATTATTTCCTTGAAACTTAGCCATCCTATTCCTTACTTCTTGTGGAACTGCATTAGGATATCACATCATGCTTGTGAGATTTATGGGGCAAATTTTTTTTATAACAAAGATAGGTCTAGGTGGAGGTTGAGCCATGTTGTAATGAGGAGGTGTCCCAATAGGAGGATTAAAGTGGTTTGGAACAGGAGGTCTTTGAGGTAATGGGTTACGATCCTTAAAGTATTGGTCCTTTAATGATTCAATTTCATAGAAATCTCTATTGCTTCTAAGTGACAAATGAGGGAGATGAGGAATACCTATATCAGTTAAAAATGAAGAACCCTCTCTAGTTGGAGTATATAAATGTATACGAGGACTACTTGATCCAGAACCATCTGAGGAACTAGAATAATCCTCTATCAAAGGTTGATCATTCTCAACCACATGCACTACTTTCTCTTCTGACCTTTGATCTCAAAAAAATCTCAAGACTTGTTTCTTATTTGGATTTTTCCTTCCTATCTTTGGAAACAATTTTCTATTAGGATTCATCTTGGGGAAGGACCTTATTCCTTTCAGTTGTACAAATTTTAATGAAACATTTCAATTATTAAAGCTTGATGCATTAGTATTTATTAGAAATTTTGAACAATGTTTGAGTCACCACTAAGGTCTTGTACCTTATATGTGTCCATCACTCAAAATGCATTTTCAACTCAAACTTAATTATCCATTTCAACAAATTTTGACAAATCTTAATATCCTTTGTCAATATTTACCCCTAGCTAAGCAAATTTAATGGAAAGATTACTTAAACTAGGAAAATGTCAAGCACTATTTTCCTAGGAATATATGGGATCTAATCCCTATCCTTATCCTCCCACAAATCACTCCAAACCGTACAAACAAATTAAAAAATCTCACACAAACTACCCATTTATTTACCTCATGGTATATTACTAATTACCATGGAAGCTATAATTTCCCAACAATATGTGTCCATCACTTAAAATGAATTTTCAACTCAAACTTAATGATCTAATTCAACAAATTTTGACAAATCTTAATATCCTTTGTCAATATTTACCCCTAGCTAAGCAAATTTAATGAAAATATTACTTAAACTAGGAAAATATCAAGCAAATAACTTCTGATCAAGCTCATTTTTTTCATAAATCTCAATAAAGGATAATGTTTAGACCATGTATTTTCATCTAAACATGTTTAATATGTTACCAGAGGTTAGTATTTATTTGTATTTACACAAATAGTCCCCGGTAGCAACATCGTGAGGGTGTTGGTACCCAAATTGACCCCTCCTTATAATCCAGGAAGTATCAACGAGCTAAGTAGGATGCTTAGAGGAAGACAAACCAGAATTTGAGTTATTTTTTTTAGCCGAGGATGGATTTGGTAGCCTCTTTTTTACTTTGACTTGGAGAATATTAGATAACACCTCCACTAAGGGTATGACCTACCCTGCTACTTCAGGTTTTTCCAGCAACCAAGGTGAAAGGACCCATTTTGTAACTTGTATTTGTGAAAGCAATGGATAGAGCAACAATATTTAAACTCTTTTTCTCAGGTACATGAAAGGGTATCCTCGGGAAGATATGGTCAATAAAAACATCATATAACTCTCATGAGTTCTCACACTAGAAAATGTAGATATCTTCTAAAAGGCTCAGGTTACTAAAGACAGTTATAAATTCCAACTTTCTCTTGCATACTTTGGACAAAGAATCAACAAATTTAACAAATATCCATAATATTTATGCATAAAAAATACAATTATGGGTATTTCAGGTGGATCTAATGTTTATTGGTTGTGATTTTGATGTATTATTGGGAATTTAAGCATGATAAAGTTGATTATACAAAAAACTCAAACAAACCTCGTAAATACTTCAGACAAATCCTCTTGATGTAAAATATAGATCACATAGTGTAATTCATTCCTTTAACCAAAAGGTTTGTGTTCATGGAAGCTCAAGAACATAGGATTTCATGAAAAATTTTAGAATTCAAATAAAAAAATCTTATGACAAATTCTCAAAAAAATACTAACAATATCTTATCAAATACGCTCCAAATACACTCAGGAACTAACAAATATCTTAAGACAAAAAACAACAAATTGATTTAAAAACCATTTAATACATCATGAAGGAAAGCTCCATCAATCATGTAATTACAGTTACCAATTTTTCACTATTTTAAACCAAAAATGTTTGAAACTAAGAGAGATTAATTAACATAATATTGTAATAGAAATGTGGACACCTAATTCAAACAATTCATCTTGAACAAAGTAACATCACTCGTTACAATATAGACAGATTAATTAAAAAAAATAATTTATTTAGTAAGGGGAAAAAAAATTAGGACCTCAATACTTTCCAATGTCTGTACAGTGTAACCATCATGGCGAGAAGGTTTTGGAACACACGAATAACTCGGGTTTCTCAGGCTAGTTCAGTTTAAACAAGTACAAACAAGTTCTATCCTTTTTTCTCTACAGCTTAGAAAATTTTAACCCCCTTTCTGGGAGATTATTCTCATCACATTTATACATTTTCAATCACTCACTCACCTTACATTTCCCCCCCCAATAGCATAAATATCCAAAGAATGTTCTTATTTAGAGTATATAGTTTTAATATGTTATCTTATGTTGTCAGGTGTAGAAATTATGCGGTACTCCCACTATGTTATTCCTTTTTTGAATTTTTTTAATCGTTTCTCCCTTTTGGTGGAAAAATAAACCTCTTTTGATAGTTTTTAGGCACCTCCATATGATTTTATGTGACATGAAAATCCCTTTTACCTTTTGAGGATCAATCTCGAGCAACAGAGACTCATGTTCATGTTTTTTTGGGCTGAATTCTTTTCCATAAATTATGTCACATTAGTCCAGATATATTTTTATTGCATGATGCCAATCTCTTTTAGATTTATTTCCTTCGTGTGAGCTGAGTGAAAAATTTGTCTTCATTTGATGACAATGATTTCATTCATCTTATCTTGTCTGCACCATTCCTTCTACAAATTCAACTTTTTTCCTTCATTGGTATGCATCCCTTTTCCATTTTTAGACTTAAAAGGTTACTTCAAAGATCTTTTTTGGTACAATGGTGATAGTACTTATAGAAAATATCTTGAAGGAAATATCATCGAAATATTTAAATCAAATCTTTAATTTAATAGGCCCATCTGAAGCATTTGTCAGGGGTCTATTTGAATTTGTTGACCCGGGGGATAGAAAATACCCCCTTATATATCAAGAAGTTTGACTCTCCCTCCTCTTGAGATTGATTAAAATAAATTATGCTTTCTCATCTTTCCAATTGATGTACTATCATCTCTTCCATTGGGAGCACCAAAAATATCCTATAGAGTTGAAGAAATTTTGGATTGAGAGGAGGCCGGTTGCGACAGGCATGGCTGAATACAAATGTCAATTTCTATGTAATGAAGAATTTGTGCTAAAATAGGTTCCCAAGGATTCTTATGTACTTTATGATAAGAATTCAAGTGGTACAGTCCCCACGATTTCCCATAAGGTAGAAGAGTTGGAGCAACGAATCATTTCCCAAGAAGAAGGTTGAGAAATACCTGCACCACCTCATCAATCTACAATACTAGCACCATCATCAAGAAGAAAGAGGGGGGAATCAAGTTCTCAGACCCCAATTGTCATTTTGGATGAGGAAGAGGCAAATCCTTTATCTCCTCATCATTCAAAGGCCTCATCTTCTACTACCAAGGAAGGTAAGGGTAAGTATGCTCTCCAACCTTCCATTCTTCCAGTGCAGCGGGATCCCTTGATGGAGTAAAAATTGTCAGGACCTCTACTTGTTCCTCCTCCAAGAGATCATCCACCTTTTACAAGGAGACACCAAGGAGAGTCTAGATCAAAATACATTATTCCATCAGGTCCCATCAGTGTAATATTCACTCTTCTAGCCACTCCAAATGTTCCCCTTCAGTCTACTCTGAACCAGTCTACCCCTTACAACGAAAAAGAGAAGACAAAATTTCCTACATGTGGTTTGGATATTCTAGAATGGGTATCATCTTACCAGAAGAAGATGGAGCTAATTAATATCATGGATGGCCCCAAGATGACTGTCGAATCATTGAGTGATATGGGGATGTCTCAGAATTTTTTGGGGTCAGTTATATTCACTTAACCATCTCTAGGATCAGAGGAGTTTACCTCGAGGAAGAACATGTAATTAAATAGATTTACCCCACTTGCAGGAGAAAAAATAGAAGTAGGGAATGATTTAATGTTTCTCTTCTCTTAGTTTCATTTTTTGATGTAATATTTTTGAGAATGTATATATCTTTCATGGGAAGGGGCCCCTATAGAATCCCCATTTTTATTATCAGTCTTTATATTTGCATCTTCATCTTTCATTCTCTAGGCATGTTTTTGGTCTTCATTTTCTCCCTAACTTCATTCAAAATTTCAACCCTAATTTTTTCCAAGTCTTCAATTACATGCTTTGGGACCCGAGATCTCATTCTAATCCACCAAACATTGATCCCTCTGCCTCTTTATTCAGTTTTTTCGATGGTGGTAGTTTCTTTGTATGACACAGGGAGGCCTCTCACAACTTTGAGGTTTCTTTTTATCTTTCTCTTTTTTAATCTATGACTAGATGACATGTGGAGCCCATGAGCTCTTTCTCTTTATCTTGAATTTTCCACCAGCTTGGTTTACCCTATCGTGCTTTTGCCATGTAGTTGATTTCCACTACTTAGAGGTTACCTATTATTTATAACTTCTCAAAAACATGGAAAAGGGACACAACCTTCTGCATCTAGATTCAGACTTAGGAAAATTTGAGTCTCTCAAAATACCAAATAATTCTAAGGGAAAAATGGGACAAGACAAAAAAAGTGGCAGGCATCGGATATATTTTTTCGCTTTGCACTTCATCATTATAAGTACTAGCTTGATTCATGGTCGATTTTTTACAGGGACTTTCAGGGGAAAGATGAATATTACATTCCTTGACCAAAAAAAAGGATTCACACCCTAAACATGAGGATTTAATTCGCATTCAATATGATTATATCTTTCAAACATATGTTTTTTACACGGGTGAACCAATAAGAGAATTTTTTTTGAAGGCATATACAAGAAAAAGGGTGAGGTCAAATCAAGCACTAACAACATGGAGGCACGATGTGAAATTTGATGTCATTTTCATCCCTTAAATTTAAATGGATATCAAGGAAACAAATTTTCTCAAACCCCAACTTCAAAATTTAAAAAAAATTATAACTCTTTTCCGCTTCTTGTTATTTCTCCATTGTTTTCCATGAAACTCACTACTGGAAGAAAGTTACAGAAAAATATCAATCCACCATTGTTACACTCTAAACCAGCTTCATAAAATCCTCCACAACATGAAAACATAGTCATCTAAGAGAAAAATGGATTGAAACAAGGAATAACGAAGAGAAAATGAAGATTTTTCACCAAATAACCATGAAGTCTTCCAATAAAAAAGTATTCATATCTTACAAAATAAAATTCAGGTTTAGATGTCATCTTTTAAAAAAAATCTCATTTTTCAAGATGACCAATATGCAATAAACAAGAGTTCGAATGGTGCCCTGAATCATTTGTTCAAACAAAAACTCCATCTCGTGCCCTAGCTCACATTCGTCATATTTCCCATTAATTTGGCAATGGAAATAAGCCAAACATTTGCACATGGAATCCAAATAAGAAACCTATTGCAAAATATTTGATTTCATCATGATCAGAGATAAAACTAGACCTGTAAATTTCTAGCTCCATGAATGGCCTCCATGGCAGCTCCGTGCCTGAAGCCACTGCTAGGCGAAAATCATAAATTATATTTCCAAGCATTCTAGTGGGAAAAATCAAGAGAATTTAGGAGGATGTGATTTCAAAGACAAGATGAATCCAAAAAAATAGGGTTTTTTGCAAACTGAGCACTGGAAATATACTTTCTAAAAATAGTAATTTTTCCTATACATACTTGCTATGTTTGGAAATTTTTCATCAAAAGCGACTATGATGAAGTAAGTGTGCACTAAAGATCACTAGGAAGAAAATATTATTGTCAAAAGCAGTAAACAATGAAATCAAACACTTACTAAGAATAGAAATCCCCTTATATGGGTGCTTATTAAAAATAGTAAGTCACCCCAAGAATATTTCGAGGAAAAGGTAGTATGCTAAGAAGTGAATGAGGGAGTTCATCGCATTCAGATGGTAAGGAAGAGGAAAAAATCACCTCTTACTAAAAATAGGAAGTCTCCCATATGGGCACTTTCTATTAATAGAAATTTAAACTCAGATGGTAGTTTTGGCACAATCAAACATTAGGGGGATCATCATTCATGATCCTCAATGAGAATTTATCATAGGGAATTCAAGATCCATCCCAAGGAACCTGACAGTGTCTTTCAAAAATCACTATATGGTTTGGGTCATAGGTATATCATATGCAGGGTGGGAATTGTGGTCATAGGCCGAAAAGTTCATTTACCTTGGAAAAATACTGTGAGATGAGATGAAAAAGTTTCTCAGAGTGGAAAGAGTTCAGGGATCCAGAGTTCATCACATCAGAGAATTCCATCAAGTCATCTAGAAGGATCAAAAACTTTTTTGGAGGTAGGTTCTTCGTCAGCATTGTTCTTCCCTTTTATTCTCTCTCTCTCTCTCTCTCTCTCTCTCTCTTCTCTCCCCTAACTTTATCTCTCTTCTCAATATTCTAAGTTTGCATTAGGGGTTGCACTTTTTCATACGTCTTAATGTTCCTAATGTAATAAGTCACCTTTATGTTATAAAAAGGGACTTAATTTTTTCCTAAGATGGGGAAGAATCTTGAGTCATATCGAGACATATGAAGAGTTATTGGGGGATATATGAAGAATCTTTTCTCTTCCTGTAAATTGTAAATCCATTCCAATTTCTAAGGGTTAGTGATCGATTTTGTAAAATCAAGAGTGCATTGTACTGAGAGAGAATAGAGGAGATATACATTTTCTTCCATTTTCTTTTATCTCTCAAATTTCTTCCATTTCCATACTATGTACAACTTTTGTTTGAGCATCAATACAAGAAGAATGAGTTGCATGCGTTTTTTGATGAGGATATTTTAGAAACTTTAAGTTCTCAATATTAACTCATCTTGTTGCCATTTTTAGGGTTGTTTCTTCTAAATTTTAATTCATGTGATGAAACTTATAACTGATGTATGCAAGACTCTTATTTTCTACTTATAGAATTAATTCTCTAATCTAGCATTATCACTCCCTTTCCCAATCTCCTAGAAAATTCCTCCCTTGAAGATATCTAAAAGATTTTTCCCTAGGGTTAGTGGAGTTCCCTTGTTGGATCCTTGGCCACAAGCCCACTAGGAAAATCCACCTTTTCTCATGCATGCATATACAACAACTGCACTGGTTAAATAGAGGGACTTAGATTCTAAGAGTGTTGGAAAGAAATCCACCAAGTTGTCCCCAACATTTTTTCTTGCCAATAGTTTTTGGCACCCACCATGGGGAAAAATTGGTAGCATCTGTACCCAAAATATTATTGCAAGGTTCAAAAATACAAAAAAAAAATCCAAAAACTAAAAAAAATAAAAAATTGAAAAGATCAAAAATTGGATTTGATGGAAATTCATTTTGAAAAGACACGATGCTGATTCTTGCAAGTGACCTTTCATATTCCACAATGTCTTTTCATATTCCTATTGCAAAAATATTTAGTGCTAGAATTTGAAGAAGAATTTGCTGAAGTATAATCCAAAGATGAAGTGGGAGAAATAATGTCAAAAGAAGAAAAAAGACCTCAACCCATTGTTCCGTAAGGAAGAAATACATGCCCACTTTATCTTGAACCCCCCTCTTCATAGTTTTCAACAAATTCCCATAAATACTTTCCCAAGTTCAAAGGTGATGGCACATATCTCCCTAAAGAGCATGTATCAGCCTTCACAACATCATGTGGGATTCTTGGTGTCCAACATAAAGATGTATCCATAAGATTTTTCGTGGAGTCTGTTTAAGAAAAAGAAGCTGAATGTTTCTACCTCCTACCTACGCGATCCATCACTTTCTGGAATGAAATCAAAAGGAAGTTTAAAAAAAGATTCTTATTTAGTGAGGACTGTCAAGACCTCCTTGTTTAATTGGCATAAATGAAGAAAGGATGAAATGAAAATATGAGAGAATTCATGGCTCGTTTCGACTGGTTTCTCTGTAGGATACCAGAAGAGGATTGACCATCAGAGAAAAATGTCAAGAGATTCTTTATTAAGTCTCAATCACCAGTGGTAGGATTTTTACTATGAAGATTTCAACTGAGGGATATCATAGAAGTAAAAATATTGGCCATTAAACTTGATGATGATCTCATCCTATCTAGAAAGATCAAGAATCACTCAAAGGGTAAAGCTCAACATCCTGGAGATGAAATAACAAATTATTTCTTTCAAAAAATGCAAAATGAAATGTATTCGCCAAGGATGGAACTTTTTGAACAAATATCACCTCAAATAAATAACTGGAGTCAGATTGTTTGGGCACCACAAATAATTACCTTGGAGGATCTTCCTGTCAATACAAGTTGAATAATATAAGAGGACAAGGAAGGAATTGAACAAGAAAGTGAATGCGGAAATTTCCTAGAGACAGAAGAAGTGGGTGGTGAAAATAAAAATGGACTCATTGAATATCATGTAGGGAGAAAAGATGATGATGGTAAAGAGGCACCAAGTTTCTCATGTGTTTTCTTTACTCACTCCTGTTCTCAAATGGGAACTTCTTCCTCAACAGCTGTGAAGAAAAATAAGAATGAAGATCCTCCTATGGTGATTCCACAAAAAAAATCAGTCGAGGATCTCC
The DNA here is from genome assembly GCA_019776745.2 of Taxus chinensis. NCBI lineage: Eukaryota > Viridiplantae > Streptophyta > Pinopsida > Cupressales > Taxaceae > Taxus > Taxus chinensis. The sequence continues at coordinate 383,777,411 of CM034154.1, forward strand.
ACTTCTCCCTTGCATGGAGCCACATTTGAGAAACCTGATCCTGTAGTAAGTAAGAAAGCTTCCATAATTCCAATTAAGTCTTCCAATTCCTCTTCCAATTCTAATTATAAATATGCTCCTGTAAAATATAGTACTTTTAAAGCTCCTAATGTACCATTCAAAATTCCCTATGTTCCCCAAAAATATACTCCTGCTTCCAAACCTATCCTAAATCCAAAAGAAGTCCCTTCATCACCCTTGTCCACATCTACTCCTTTTCACTTCATAGAATATGCAAACAAAGACAAAGTGTAGATTACTGAAACCAAATATTTGCAGACTCACCTTGAAAATTTTGAGAAATGCGTATGATATATTAGGAATGGTAGTTCTATGCTCGATGTTGTAATGCCCAGTTCTAAAGGAGTACTACCAAACCCACTTATGCCTCCCTCATAGAACATGTTATCCATGAGTACATCAAATACAGATAAGGTCAATCATCTTTATGTCTCCCTTCTAGTTGGGGAATATGTATTCAACATGTACATAATATATTTAGGTGCCTTAGATAATGTGATGCCTATGAAGGTTTCCAAAGCTCTTAAACTCCCAATGAATTTAACTAGTGGCTCTTGTTACTCTTTCGAGTCCAAATAATTCCCACTTATAGGGAAGATCAAAGATGCTCAGATGGATCTCTCCTGATTTCTAGAAAATAAAGTTTCGATGATGATTTTGGTAGTAGACATTTCGGCTTCATTTGGAATGCTACTAGGTAGATGTTTATGCTAGTAGATGGGAGGTAAAATTCAAATGAATTGGTCTTTTGCAACCATACTAGTCAAATGAGACATGGAAAAATTACTTATAAAAAATAAGATGAGGTACATAGTGCAAAAAGTAGGGAGCTCAGGAGCCAACATTTTATACCAAAGAAACAAGAGGATGAAATATTTTTTGACAACTGAAGAGGAGAATGAGATTCCTATTTTAATGGGACCAAGTATCTCTTCACCAAGGAATATTAACCTCAAGGGAGCAATACAAAACTTTGAGATGAAAGATAATAGCCCTGAATTTCCAAATGATGTGAGGCGTGAAGAAGAGTTACTTGTTCTTGATGATTTTCAAATAGAAAAATCAGCTTATGTGCTTATCCATAATGAGGAGATATTCTTATTCCCATTCAAAGATGAGAAATCCTTGGATCATGTCACCTAGTAAGAGACTAAGATATCCTACGATGAGCCCTTGAAATTTTTAAAATAACAATCTATGTAAGATATCTTAAGAGCTACAAAAGACCCTAAGCTCAATCTCAAACTCATGATGCATGCTATGGATTTGCAAGAAAAACATGAATTGAATCCTAATCCCTTAACTGATTCAAAGATTGGTCATGATGGAGAAAAGCAAGGAAAAGAACCTGATGTCCCTCCTGAGCTATTGGATTATGAAGGCAATGATGAAAGTGAGGTATTTTTTCCCATTTGAAAAGGAGGACTCTTTATTTTATGAAGAATTTGAATTAAGGAGTTTTGAAGCCCTCAAAGTTTAGATTCCTCTAGATGGAGGAGTGATAAAATGTAGTGATCCCAAAAATATAGAATAAATGCCTCCTAATGGGTTATTTAAATCTCAAAGTGAAGAAATTTCAAGTAAGGGTGAAGAGGAACTTCTAAAAACACCAGATAGTGATTCAATATAGGAGATCCTTGAAGCAATAGAAAGAACTGAAGATCCAGAGCTGATTCTTGATCTCTTTATTCAATCCTTGGTCCTACAAGATAGACATGAGGTCATTGTTGATCCTTCATTTGACATAAAAACACCTCACATTGATAGGAGTCAAAAATATGAATGTGATGCTTCTTGCAAAAAGGAGGTACATGAAAGTGAATGGGTGAAACAATAAAAATTAGGGTACTCAATATATTCAAATAATAACCATCCATGTAGTAGTAATGATATGATAGGATAAATAGTAATAGTGTGGATACAAATAGAAAGCAACTGGCACTATGAAATCAATTTCAAAGGAAATGAGGGAAATGGAATCTTTGAGTGAATACCCAAGCATCAGAAATCTCATATAGGATCAATCCTACAAAGTGTATATATAAATGTGAAATAACTTAGATTTCATAAGCAGCTAAGGAGAGGAGGCTTCTTTCTAGAACCAGTCAATGATTTTTTTGAACATCATCATTCGGTGTTGCCTCCTCGGGGGTGACTCTTGAAAATAAAATTGTTTCAGTGAAATTAGGTAGTACCCCAAATTTTACCATAGGTGATTGTTAGGTGTGTTTCCCTTTCTATTGTGTGTTGTGTTTTTCTTTTAGTTGTTTTTTTTTGTGTGTTTCTTTCTTCACTATCTCTCTCTTGTAAGTTATGCATGAATCCTCAAGGCCCAATGGATAAGGCACTAGTCATTATATTGTAAATTTGAGATTCTGGGATTCTTCATGTCATGTATTTGATGTGCTCAGTCCATACAATGTTCCCAAGCTAGAGCCATATTTGTTCATGTAAATGTGCTGTAAAAAATTTGACAGTTTTCTAGCATGAAAATAATACCACTGTGTCAAAACTTTAAATTTTTACCCTTCTTAGGAACCAAGGTCTACCAAATCAGTCCAATGACCTCCCATTAGATGTTAACTCAGTCCCCTAAGTGAATTAGGAAATTCAATTCAATCCCCCTAGGTGATTTCAGGGGTTCTTAAAAAATAATATTTTTGGACAATATTGGGAAGGGCTACCATAAGCCTTCCCGAGACTGGTGTAACCTCATGAGGTAGAGAAGAGGATTAAAATCCAACATGGAGATGCATTAGAGGTATAATAACATCGTGGAATTGATTTTGGAAGATTCAGTAAATATTTGGAGGAGTTGGGATAGTTTCATCAAAAACAGGGATCACAGGCTTAGGAAGTGCACATGGCCAAAAAAGCTACTGAACTTCAGGAAGTGATTTCAGAGACTCTAGATGGAGTTAGGAGATAAAAAAGACATCATCTGAAAGGGGCTTCAGATATCTACAAGATAGTTGAATAATATTCTTCACAAATTTTTGGTGAAATAAGTTTATATCTTGTTTTTTTCCATTCTCATCTTGTAACATCCCCATTTTAAGATACTAGAACAAGGGATTTTTTTTTTGGCATAACATTCTCTGTTATGAATTATATAGTTCAAACACATGTTCAAGTTTTAATAATTGTTCTCTTCCCAAACAACACAGTTTGGAACACACAATTTTCTTTTTAAAACTAATGTTCCCTGTTCGCATATTTACAATATGGAACACACATTCAATGCCATTCAATCTTATAACAAATTCTATATGCTGCTGTAAATGACTCGAAGAACTACGGATCTCCCATTTTCATGGCTCAGAGTTTCAACGATCTCTCATTTCATGACTCGGTAATAACTGATCCTTCATGTTCGTTCATGCATAGTATATTATATATACAAGTTCTATTAACCGTTACAAGTTATCGAAGTGATCCATATAAGAAGCCTATCTAAATATCTGTTACTGATATTCATCTGACATCCTGCATCTTAAATTAAGTGATTAGGACAACGCAACCAACACTTGCGATACTTTGGCCAAAGATTTTCACATGCTTTGCATGATCATATTCCTAGATGTGATACACATCAATGGAATACGTCCTTCACTTCACTTCACCTTTTATCTAGAATGGTCTTTCCTAGTTCCTACAAGTCCTTTCAATTTAAGGTTAGGTTCAAATTTCCAATTTCTAACTAGTAATATGAACGAATATAGGAAGGTACTCATGGTAACTAAAGATACGCAGACATACGATGTCATTCCCCATGACTCCATGTGTCTAGTTATCTTTAGTCCTTTGGAGTCACTCCGTATACGTGATCATATTCCTATCCCCAGCCAAGAACTTCACATTCAGCCTATGTATTCTTTATGTTTTAATTCGGGAGGGCATTGCAATATGTCCACTATAACATTGTGTCATCATGAAGACCCCGTCTTCATGAAGACACCATGCTGTAGCTGGCGTATGTCAATGTCCTACAGAATCCTCCCATTGAGAGTACACATCCTACTCAAGTGATTTGGATATGATCTTAATATTTAAGATCAACTTTCAGTAACCATGTTGATCCTTTATCCTCGTTCCAGTTACAGTTGTATGTAGCTAAGAGAGACTAAATCAGTCCTCTAGCTTGCTATGCATCTTCTCCTTCGTACCGAAGGGCTGCATTTTCTCTACTTGGTTTTCTTCTTAATCTTTGGATTAAGCCGCCCGTTACTGACGGACGTGATAAGTTTAACCTATTAAACTTAACCAAGATTTTCCCAACTGTAACTAAATTCAGAATTCTAGCTTATTAGACGTCATTTAAACGAGGTCTAATTCCCAATAAATGTATTCATTTATTTTTCTTAACCTTACATAGTTAAGGTCCATTAGCTCTAGATATATTTATCCCATATCCTTTCTTTCTGAATTTAACATACGAGGTTATTAATGGAGTTTGGAAACAAAGTTCGGTTACTCCTAATTTAATTGATATTCCTTAGCTTCCATCCTAATCCTGAATACCTATCAGTTATGGAGTCATATTCTTCCTAATCCCTTTTAATGTCAATTAAGAATTCATCTTTACCCAAGTATAAACTAATTACACAATTCAACTTAAAATTTGCATTTAGGTAAGAATAGATATCAATTTCTTTTTAACATCCATCTAAGGACAATTAAATAAATCCAAATCAAGAAATAACATTTTATTTCCAATTAATCAACAATATCAAACTCATATAGTTATTAAACTATCACACTTGTATTTGTATTCATCAATCCATTTCATAATCCATACATTTTCCAATCCAACTGACTGGACTTTATTTATATAAAGTATCGTTACAACTCATAGATAGAAGAATGTACTTTCTTCTTTTCACAATTCCTCGTAGAGGAATAATAACTAACAAATACAATTCATCTTCTGATAATCAAAAGAAGCATTAGAAAACAGCCACGTCTTCATTCTAATCAATTTCCATCTGCAAAATTACTTGCATGGGTCAGTTCAAGTAATTAAAATGACCATATTAAGCACTTGTCATTAAAATGAGGTGCTTCAATTAACTGTCTCAATAAAAGAACCCTACTTTTATGAAACGACAGTATGAACATCAATCAAGAATCAAGCATCAAAAGAATGGACAGCATAACAACTGAACCATCTCAAAACCATCCCAATCAGCCAAGAATTGTTGTCCTATTTTCCAGATAACCGTTACAAGTTCCAAATTACAGTATTTGTAAAGTTTAGGAATACAAGTAGCATACTGCTGATATAACTTAACTGATATCCTTTCTATTCCTTTCATTAGTAATAAATGCAAAGGGTAAAACTAACTGAAACGTAAACCAATTACTGTTCCTTTTAGTTCATGCAACACATTTGATTTCAAGCAATCACGCACAGACAAGAAAGCAAATAGCAATGCATATAGTTGCTCATACCCAAGCGATACAAAATTCGTTCTTCACGATTACAGATTTCCAACTGTATGAAAGAAGAAAAGATCATTTTTCCAAGTTATCCATCCACATTCCTATTTCTTTCCTCATGACTGTCCTAAAAATTGAATCCAAACGGAGACACAAATCAAGATAACAGTTCAGAGTGAAACTTACAAAATCCATTCGGAATTCACTTTCCAGCAGCAAGAATAATTTCATTCATAATCAGTTTTAAATGAAAACAAGGAAGAATTTATCGTCCTTATCAATACTTCATTTAAATCAGGCTCATATGAATACCCAAAGACAGGTTAGTACAACATCGTATTTATCATAGATCAAATAGTATAAGGATGCATACTATGTACTTACCGTACTAGAAGACTCCATACTTCTTTCACTGTATTTTTAACCAAATAAACAGTTATACAATCATGCAATCAATTATTCACATGACCTTCTATATCCATGATCGCATACAGTTCAAAATACAATTTACACATTGTTGTTACCTACAGCAAGACTAAATCATAATGCACAGTAAGGCTCTAATGCTATTTCAAGAATTCAACAGCAAAAAGAGAAGAATTCATTCCTTTCACCTTTCAATAAGAAAAAAACCATTTTCTTCAAACTCAACAAGAATTGTTCAGGTCGGTTTCATTTCTTTTAAATGACTGTGCAAAATCCGAGACCGCAAGAAACATTTAAATATTCCATTTGTATAGAAAAACACAACACTCAGGAAACAATTTAAATGCCACTGTCCTCTCTACTGAATGAACTTGTAAAGTTCAATAAACCACCTGACTACTGATTTTATCAAATCAAAACAATAGAAAGGAGAAGAGTTCGTTTCCCTATAATTTCAGTGAGAACAATCATTTGTTCAAAATGAATAAAAACACCCAAATCGTGTTCATCTCAGCATGACAGTTCAACTCCAAATGGCAACTGAACAATCATTCAACAATGAATAGCAGACTCACATAGCGTGAACTGTTTCAACTCAATACACCATAAGCAATGAAGACTTAATTTGAGTTCCTTACCAATAAATGTTTCTACCCGAATCCATTTTTCTATTCACAATGATGTACAGAACGCAAAATGTGATTTTCTTACAATAATACCCTTATTAATAAAAACCCGCATAGGATATCAGATGCACAACAAGGTACAGTCAAGACAGATCCAAACTGCCTACTCATTTCCAAAAAAAATCCATATTATACATAAATAAAAAGCTGAGTTCTTGGTCACAACTACAGTCTGAACTGGAGATCAAACCACCTCAATTAAGACATAACAAATCAACTTTCCACCAAGGAAAGAGGAAGTACAGTTCATAAATATTCATTCATTACACAGAAATGCAAATCCAAGTTTGTAATCATGTCCACAGTCTGAACAGGAAGACCAAACAGCATCAAATAACACAACAAATCATCCTACCTTCACAGCAAGGAAGGAATGTAATCAAATACAAGTTCAGAAGAAAAACCATTAACTTTTTCCTACTTTCACGAATACCCAATACGTATTCGTTCATTCCATAAACAAGAAAAGGCACAGAAATAAAAATATTGTTATTACTTCCTTCAAATCGAGTTCATATGCTCTTGAAAACCCAAAAGCCATTTCCATCAAAAACCAAAACAACAGAAGGAAAAGGATCTATTTCCTTAACAATTTCAATAAGAAACTACTTCAAACATCTACTGTTTCTATCATTCCAGTTCGTATTAGCAACGGAACGATTAATTCAATAATGAAAACAATTCATACAACATGTACAGTTTCATAACACACATGACGAGTTCCTCATTACTGTCAACCAAACCCACACAACATGGACATGTTTCCATTCAAAGAAAATGGAAGGATAGATTAATCACAACAACAAGAAACGATTTTACCTATTTCATTCCAAACAATGACAGAAAAATTGATTAAACCCAAAACCCAAGAGCAGGGTTGTTTTAATGAGACGCTTAAACAAAGCAAGTGTTTTTAAAGAGAAGAGCTTAACATCCTTACAAATTTCTTTCCCGAAACTCGAAGAAAACCGTGTTTACAGAAGGTGTTTCCTTCCACGGCGACAGCAGCGAGCTTCCAAAAAATCCCTTCCTCTTCAAGCTCAGCAACAGCCTCCAAATTTCCAAAGAACAGTGATAAAAACCAAATGAAACTGGTTCGACTGAACCATGTAAAAACCAAATGCAGAGCAACTTCTCAAAAATCTGAACAACACAATAAACAATCAAAATTTCCTTCATACACTTTCCAAGGTGAGCTGGTCGCGAAGACCAAAAAAATTTAAATGCATTAAAGGCTCTACCTTTTTCTATTTTCTCATGCCACCGCCGACTTGGGTTGGCGAACCATCTAATTCAAATTTTGCATGCAAAACCAAGTTTAGTTTCATAACCAACTAGCTACCTCCATCTTTCTCCCTGTTCCTGCCAAACTGGCGCTGTCCATGTAAGGACTCACATTAACTGCCATTAATTCCCTTTCATCCTTATCCTCTTCCCCCAAGGGTCTGCGCGTCCCCTTCTAGGTTAGGATTAGTTTAGGATTCATATTAGTGTTCGACCTAGGTCATAGCCTAGTCTTTAGGTTAATAGAACTTAGGTTTATTTCCACCTTTTTTTTTATATAATTTAAAAATCCACTTAGGATAGTAGTTTAGGATGTAAGGTAGAGCTTAGGATTAGATTAGGATCTAATTCCCTCTAACACCTAACACTAATCACCTTCAATCCTGTCAAGTCTCCCCGACTGACTTCTAATTCCAACACTGTACACGACATTCCGTCCTTTGTTAACATGCCTGAGCCACCCGTATCCCGGCATTTCTCACCTTACGGGGTCTCACGTTACGACAGTGTATGGTTTGTGAATCGAACCTTTTCCATTGGCATCTACGTGCCAACTGTTCATACCTGTAATCAGGTGCTGCACATTTATATCAACCTGCAATTTGGTTCAAGAGTAAATCGACAAAGTTATCACAAGAAGGCCACATCATATAGAATTCAGCAAGCATACGACAATTTGTCGTTACGTCAGCAAACACACAAGTAACAATAACTACTGTCCCATGTAAATAAATTATAGCATGCAAGAGTCCAGATTTGCAACACATTCCCTTAAGATCAAAATATATATTAACATGTTTGCCTTCATTTCAGCAGTTACAACAGTATGAAAAATAATCACCAAGATAACTTACAAAATCAGGGTGTTACATTCCTCCCTCCTTAAAGAATCATCGTCCCGATGATCATATTAAACAAATCAAGGAGTTCCTAGGAAAAAGTTCAGTTATTGTCCTTCCATTCATAAGTTCATACCAAAAACAGATTCACTCTTAAAAACAATGTTTTAAGACAATTGTACAATAGACTAATACTTGTCTAAATTTGGTAGAATTATCAATTTCTCGAATTTCAAATTCGATTAAACAAATGTGGAAAAGTAGATCTCATTTCTTCGAGATTTTCCCAAGTTGCACTTTCTTCACTAAACTGGTCCCACTGGACCTTTCATTGGTTCACTTCACGATTTCTTAAGTACAACTGGTGAGTTCCCAGCACTCGAATGGGATTAACCATGATTATTCTTGGGTCTTGGACCTGCAAGGAATTCCAATTCAACACATGTGATAAATTTGTCACGTATTTCTTAAGCAAAGAAATATGAAAAACATCATGCACTTGAGACAAATCAGGAGGTAATGCTAGACGATAAGCTACAGGGTTGATTATTTCAACAATTTCAAAAGGTCCCACGTATCATGGTGACAACTTGGCAGCCTTGCCAAAAGTTATTGAGCTCTTTTTCAGCTTCACCCGAAGAAAGACCTTCTCTCCCAGTTTATAATTCTGGTCAACCCGCTTTAAGTCTGCATAACTCTTTTGCCTATTGGTAGCCTCCTTTAGATGTTCCCGAATCATTTTGATTTGTTGTTCCATTTCCATAAGGATCTTTGGCCCAATTACCTCTTTGTCCTCAACGCTGTCCCAACTGACAGGGGTTCTGCATTTTCTTCCATACAATGCTTCAAAGGGCACCATTTTTAAAGAGGCATGATAGGTGTTATTGTAAGAAAATTCTACCAGCGAAAGGTATTCCTCCCATTTATACTGCTAGTCCATGCAATACATCCTTAACATGTCCTCTAAAACTTGATTGACTCTCTCAGTCTGTCCATCCATCTCTGTATGATATGCAGAACTGAAGTTCAATTTAGTTCCCAAGGCTGCATTAAGCATTTGCCAAAACCTTGATGTCATCCTCGGATCTCTGTCTGATATGATTAATTCTGGTATTCCATGCAATCTGAAGATTTCATGTACAAATCTTCTTGCTAACACTAGTGCATCATCCTTCAAATTACCAGCAATGAAGTGTGCCACTTTGGTCAATTTGTCGACTACAACCAAGATAATGTGGAATAGGCAATCCTTGAACGAAATCTATCATTATCACTTGCCATTTATATTGCGGAATACTGTGGGGGTACAATAATCCTGCGGGATGCATATGTTCCGCCTTAACACATTGACATTCCAAGCAGTGTGTTACAAACCCCACCACATCCTTTTTCATTCCCTTCCAAAAATATTGCTGCTTAAGATCAGCAAGCATTTTAGTAATGCCAGGGTGTCTAGAAAAAGGTGAATTATGAAATTCAGTTAACAATTTCCCTCTTAAGTCTTTTGCCAAAGGTATATATACCCTATTTTCGAACCTCATAATTCCTTCATTATCAAAACGGAATCCTTTATACCTGACATCCTTCAGGTCTGCAACAAGTGTTGTTTTGACTTGCTGGAAATAAGGATCTGATTCCAAGGTGTCTTTCACTTCATCCTTAAACTGAGTTCTTAATGTTATAAGAGAAGAGATATGCTTCCTTTGACTTAGAGCATCTGCTACCCTATTTTCCTTGCCCTTGATGTAGCTTATATCAAAATCATACTGAGACAGAAATTCTAACCATCTTCGCTGCCTTGCATTCAGATTTGGCTGAGTAAAAATATACTTCAATCCCAGATGGTATGTTTTTAACTCAAAAGGCTTGCCTAAAAGGTAATGCCTCCACATTTGAAGTGCATGAACAATGGCAACGAGCTCTAGGTCATGTGGAGCATAATTTTGTTCATGTAACTTAAGCTTTCTGCTTTCATAAGCTATAACATGGTTATTCTGTAACAGAATACCTCCAAGGCCTTCTCCTGAGGCATCCGTTATAACCATAAAATTTCCATTTGGATCAGGTACAATCAAAATAGGTGCTAAAGTTAACTGTTCCTTTAAATTCTTAAAGGTAGATTCACATTTGTCTATCCAGACAAATTTCTTAACAAAATTCCTTAACAAACTTTCGATAATATCTAGCCAAGCCCATGAAACTCCTCACTTCGTGCACGTTCTTAGGTGCAGGCCACTCAGTTATAGCTGTGATCTTTGAAGGGTCAATAGCTATCCCATTCTTGCTTATTACATGTCCCAAATAATGCACCTCTGCATCATAAAAGGAACATTTGGACAGTTTACCATACAACTTCCTCTTTCTTAAGATTTCCAACACTATTCTTAGATGTTCTTGATGCTCTTCGACATTTTTAGAGTATATAAGAATTTCATCTAAGAATACAAGCACAAACTTGTCTAAGTACTCTTGAAAAATATTGTTCATCAAATGCATGAAGGCGACAGGTGCATTAGTCAACCCAAAAGGTAACACTGTGAACTCATAATGCCCGTACCTCGTTCTAAAAGTTGTTTTGTGAATATCTTCTTCCTTTTATTCTCAGCTGATGATACCCAGATCGAAGATCAATTTTTGAATAAACTGATGCTCCTCGCATCTGATCGAACAGATCATCAATCCTAGGAAGTGGGTATCAATTTTTAATAGTTGCTTTATTCAACATTCTATAATCAATCCACAACCTTAATGTGCCATCCTTTTTCTTTACAAAAATTACCGGTGCTCCCCAAGGTGAGACGCTCGGTCTTATCATCCCCTTAGTCAAAAGTTCTTGCAACTGAGCCTTTAGCTCTACCAACTCAATGGTGGTCATTTTATAAGGTGCCTTAAATATGGGTTCAGTTCCCGGTTTGATTTCTATTGCAAAGTCAAACTCATGTTTGGGTGGAAGACTTGGAAATTCCTCTGGAAACACATCACGAAAACCCCTTAACAATGGATATCTTTCCATGAATTCATTATCTTCCTCAGAAATTTCTATCATTTTTACTGCATACAAGGTGCAGCCTCTGTTTTTAGCCCTTTTTAGTTGCAAAGCCAATAGTTTCCTAACTGTAACTTCCCGTTTTACACCTTGAATGATTGCTGCTTTCTGCAGGTCATCGAAACAACAGATTTGTTTTTCATAACAGTTGACCTTTGCCTTATTTTCAGCCAACTAGTTAACTCCAATAATGATATCATATGACCCTAGAGGAGTGACATACAAGTCAACTTCGGTGGAGAAACTAGGCAAGTCAAGAATTGCCCCAAAAAGGCACATCTTGACTATATGGACATCATTATTCCCATAATGCACTGTCCATGTTTTATCCATTCTTTCAGCCTTTCTTTTTAATTTCATTGCAAGTTTAGCTGAAATAAAGCATTCAGTAGCTCCTGTATCAAAAAGTATGATTACATGTGTACCGAATAACTTACCCGAAACTTCTATGGGCGTAACTTGCTTTTCAGCTTGTCTGTTAGCCACTGCAGTGTGTATCCTATGCTGCTAACCACGATCATCCTTCTTTAGAGGACAGTGATACGCATAGTGGTCCTTTCCACAGTTGAAGCATCCTCCAACTGGCCCTTTTCTAGGCTCAAATTTGTTACCAGCCTTGAAGTTTTCATTCTGGCTTCCATAGGACTTCTGTCCAATGCCATTAACTTTTGTGAAGTTGTTCCACATGTTATTTATAGATCTGTTCATCACAGATTTCTTGTTGTTATCTGCAACAGTTTTGTTTTTCACACCAAACCTTTTCCAAGGTCCCCTTTTTGGTGCAAGAGATGAAGAAGGATTGGAAATCTTCTTCCTTATCTATTCCCTATAAGCAGATATTGCTCTCAATTTTTGTTCCTGTCTGATTGCCTTTTTGACAACTCCATCCATGGTGGTTGGGCCGTGGACATCCACTTCTCCACCAATGATGGGATTCAGTCCCATTATGAATTTACGTATTCTAAACTTATCATCAGCTTGGTACTGCGGCACATACTTAAGGAGTTTAGTAAACCCTTCCCAATATTCTGTCACCGACAGCCTTCCTTGTGACCAATTCTAAAATTCAGTCATTTTCCTATCAAAATAGAGTTGAGGTAGCCATCGTTGCCTAAAATAACCCTTAAATTGATCCCAAGTTGTCTGATTCGACAATATTCAGCTCAACATTACAGTTGTCCCACCATGATGATGCTTCATGAGAAATCTGATATGCTCCCATATTGCTTTAGTCTCTTCAGAGAAGTTTATTATTGCAAAGTATTTCTCCATTTCACTGAGCCAATTCTCAGCTCCGTCCCCAAGGTTTGTTCCATAAAACTTTGGAGGACTTATTCTCTTTATATCATTTGTAAGTTCAGCTGCTAATCTTGCCCTTTTATTTTCAGGGGGATTAGGAGCAATTACATTATTATTATCAACACCCAAATTCCCTTCATTGATATTGTCCACAGGAGGCAGCTGATCATTTATTTCAGCTTCATCTTCCTCCTCTTCATTGCCCATTGATTTTTGTTCCAAAATAGTCAAACGATCCCTCGTATCAAGTAGGGCAGCAAGGATTTCATCCAGCTTTTGAGCAGTAGCTACTTCTCCACCCTGTAACGGGTTATTCGCAACATTCCCTCTTGTTCTGACCATTTTCTATTCAATAAGAAAATGTAAACCTTATTAATATCGTGGACTCATTAGGTCCAAGAGCTGCAACCTTCAGCTCTGATACCAAGATGTAACATCCCCATTTTAAGATACTAGAACAAGGGAATTTTATTTTTTGTATAACGTTCTCTGTTATGAATTATATAGTTCAAACACACATTCAAGTTTTAATAATTGTTCTCTGCCCAAACAACATAGTTTAGAACAAAAAAATTTCTTTTTAAAACTAATGTTCCCTGTTCACATATTTACAATATGGAACACACATTTAATGCCATTCAATCTTATAACAGATTCTATATGCTGCTGTAAATGACTCGAAGAACTACTGATCTCCCATTTTCATGGCTCGGAGTTTCAACGATCCCTCATTTCATGACTCAGCAACAACCAATCCTTCATATTCGTTCATGCATAGTATATTATATATACAAGTTCTCTTAACCGTTACCGGTTATCGAAGTGATCCATTTAAGAAGCCTATCTGAATATCTGTTACTGATATTCATCTGACATCCTGCATCTTAAATTAAGTGATTAGGACAACGCAACTAGCACTTGCGATACTTTGGCCAAAGATTTTCACATGCTTTGCATGATAGTATTCCTGGATGTGATACACATCAATGGAATTCGTCCTTCACTTCACTTCACCTGTTATCTAGAATGGTCTTTCCTGGTTCCTACCAGTCCTTTCAATTTAAGGTTAGGTTCAAATTTCTAATTTCCAACTAGTAATATGAACGAATATAGGAAGGTACTCATGGTAACTAAAGATACGCAGACATACGATGTTGTCCCCATGACTCCGTGTGTCTAGTTATCTTTAGTTCTCTGGAGTCACTCCATTTACGTGATCATATTCCTATCCCCAGCCAAGAACTACACATTTAGCCTATGTACTCTTGATGTTTTAATTCGGGAGGGCATTGCAATATGTCAGCTATAACATTGTGTCATCATGAAGACCCCATCTTCATGAAGACACCATGTTGTAGCTGGTGTATGTCAATGTCCTACGGAATCCTCCCATCGAGAGTACACATCCTCCTCAAGTGATTTGGATATGATCTTAATATTTAAGATCAACTTTCAGTAACCATGTTGATCCTTTATCCTCGTTCCCGTTACAGTTGTATGTAGCTAGGAGAGACTAAATCAGTCCTCTAGATTGTTATGCATCTTCTCCTTCGTACCAAAGGGCTGCATTTTCTCTACTTGGTTTTCTTCTTAATCTTTGGATTAAGCCGCCCGTTACCATTGGACGTGATAAGTTTAACCTATTAAACTTAACCAAGATTTTCACAACTGTAACTAAATTCAGAATTCTAGCTTATTAGACGTCATTTAAACGAGGTCTAATTGCCAATAAATGTATTAATTTATTTTCCTTAACCTTAAATAGTTAAGGTCCATTAGCTCTGGATATATTTATCCCATATCCTTTCTTTCTGAATTTAACATATGTGGTTATTAATGGAGTTCAGAAACGAAGTTTGGTTACTCCTAATTTAATTGATATTCCTTAGCTTCCATGCTAATCCTGAATACCTATCAGTTATGGAATCATATTCTTCCTAATCCCTTTTAATGTCAATTAAGAATTCATCTTTACCCAAGTATGAACTTATTGCACATTTCAACTTAAAAGTTGCATTTAGGTAAGAATAGATATCAATTCATTTTTAACATCCATCTAAGGACAATTAAATGAATCCAAATCAAGAAATAACATTTTATTTCCAATTAATCAACAATATCAAACTGATATAGTTATTAAAATATCACACTTGTATTTGTATTCATCAATCCATTTCATAATCCATACATTTGCCAATCCAACTGACTGGACTTTATTTATATAAAGTATCGTTACAACTCATAGATAGAAGAATGTACTTTCTTCTTTTCACAATTCCTCGTAGAGGAATAATAACTAAAAAATAAAATTCATCTTATGATAATAAAAAAAGCATCAGAAAACAGCCACGTCTTCATTCTAATCAATTTCCATCTGTAAAATTAGTTACACGGGTCAGTTCAATGAATTGAGCATATTAAGCACTTGTCATTAAAATGAGGTGCTTCAATTAACTATCTCAATAAAAGAACCCTGCTTTTATGAAACGACAGTATGAACATCAATCAAGAATCAAGCATCAAAAGAATGGACAGCATAACAACTGAACCATCTCAATACCATCCCAATCAGCCAAGAATTGCTGTCCTATTTTCCACATAACCGTTACAAGTTCCAAATTACAATATTTGTAAAGTTTAGGAATACAAGTAGCATACTGCTGATATAACTTAACTGTTATCCTTTCTATTCCTTTCATTAGTAATAAATGCAAAGGGTAAAACTAACTGAAACGTAAACCAATTACTTTCCTTTTAGTTCATGCAACACATTTGATTCCAAGCAATCACACCCAGACGAGAAAGCAAACAACAATGCATATAGTTGCTCATACCCAAGCGATACAAAATTTGTTCTTAACGATTACAGATTTCCAACTATATGAAGGAAGAAAAGATCATTTTTCCAAGTTATCCATTAACATTCCTATTTCTTTCCTCATGACTGTCCTAAACATTAAATCCAAACGAGACACAAATCAAGATAACAGTTCAGAGTGAAACTTATAAAATCCATTCGGAATTCACTTTCCAGCAGCAAGAATAATTTCATTCATAATCAGTTTTAAATGAAAACAAGGAAGAATTTATCGTCCTTATCAATACTTCATTTAAATCAGGCTCATATGAATACTCAAAGATAGGTTATTACAACATCGTATTTATCATAGATCAAATATTATAAGGATGCATACTATGTACTTACCGTACTAGAAGACTCCATACTTCTTTCACTGTATTTTTAACCAAATAAACAGTTATACAATCATGCAATCAATTATTCACATGACCTTTTATATCCATGATCGCATACAGTTCAAAATACAATTTACACATTACTATTACCTACAGCAAGAATAAATCATAATGCACAGTAAGGCTCATAATGCTATTTCTAGAATTCAACAGCAAGAAGAGAAGAATTCATTCCTTTCACCTTTCAATAAGAAAACAACCGTTTTCTTCAAAATCAACAAGAATTGTCTAGGTTGGTTTCATTTATTTTAAATGACTATGTAAAATCGGAGACCACAAGAAACATTTAAATATTCAATTTGTACAGAAAAACACAGCACTCAAGAAACAATTTAAATGCCACTGTCCTCTCTACCGACTGAACTTGTAAAGTTCAATAAACCACCCGACTATTGATTTTATGAAATCAAAACAACAGAAAGGAGAAGAGTTTGTTTCCCCATAATTTCAGTGAGAACAATCATTTGTTCAGAATGAATAAAAACACCCAAATCGTGTTCATCTCAACATGACAGTTCAAATCCAAATGGCAATTGAACAATCGTTCAACAATGAATAGAAGACTCACATAGCCTGAACTATTTCAACTCAATACACCATAAGCAATGAAGACTTAATTTGAGTTCCGTACCAATAAATGTTTCTACCTGAATCCATTTTTCTATTCACAATGATGTACAAAACCCAAAATGCGATTTTCTTACAACAATACCCTTATTAATACAAACCCGCATAGGATATCAGATGCACAACAAGGTACAGTCAAGACAGATCCAAACCGCCTACTCATTTCCAAAAATTTTCCATATTATACATAAATAAAAAGCCAAGTTCTTGTTCACAACTACAGTCTGAACTGGAAATCAAACCGCCTCAATTAAGACATAACAAATCAACTTTCCACCAAGGAAAGAGGAAGTACAGTTCATAAATATTCATTCATTACATAGAAATCCAAAGCCAAGTTTGTAATCGTGTCCACAGTCCGAACAGGAAGACCAAATAGCATCAAATAACACAACAAATCATCCTACCTTCACAGCAAGGAAGGAATGTAATCAAATGCAAGTTCAGAAGAAAAACCATTAACTGTTTCCTACTTTCATGAATACCCAATACATATTCATTCATTCCATAAACAAGAAAAGGCACAACAATAAAAATATTGTTATTACTTCCTTCAAATCAAGTTCATATGCTCTTGAAAACCCAAAATCCATTTCCATCAAAAACCAAAACAGCAGAAGGAAAACAATCTATTTCCTTAACAATTTCAATAAGAAACTACTTCAAACATCTACTGTTTCTATCATTCCAGTTCGTATTAGCAACAGAATGATTAATTCAATAATGAAAACAATTCATACAACATGTACAGTTTCATAACACACATGATGAGTTCCTCATTACTGTCAACCAAACCCGCACAGCATGGAGGTGTTTCCATTCAAAGAAAATGCAAGGACATATTAATCACAACAACAAGAAATGATTTTACCTATTTCATTCCAAACAATGACAGCAAAATCGATTAAACACAAAACCCAAGACCAAGGTTGTTTTAATGAGATGCTTAAACAAAGCAAGTGTTTTTAAAGAGAAGGGCTTAACATGCCTACAAATTTATTTCCCGAAACTCGAAGAAAACCGTGTTTATAGAAGGTGTTTCCTTCCACATCGACAGCAGCAAGCTTCCAAACAATCCCTTCCTCTTCAGGCTCAGCAACAGCCTCCAAATTTCCAAAGAACAGTGATAAAAACCAAATGAAACTGGTTCGACTGAACCATGCAAAAACCAAATGCATAGCAACTTCTCAAAAATCCGATCAACACAATAAACAATCAAAATTTCCTTCATACAATTTCCAAGGCGAGCTGGTCACGAAGACAAAAAAAATTTAAATGCATTAAAGGCTCTGCCTTTTTCTATTTTCTCATGCCACTGCTGACTTGGGTTGGCGAACCATCTAATTCTAATTTTTCATGCAAAACCAAGTTTAGTTTCATAACCAACTAGCTACCTCCATCTTTCTCCCTGTTCCCGCCAAACTGGCGCTGTCCACGTAAGCACTCACATTAATTGCCATTAATTCCCTTTCATCCTTATCCTCTTCCCCCAAGGGTCTGCACGTCCCCTTCTAGGTTAGGATTAGTTTAGGATTCATATTAGTGTTCGACCTAGGTCATAGCCTAGTCTTTAGGTTAATAGAACTTAGGTTTATTTCCACCTTTTTTTATATATAATTTAAAAATCCACGTAGGATAGTAGTTTACGATGTAAGGTAGAGCTTAGAATTAGATTAGGATCTAATTCCCTCTAGCACCTAACAATAATCACCTTCAATCCTGTCAAGTCTCCCCGACTGACTTCTAATTCCAACACTGTACAGGACATTCCGTCCTTTGTTAACATGCCTGAGCCACCTGTATCCCGGCATTTCTCACCTTACGGGGTCTCACGTTACGACAGTGTATGGTTCATGAATCGAACCTTTTCCGTTGGCATCTACATGCCAACTGTTCATACCTGTAATCAGGTGCTGCACATTTATATCAACCTACAATTTGGTTCAAGAGTAAATCGACAAAGCGATCACAATAAGGCCACAACATATATAATTCAGCAAGCATACGAAAATTTGTCGTTACGTCAGCAAACACATAAGTAACAATAACTGTTGTCCCATGTAAATAAATTACAGCATGCAAGAGTCCAGATTTGCAACACATTCCCTTAAGATCAAAATATATATTAACATGTTTGCCTTCATTTCAGCAGTTACAACAGTATGAAAAATAATCACCAAGTTAACTTACAAAATTAGGGTGTTACACATATAGGGATATAGATTAAAAAATCCTCTTTTTCAAGGCATAAATAGAGGAATCAATATCTAACACCCCTACCATTAAATTAAAAATTCCATTTTCAATCAATTTTATATAATTTTTTTCTGAACAATTGCATCGAGAGCTCAAGTTATTGCCGTTTCAAGTTTCCCTCAAGGTAAGAGTTCGGGAGTTAGTCAAATTTAGATGAGGAAACATGTATGCTCCAAGATCCTAGTGCATTTTGATGTCCCTTTTTTCCCTTAATAAAAGTTAAAATTTGGAAATATAAATGTTCCCAACCCCATAAATCCCTCTGGTCACACATTGAACCTTCTGGATTGCTAGTTCAACCCCCAAGTGTTTGTTGGAGCCTATCCCCACACTCGGTTAGATCGTGACAAGTGTCGCATAGAGGCATGATGTGAAAAATGATGTCCCTTTTGTCCCATTTGGAAAAGGGACATGAAAATTCTCCCATCCCATTGAATCCCTCGAGTCATCAATGTGACCCTCTTTAGTGTAAATTTCTAGCCCCAGGAGCTAGTTGGAGCCAAGTGCACAACCATTGGATTTCCGCCAAGTGTCGCATGAAGGTGAGATGTGTAATTTTATGTCCTTTTGATCCCTTAAAGATAAATGGACATCATGAACACAAAATTGTTCCTAAAAGTAACTTCAAATTTTGAAAAAAAATTCTAACTCTTTGTCATTTCGTGTTACTTCTTACTGCTTCTTCATTGTTGTCCGTGAAACTCACTACCAGAAGAAAGTTACAAAAAAATCTCAATCCACCATTTCTAAACTCTGAATCAAATTCATAAAATAATCCACACCATGAAAACACAATGATATCAAAGAATTTTTTTATTGAAACAATGAATAATGAAGATAAAATGAATATTTTCCACCAAATAACCATAAAGTATTCCAATTGAAAAATCTTCATGCCTTGCAAAATACAAGTTGGATTGAAATGTCGTAATTTGCAGACTTCCTAATTTTTCAATATGAAAAATATGTAACAAATGGGAGGTTGAATGGTCCCCTAAATAAAATGGGACTTCCTCATTTCTTCAAGCTCCATTAATGGCCATCATGGCAGCTCTGTGCCCGAAGCCATTGTTAAGAAAAAAATTTAAATTTAATTTCCAAGCATTCTAGTGGGCAAAATCAAGAAAAATTTGTAGGACGTGACCATGACAAGGTGCCGAGTCCAAAAAAATGTGTTCCATTGCAAACCGAGCGCTGGAAGTCCACTTTCTAAAAATAGTAAGTTTTCTTATATAGACTTACTATGTTTGGAAATTCATCATCAAAAGTGAGTGTGGAGAAGGCACTGTGCACTAAACATCACCAGGAAGCAGGAATAATTTTCTGGAGCAAAAAATAGTGAAAAAACTTACTAAAAATAGTAAGTCCCCTATATGGGTGCATACTTAAAATAGTAACTCGCCCCAAGAAGTTATTGAGGCAAAGGAATTATGCTAAGAAGTGAATGAGATATTTCATTGCATTAGGATGCTCAAGAAGAGGCAAAAATTACCTCTTACTAAAAATAGTAAGTCTCCCATCTAGGCACTTATTATTAATAGTCAGTTACACTCAGAGGGAAATTTTTGCACAATGGAACATAAGAGGGATCATCATTCGGGATCCTCCATGGGAATTTCTCACAGGGCATTTGAGATCCATCCCAAAGATCTTGATAGTGTCTTTTAACAATCACTACATGGTTCATGTCACAAGTATATCATGCACAGGGTGGGAATTGTGATCATAGGTAGAAAAATTCATTTAACTTAACAAGCATCTGTGATCTGAGGTGAAGAAGTTTCTCAGGGTGGAAAGAGTTCATGTATTCAAAGTTCATCACATCAAAGAATTCCATCAAGTCACATGGAAGGATCAAAGGAATTTGTCAGAGGCAGTTTCTTTGTTAACATGTTTCTTCCTTCTTCTTTCTGCTCTCTCTCTCTTCTCTCCCCCCAAACTTTCTCTCTCTTCTTAATGTTCTAATTTTACATTAGGGGTTACAATTTTTTATATGTATTAATGTTCCTAATGTAATAAGTCACCTTTATGTTATAAAAGGGATCTAATGTTTTCCTAAAAAGGCGAAGATTCTTAAGTCATGTCGAGACATACGAAGAGTTTTTGAGGGATATATGAAGATTATTTTCTCTTCCTATAAATTGTAAATTCATTACCATTTTGAAGGGTTGGTGATTGATTTTATAAACTCAAGAGTGCATTATACTTAGAGATAACAAAGGAGATAGCCATTTTCTTCCATTTCCATACTATGTACAACTTTTGTTTGAGCATCAATATAAGAAGGAATTTAATGCCTTTTTTGATGAAGGGATTTTAGAAACTTTGAATTCTCAATCTTAGCTCATCTTGTTGCCATTAGCAAGGTTGTTTCTTCCTAATTTTAATACATGTGATGAAACTTCTAACTGATGTATGCAAAATAAATAGTTTCTACTTACAGCATTAGTTCTCTTATCTAGCATTATCACTCCCTTTCCCACTCTCCTATAAAATTCATCCCTTGTAGATATATACAAGCTTTTGCTGAAGAATTAGTGGAGTGCCCCTATTGGATCCCTTGTCATAAGGCAACAAGGAAAATTCATGTTTTCTTAGGCATGCATAAACGGAAGTTGTACCTGTTAAGTAGAGGGACTTAGATTCCTAGAGTGTTGGAAAGAAATCCACCAATTTGTCCAGGAAAAGTTTTCCTACCAACATTTATAAAAGGATGCCCCTAAATATGACCATTTTTTGCATGTTTCAGAGTCTGAGCAAGATCATTCCCTTGCAAAAAAAAATTTTTGCTTATAAACAAACCACTTCCAATTCTTCATGCTAAGATGGGGACTTAACTTTTTTTTATTACCAAAGTACAGTGTGGGGTTACCACTGAGGTAACGTTACTTATTTTCCTAGCTGGGTGGCCTAGCTACCTAGGCTCAGATGGGTGGGCTAGCTGCATAGGCTGAGTAGGGTGGGTGAGCTGACCATCTGAGTTTATTGGGTGAGAATACCTACTGAGGTTGGTAGGTGGGTGAGCTGACTCACCAAGCTCGGTGGGTGAGATGAATTTCCAAGCTCGGCAGGTGATCTGAGTTGCCAAGATTAGTGGGTGAGCTGAACCAATGAGATTGGTGGGTGAGTTAACATTCCAAGATGGGTGGGTGAGATGATATATAAATTTGGTAGTTGTGCTGGCCTATCGAGTTGGTCGGTTGAGCTAGCTAGTTGAGATGGGTGGGGAGGCTGACCTATAGAGCTAAGTGAGTGAGCTGACCTGCCCATCTGGGTGTGTAAGATAACTTCTCAAGTTGGGTTGGGGGTCTAACCTTATGATTTGGGTGGTAAAGTTGACAAAACGTGATGGTTGGGAAAGGTTAACATTCCGAGATGGGCGGGCAAGCTCTTCTACCAAGATAAGAAATATTGAACTTAATCATTATCATATAGGAATTACAATTATCAAGTTCAATGATGTATCTAATGAGAAAATGCCCATTCTCAAAATTGGAATCATAAAATAAGAACAAAGATTAAATATAGCTTGTTTTATAATAAACAGTTGCCCATTCTCACAGCCTTCATAGATTTATTGAAAAGAATAAGTTCAATATTGATTGTATTATAATTATTAAAATTGGCATACTCTCATCCTCATATAAAAAGAATTTTTTATGTTCCTTTCAATGGTCAGGTATCCATTCCTATAAAGGTATTAAAATGTTTAATTTCAATATTGTTTATATTAGAATATTTAAAAGGAGCTTATGCCCTTATACATACAAACAACCATTTATTTTTTGTATTAAATGGGAAGATGCCCATTGTTATCTATGAATAATATATGAAGGATATAAATATAATTTAATTTGTTTTAGAATGGGAAGTTTCCCATTATCATATAGTGATTAACTAACATTGACTAAACTAATGTAGTAAAAGATAGTTAATGTAGTCTTGGAGGACATATAATGCAATAAGTAAATGCTCTAAAAAATTACGTAAAGAAGGTAAGTAAATAAAATAATGAAATACTAAACCTTAATGTGAAAGAAGGGAAAAGAAATAACTCAAATGATAATGAATAATTGTCGAACTATGTCATAGTGATGTAAATAAAATCAGAAATCATGAGTGACTATGTTGGGGTCATGCAGAGGATAGATCTAGATGATGTGGGTGGATTGGAGTGCCTGGAGGAGGTCTGGGACACCTGTGGGAACCTTGGTCTATTATTTAGGCACCCTAGTTTGTGAAAAAACTCTGTAGCTAATATTTGCAGGGTTAAAAGGTGATCTAGAATATTCTCTACCTATCACTTCACTTTCGATATATTGTGCCGAATGCTCCAAATATTCCAAGAAGAAGAAATAACCTACACAAGACCAAAAGGAAGTATCAAAACCCTAAAAAAATAAACATACAGAATGAATGGGTAAGACTTACCTCACTGTCATAACAGTGGGCTTATTAACTAAGTGTTACACTACATTTCAAATTCAGATGTAGTTCTGGAGTGTGTGTGCATGTCATGCCCTAGGTTTTCTTGTGTCAGTCACACTTTGTGGAGTAGTGAGCTATAGCTAAATGTAGAAAATGTAGTAGAATGTCTAGATGGAATAAAATAGAATCACCCCCCTATGAAGTGTGATGTAAATGTCATATCTTGTGCCTTTGATGATAGAGTTATGTGGATGCCAATGCAATAAACGGATGTAAATATAGATGGAGTTATAGTAGTGTATGATGATAGGTCCCTCATTATGGTCTCACAACTTTATATTTTTAGGGTTATCTTTCTCTAATTTCTTAATTAACCCTAAAAATTATGACCCTAAGAAAAATAAGAGGCCCAAAAATTGGTAGAAGAGGCCCAAAAATTGGTAGAAAAGTGCTAGAAGGATTAGGGTTCCCCAGTATTAAATCTAGGTGCCCTAGCTGGGCTGAAATTACACGGGATATTCAGAAATGGTTGGGAATATGGGTGCAATAGGTCATAAATTATGAAATAAAATAAACAATATGGCCAAAATACTGGGGTTAATTAGTACTTTCTTTACACAAGAACCTTCTAAATAGTAGTATGAGACCGGGATACATAAATGTCTAAAGTGCATGATTTTATGACAACATTTTCCCCCACTTTATGTTAGTGAGTAGAAATCTTAGTAACATAAAGTAGATAGAGATGCATACTTGATGTCCATGACGAGTGTAGTAGAAGTGTGCCGAAGGACTAGACAAAAGAGTGGAATGATAAAAAAAGATGGGGGAGCATGAAAACTGTAGATGAAAAAATAAGAAAAGAAAAATTAATGAGAGTGAACCTATGGTGAAACACGTGTATGTAGCCTCCACATAGTGTAGTGTACCTAGATAAAAGTGTGATGTGTGTGCTATAGTGTTCTACCACATAGTTTTGTTGTTGTTTTAGTTGTTGTTACCCCCATTTGACTACTTGTTTCTCATATGGCCAGACCTGCAAGGAGAAAATGATCAAGTAGTCAAATATGTATGTAAGTGTAAAAATTCTATGTAAAAGATGCATGTGTATGTAAATGTAAAGTACACAAATGTAAATATAAATGTAAATGGAACATGTGCACTTGATCCATGTCGAGAAAGAGTGTAGAAGGATGTCTTGTATTGCAAGTTATTTTGGTGTTCTCATGCCACCCTAGATGAAGAAGTATAGGGATGAAATGTTCTATGTCCTCCAAGCTCTAATTAATTTTGCTGAAATGTGTGTGAAGAGATCATTTTACTGTCCTAGTTTTTTGGGCGATCTGACGCAGGTGGTAGAAGAAGTATTGAGAGGAATTCTATTGTATCCTCCAACTGTTAACTTCTTCCCCAAATTTGAAGGACACCATTTCCTATAAAATCCACTGTATGGGATTTATAGACTGGCCTGAACCCACTCGAAAAAGCACCAAGGGTGGAAAATTCACTGAACTAAACTAGTGTAACTATGTTGTGTTAGTAGAAAACCCCAAAAAATGCACCCGTTCTTTGGGGGAGCATTCAATTTCACTGATAGGAGACATACAACCCCAAAATAGGACCAACCACATGTATGCTATATAATATTGAAAAGTTCTTTGTAGAAACTGAGGCACACATAAATAAGAAGGCTAGCCAAAGACAAGTGTAAATACACATGCATGTAGAAAGTAGTATATAATCTATGCAATAAATGTAATGTAAACATGCAAGAATTCAATTATTCCCCACAAAGTGGGTTGTAAACATGGGACATCACTCGCAATGTCGCAAGACACACAAGGCTATCATAGCTGTAAAAAACAAACAAGTATGCATACCAAACATAGGGAAATTCCTGCAAACAATGGAAAACAATGTAATAAAAAAGTATAGAAACCAATATCCCTGCATAAAAAATGTTATACATGAAGCACCCATTAGCATGTTAGAATGATAGCTAGTATGTCAAAAGCATGTAGAAGTAAATAATGTAAAGTGCTAAGTACAAAATGAAACATTAACAGCTAGAATATACGAATGTGTGGATGCCCCCAACGACTAGTGTAGGAAGGGTATAAGGCGAGCATCCATGTTGTGTGTGAAATTTTAGTATTTGAGATCACAACTAGAAATAGATGTGAATGTGCATGTGTGTATGATATAGATAAATGACATACAACTAATCAAACTAGCATGTGTAATAAAGTGACCATGAACACAAAAAAATAAGCAACAATAAAAGAAACCATAGTATGCAATATGTTGTGGATGGATGGAATGGAATGCAAAATGGATTGATATGAGCCATGTGCCCCCCAAGTGTATGGAAATGTATGTAGTTAGGTTCATTTTTTTTCCCCCTCAGCAGTTAAGAATGACCCATAAATGATAGTGTGTCATTGGGAAATAGTTAAGTAGTGTGTATTGTGTCTATCGTGTTGTAAGGAAATGTATATACACATAGTGGTGATGATATGTGACATGTATAATAGATGTGTGTGGAGATTATAGCCTAAGCATATACCATGATGAGATGAAATGTGGAGTGATAATTTAGCACTAATTGTATATCACTACATGATGAATAGATGCGTGATGATTTATTACTATAAGGCGTAAGGAGGGTGTGGTGCTTTAACCAAAGGTGTATACCAGTACAAGATGATAAAATAGGTGACAAATTATCCTAAAGCATATGTCACTACAAGATGAATAGTAGGGATTGGTGATGTAACCTAAGGTGTATACCACTACAAGATGATAGAATAGGTGACTATTTAGACTAAAGTGTATGACATTAAGCTAGTAATTTCACATGATGAAAGTTGGAATAATAAATGTGTGGTGAGTGGTAGGGTCTGTTTGATTTGTAAACTGTCGGCAATTGATTATAGACCAAGGAATTAAGGTGTGTCATCATGTAGTGAGCGTAGCACATATAAGATAATGTATTGTATGCAAGGATAAAAACCAAGCATATGATGAGTGGTATGTGAAAGGGGGTAATGTGTATAATGTGTAAAATGAAAATTCAATATGTGTGTAAAGTATAATGTAGAAAGTGAATTGCAATTTATCTAGAAAAAAAAGGAATGTAATGTTAGATTCCTATAAGAGGAAGACTAGTAGAATATGTGTGAAAGTATGCGATGTAGTATGTATGGTATGTAAATGTATGCAACTAACATGATGTATGAGGTGAAGAAATGCAAATGAAAAAATGTGCTATAATGTATAACACATAATGTGTGATGAAGTGTAATGTGTAATGCCAAAGGTGTAGTGTGTGGGGTTTAGTGTAGTAATAATCCCTCAACAATCAAGTGTGAACCAAAGCACAATCTAGTGTGTCATTGGGATACAGTTGATATTAAAGTATGTAATGAGTATGCGTATGTTATGAGATGTATGTATGAGAATGAAAAAAGGGAATATTCGTAGATGCTAAGATTAGGTGGGGCATGTTGCACTAACTTTGAATCGAACTTACTTAAGTTGATGTGTTGATACAATTGACAACTTATTAATAGGAAATGGTGAACTAATATTGGTAGACGATTAACTTGGTGATGTCATAGATGGTTGAATAGAAAGATATGGTGAACTAATTTCAAGAGGTCATTGCTTAGGAGGTTCTTGAGTAACACTAGCCTAGTGCTCATGAGATATAAGAATTTGATGGGATTTATCATTAATATTAGAATGTTGTGCAAAAAATGAAAGAAGGCCTTGATGCTCAAGATGTTTGATTATTCATGATAAAGTGCGGAAAACGTTATCATGATGTCCATTGAATAGGTGATAAGGGAAATATGGATGACCTCGGTAATTTACTAGCTGATAAGGAGGATATTAATGAGTAGGCATTAGGGTGTTCAACTAATGACTGAGGAGGTGGGTAAGAATTTCATGTGGCATAGTATTATATTCAAATATGAGAGGATCATGCAATGACATGTATTTAATTTCTACTAGATGACATTTAGCGTACATAGATATCATATAAGATGTAGAAGGAACACAAACATGTGATTTAGAAACATCCTTAAGCTATTGAATTTTAGATCTAAGGGATGTAATGGTTGATTCCATATCCTTAATGTTGTCTTAAAATAAGGAATGTAGAGATTGAATTGAATCTAATAGGATTTGAGTAGATGGAGGATCACTAGAATCAGATTCATTAGATAAGTGATCAAATATAGAACTGATTTGGTGTGGCAGTGTATTGTCATTCAGATACATATAGTCTAGCTATTTTTGCAAAATAGCCTAGCAATGGAGATATATCTTAAGTAAAGTAGATAAAGAGACTTGAGAAACTTGGGGAGCCATGATAGAAAAGATAAAAAAATCCATAGAACAAAGGTGGATTCCATGGTTGGGTTAACCAAAATGATTAACTAAAACTGACTAATTATTACTACGGTAAAATATAGTAAATTTAATCTAGGAGGATGTATAATGCAATAAGTAATTTTTCTAAAATAGTATGTAAATGAGATAAGTAAATAAACTAATGAAATACTAAACCCTAATGGACTATTGGATTGTGTTGCACTGATGCATAGAAAATCAAAAATATGGAACGACTGTGTTGGGGTCCTACAGAGGATAGATATGGATGATGTGGCTAGACTGAAGCACCTAGAGGAATTCTAGGGCACCTGTTGACACCATGGTGTGAAATTTGTGTACCCCAGTCTTTGAATAATCTCTTTAACTGATATTCATAGGATTATAAGGTGATCTGGAATAATTTCTACATATCGTGTCACTTTCGTTATGTTACGTCGAATGCTCCAAATATTCCAAGAAGAAGAAATAACCTGCACAAGACCAAAAGGAAGTATCAAAACCCTAAAAAATAAATATGCATAACGAATGGTTTATATTGACCTTAGCTTTGACAATAATGGCCTTACTAATTGAGCATTGTATGACATTTTATACCCATATGTATTTCTAGTGTGTGTGTGTGTGTGTGCATTTCGTGCCTTAGGTACTCTTTTTTTAGTCGTAATTTGTGAAGTATCGAGCTATAGATAAATGTAGAAAATATAGTATAATATTTACATGGAATAAAATAGAATACCTCCCCATATGAAGTGTGATGCAGATGTCCTAGCTTGTGCCTTTGATGATTGAGTTATGTGGATGCCAATGCAATAGATGGATACAACTCTAGATGGAGTGATAGTAGTGTATGATGATAGGTCCCTCATTATGGTCTCATAATTATATATTTATAGGGTTCTCTTGCTCCAATTTCATAATTAACCCCAAAAATGCTGACCCCAAGAAATAACAAGCTATAGCTAAATGTTGAAAATGTAGTAGAATGTGTGCATGGAATAAAATAGAATCCCTCCCCCTATGAAGTGTGAAGCATATGTCCTAGATTGTGCTTTTGATGATGGAGCTATGTGGATGCCAATGCAATAGATGGATACAACTCTAGATGGAGTGATAGTAATGTATGATGTTAGGTCCCTCATTAGGGTCTCATAACTTTATATTTATAGGCTTCTCTTGCTCCAACTTCGTAATTAAACCTAAAAATGTCGACCATAAGAAATATAAACATGAAACATAGCTAGAAGAGGCCCAAAATGTTGAGGGAAATCACTAGAAGGATCAGGGTGCCCCCAGGTGGGACTAAGGCACCCATGGGCATCCCAGCCGAGGTTGAAATTACGCAGGATGTCCATAGATATTTGGGCATATGGGTGTAATAGGTTATAAATTATGAAATAAAATAAACAAGATGACCAAAAGAAGGGGGTTAGTTAATAGTTTCTTTACTCAAGAACCTTATAAATAATAGTATGATATTGGATTAAATAAATTTCTAAAGTGCATGATTTTATGACTACATATAGGAATCATATAAGAAAAATAGATCAAATTTACTTTGTTTTTGAATGGGAAGTTCCCCAAAATCAAAACCTTGATAGGTATTAAAATTATTATATTTATTCTTGTATCAAATGAAAAACTTCTCAATACCATATAGGAATCATAAAAGAAGAATATAGATAAAATCTAATTCATTTTAAAATGGGAAGTTTCTCATTCTAACATCCTTCATATAGTTTTCAAATTTATTAAGTTAAATTATTCTTGTATTAGATTGACCATTGATTTTCACTCTTATATCCTATTATGTTTCCCATTAGTAATGATTAGGTTCAATATTGTTTGTATTGTAATTATTAGAATGTCCATTCTCATACAAACATACATTTTTAACTTGAATAGACAGATGCCTAGTCTCTTATAGGAATCATTGAAGAAGAATAGAGATTAAATTTAATTTATTTTTCAATGGGAGATTTCCTATTCTCGTATTCGAATCATATATTAGGAAAAAAAGAGAAAATTTAATTTATTTTAGAATGGGTATCCCTTCCCTTCTGTAGGATCAGGTTGTGACTGAGGAGGGTAAAAACATGAAGCTTATGTTTAATTCTTTTGATATTGAATCTTTAGATACTGGTGAAATTTCGGGCATTCTTGTGGTGTCTACTCAGGTCAAGGATCACGAGGAAGTAGATTTGGAGACACATACTAAGAAAAAGGAAGACAAATGCCCTAAGAGGGTAATCATTAAAGTGGCTAGTAGGAGAGATGGAGGTCTAGGTACCAGGGCTCCTAGGAGAGGTGGGATTTTGGCAGTCCTTTTCTTCATGATTCTGTTGCTTTTTCTTCTATGGTTTCATGAAAAAAAATACTTTTTTAATATGCAAAATCCTATAGTTTTTCCATGTTATGTGGGGATCTTTTGTTAAGTTTTTTTAGTTTTCCTTCATGGCTCTGTGGTAGTTTTTATATCTAAAAACTTGCTTCTTTTTTATGGGGATTTTTTCCCTGAATTTAAAACCAATTTTTTTTATCTTATCTAAAAAATAATGGTATCTATTCATTATCATAGCCTTGATATTTATTAAATTAATTAATAAGTTTAATCACGTATTAAACAAACAAATGTGAGTTCTCATATATGATTCATAAATTAAGAATAAAGATAGAATTGAATTATATTTATAATGGTCAGTTTTCCATTCTCATAGCCTTTAAGAAGTTATTAAAATGATTAAGTTCACTATATTTTTTATTAAAATAAAAAAATGGGAGAATGTCATGGAAACATCCTTTAATTGATTTCCTATAATCATGTCTATAGGTAATCGAACAAGGTTGATGTTTACCTTGCAAACAAAGGTTCAAGAGGTTGAACTTTATGTGTCATTGTAATGATTGAAAAGAATTCTCTTTTAGTATTGGGTATAAAGGAATAGTAAGAAGTAACAAGGAGACATGTGAGAGGTTGGATGATATAAGTTCTTGAATTGGGTTTAGAAAGGAATTTTTTTCTAGACAAGGGCTTGATAAAGTGAAATCATTGGTTTTAGAACAGATAAGAAGGTTTCCAACTGGGTTAGTTTTATTTACATTTTAATAGAGAAATAAAAAATATGAGTGGTGATCTGGTTCGTTTAAAACTTGATTATACTAATGGGATTAGTATAAGAGTTTGGATGATATTGGAAAATGTAAGTATGTCATCTCTCTTTCAAAGTTTTAAAGGCCACGAAGAATCCTTGAGAAAGGATTTTTCTAGTCATTGGAAGGATGGTTGGGCTAGTATCAGGGGTTTTTCTATAAAAACTTATGTGGATTTTATTGCTATAGTGGTTGGGATGAACAATGAGGGGAGGGATATTTACAAACTGAATAAAAAATTTGATGAGTAGATGAAAAAAAAATTGGTGGGTAAAGATAAACTAAGACATCATTGTGCTAGTTTTGAAAGAGATTATTTACTCAATTCTTTCAATGAAATCACATCACCTTGGAGGGTATGTAAAAGCTATTTTATTCCCACCATTTCCCTATGTTAATTCATATCCACCATGGTATGCATTATAATTTCCCATTCAATCCCTACACAAATAAATAGAGAATTTCCAAAAAGCAAAGTTGAAAATCCATCTTCATCAGGGATTGATGATGGCCTTATATTTTTTGGTTCTATACATTTCAAAAATCTAATAAGTTTAGGGTATTTTTGAATGATGATGTAAAGCATGTTGAGGATGAGATGTATATGGAGAATGAGGATGATGATGATTCCTTCTCTTCGAGCTCAAATGGCATAAAGCATTATTTCATGTCATCGATAAACACTAAATATGTTATTGGTAATATGGAGAGGGAGGCTTTGGAGCCAAATATGGAGGACCTATATGACAATTGTACTCTAGTGCAATGAATTAATAACTTGAGGAAGAAGGGTATTGATATTACATTTGTTGTTTCTATGTCTGATACAAAAGGGGAACCTTCCAAAGGAAAATAAAAGGTAGAGTCTAATTGGAGTATGGAATTGGATAAAATTTACGTCAGGGTGGTGCAGCTAGAAAAGGACATTCATTCCCTTGATGAGTTTGGGGCTGACATGGTATATAATTATAAGAACTATATTGAGGCCTCAAAAAAACCTTTACTTTCAAAATTCCATTAGAGAGGAGTTGTGTGGGCTTAAAATTATGGCTATGGATATTCAAAGAAAGCTAGTTCAACTGGAGAAGGGAAGCAAAAAGCACATGCTTAAGCTTTACCTCAGTAGCTCAGAGAAGGAAAATATGGTGAAGGATGATATGAGGGACACTATGCACAAGGAAGATAAAACTTGGGAGTAATAACTTTATATGGAAATTATAAATTAGCAACTACATTCTTATGCACAAAGCCATACTCTTATAAAATTATAATATTCAAGCAGTGTTGTTAAGTCTTATGGGTGTCCTTTAAGTTGCAATATAAGTGAAAATTTAATAAAAATGCAATACCTAGGTTATTCAAGTAGCAATATAGAATGAGTGAATATGAGATTAAAAATTGATATTAATGAAGTAGTCTTGTTGATGATTTTGGGTGTCAATCATGTAGCAATCCAACTAAATAGATGTTACATTTGCATTTGGTATTGAAAATACATTACATTTATTTTTTTATATTGAATATATATTATATTTGTGTTTTTTATAGAATGGGATTATGTCCTAATAATGCCAAAATATGTCTCGTTGATGCGTAATAAATGATCTTATTTTACTCTCCTTTTTACCAAGCTTGATTGCATTTTGTGACTTTTGTTTGATCTAATGTATGTTAGGATGTAATTTTCCATATTTTTTTGAATTTAGTTCTAACATCTAAAAAATCTATAATTCCTAAAAAAGTGTGTGGAAATTCATTTTTTTATAATAAAATAGATTGCAATCAGTCAAGAGAATGAAGTATGAAGAAATCAACATGTTTTTGGGAGAATTGACTTCAATACAGCTTAGTTCCAGAACTTCTAGACTTAGTTCCGGAACTCCATCACACATTTTATAAGCTCTATCACTTAGTTTTGGAACTTTCAAACTTAGTTCCAGTACTTCAACACTTAGTTCCAGAAATCCTGCGTTTACCTCCAGAAATTTCACGGTTAGATCTAGAACAGTCCCCTTTAGTTTCAAAACTTCTCCAAAGTTTTGTAACCAATGGGAATCTATTTATTTTGATGACATCCAATAATAGAGAAATCAATGAGCCTTTCAATAAGGAGTAGATCAGAAGATTTATGATTCTTCATACTCGAAGATCCAGGGATAACTTATCAGATAGTTGTACATCTAGCAAGGTTCCAAATTTAACATCTATTTTGAGCATAATTGGGTTTCATCTAAATCAGTATAACAACTATGGCTGTAAATGCATCTTTTAATGAAATATACATATAAATACTTGTAGATACATTTAGAAAAAAACACATATATATACAAATACATAGAGATAGAGATATAGAAAGATATAATATGTTTTTGTAAGATAGAATATTTCAGTAATAAAATAGCCACTTCATTTTGAGTTAATATTAATTTTTCAAATCTTGATTCAAGGTGGAGAAAGGCCCCACTCCTCTAAGAACCAGAATCCTCATTTTATTGGTATTTATATTTATAAAGTAAATAGTGTAGATATGTTAATTCTATAAAAAAAAATCATTCTTTAAGTTAAAATTTGTTGTATACTTGTCCCTGCAGGTGTTATAGACTAGATTTTCATTTCCTTGCAATATTTTTACATCATTTTCAACCTCATGTTTATTTCCGAGAAAAGTGTGTTTACTTTTGCATTGTGCATTTATTTCCAGCAATCTATTTACTTTTATATGTGTGTTTATTTCCAACATTTTATTCCAGTAATGAGTGTTTATTTCAGCAAGTCTCTTTTAGCATAAAGATAATAAAGCTTTGGCCATGGAATCCTAAGGAAACTACAACAAAACCCCCAGAAAATAAAATAACAAATGCCTGTAAACAATTACTAGATCACTAGGATTTTCTTGTTGCATATAGCTTTACACACACCCGTGGTTTGAATATGACATCACCAAAGAGTTGATTAAATGAAGGGAATAACGACACCCATCTTTTTTGGTGCCGTTTCTAGGGACCCACTAGTTAGAATTATCTAATTAGGTGTCAACAAGAGAAACAATCATACATCTAGTAATTGGAGAATTTTCCCTATTTCGTCATAAAATTTATGAGTAGACCAGGAGACTCCAAGGGTAGATTCTTCCCAAAAATATCTGAACAAGAATCATCAGCATCTTCTAGATCATATAAGGAAGTAGACCAAGAATTAGAAGCACCATTGTCCCTTGTGAGAAAAGAAGCAGAATTGTTACTTTTGGAATTCTTGGATCAGACACAAGAGGGAAGTAGAACCTTTAGAAATATGATTATATCCCAAGACCCATTTAGAGAAATTTTTGATTCACAATTGAGTAGTCAACCTCCTACTTTGAATTTTTCACCTTCCCAAAAGTAGATCACATAACACATTGATTGTGAAAAATGAATAATATTTTACCTACACATTTACCCACATTTAAAGAAATGTCATATGAAGATCCTAACAAATTTTTGTTTGAATTTTTTAAAGTAATGTGTCAGACTTATGATACAAAACAGATAATCAGAAGCTCAAGTTGTTTCCATCTACCCTGAAGGATACAGAAATGACGTGGTTTATGGGATCAACATCTAGTTCTATTACCACTTGGGAACAAATGGAAATTTCCTTCCTAGAAAAGTGTCAAGACTATTGTAGAGGGAGGAACAAGAAGGAATAATTTTTTAAAATTAAGGAGGAGGATGAGAATATGCAAGATTATTTAGATAGATTCCTTTTTGTAAGTAAAATATGTGGATTTTTACTATAATAAGATTTAAGAAAAACCATTTTTGTTAAAGGTTTGGATGATGAATCTAAGGAAGCCCTTGATTTTATGGGAGGTGGAAACATTTATCAATTAAGAATGAATGATATTAAATACATTTGTATAATTTATTCAAGAACAAGAGGTGGACCTAGGAAATGGAAAATAGTTAAAAGTCTAAATCTAGATATGAACAAAATGATGGATGAACTGGAAAACTTAAAAAAAAAAATTCTAGTTCAATTAACCTCCACCATGGATGGATCGTAAGCTAAAGAAAATGTTAAAACTAAACCATTAGCTATGTATTGTCCTATATGTAGGAAGAAGCATGCAATAAGAGATTGTCCTCTGGATAAAACACAAATGTGTCTTATCTATGAATCTAGGGACCATGATAGTAATGATTGTTCTCTTATTCCATTTATTAAAAATCATCTTAAACAAACCAATGTTCCATCCACATCAGAAGAAGTAAATTTTATCTAGAGACAACCTAGCCATGGGTAGTTCATGCCCAAGCTAGTTCCTAACCTGTAGATGATGCCATAGGAAGCTCAAATAGTACCAAAAAGTTGGATAAAATCACCTTGGTTCCCTCAACTAACATGGAATCCATAGGATTGGTCAAGAAAATATTGGTATTCCCAAGGACACCAACAACCATGGTCTGTACAAGGTAACCAAAATGCTTAGTGATAACCTGGGTGGAGCCGTAATAATTACACTCAAGGTTAGACATATCCCAATTAGAATTAACAAGCCATAATGGGTTCTCCAACACAAAATTCACAAATGAAAAAATATGGTTCAAACACAATTACTAGCATAACCAGTTACTAATCCCAGAAACAAACAAACAACTCATGTCTATGGGGCAAAACAAGAAACAACAGTTGCTCTAAATGACATGGATTATAAGGATATTCAAACTAGATTGGAAAAAATAATTAGTAGTCCACCGATTATAATTATTGAAATGACAGAAGAAATTGAAACCCCTAGTGTTGTTGTTTCCAATAAAGATGAAAAAGAAAAAGATAAAGATTCAGATAGTAACTCTATTCAAAATCCATTTCTAGAGAGATTTAAAGAAGTTATAGGGACCAAGGAATATGAGTTGGTGCAGGAGTTGAGGAAATTAAATATTGAAATACCATTGTTACAAGCAATCAAGGACATTCTGGAGTTGAAAAATTTAATCAAAATTATATTTTTAAGAAGACCTAGAAGGAAGAAGTAGTACCTCAAGACTATTAAGGTAGATGGGGAACTTGCTGATTTATTAGAAGGGTAACTCCTACTTCCCAAATATGGAGATCTTGGTAGCCCTGTTATTTATCTCTCTATAGGGAATAAAGATATACATAATGTTTTGGTTGATTTGGGAGTAGCTATAAATGTGATGATAGTGGACACTTTAAAAACATTACCATTAACAGGTATATAACCTACTAACACCATATTGCAGATGGTAAATAAATCTATAGAAAAACCAAAAGGATTTATTGAAGATGTGGGAGTTATGGCGGAGTCATGAGAATATCCAGTGGACTTCATTATATTGCATCTAAAAGGTAAAACACTTGGTTATCCCATTATTTTGGGTAGACCATGGTTAGCTATAATTGTTTCCTTAATTGATTGCAGATTAGGTGATATGACTATCTCAAATGGTAAGAGTTCTAAGAAATTTTCCTTATATCACTCTGCACAATCTTTTATTGATAATCAAGAACAATTGTGGGTTGATGATCCTGACACTAATAAATAAAATATGTCTTCTTTGGCTATGATAACGTTGCAAGATCATGTACGGGAGATGGAAGATATGATTAATCAACCATTGAATGAACACCAACTTTCCTTACAACAATCTGGGTTAGTTATGGAACTTATGGACTTAGTCTTGGAACCTACGTACTTAGTTCTGGAACCTACAGATTTATCTCTAGAACCATCACATTTAGTTATGGAACCATCAGACTTATCTTTGGAACCACATCAGCAGCAATCCCATGCAAATGCAAATAATTTCTCTCTGGAGGAACAAGAATTTTCTTGGGGAGAAGCAAAAATATCTACGGAATTAGTATCTTCAATTTCAAAGACATCAGGAAATGGTGAGGAATTTATGGAAAATAGCAATGATGAGGAGTTTGACCAACAACAAGATAAGTATCATAACTCTTCCTACTATCATTTGTCAAGTATTCTTTCTCAAGGTAATTTTGGAGATATTGCTACATATCATATGTTATTACCACATCTATGTTCACTAAACACCTTAATGGAATCCTTTCAAAAAATCAATTCATCACACATAGGAAACAAACATGTTGAGATCTAGCTAGTTAAAATTTTGAACATTAATAGATGGCTGAAGAATGATGAAGAATCTAAATTGTTTGATGTTCTGAAAGATCATACTAGAGATTTTTCTTAGGACTATAAAGAAATGAAAGGAATCCATCCAATTATTTTCACCCATCACATCTATACTGAAAACATTAAACCAGCTAGGCAACTTCAGAGAAGGATTAATCCATCGTTAAGGGACATAATCAAGCAAGAAATTGAAAAATTATTACAAGTAGATTTTATATACCCTATCTAAGATAGTCAGTGGGTGTCCCCTATTGTAATTGTCCCTAAAAAGAACAGAAAATATAGGATTTGTGTTGATTATAAGGAGCTAAATAAACCCACACTGAGAGATTATTTTCCCTTACTATTCATAGATCAAGTTTTGGACAGCCTTGTAGGTAAACAATACTTTTCCTTCCTAGATGGCTTTAGTGGATATAATCAAATCAGAGTTACTTCTGAGGATTAGGACAAAACTACATTTACTTATCCATGGGGTACCTTTTCCTATAGGGTATTGTCATTTGGACTATGTAATGCTCCAACAACCTTCCAAAGAGCTGTATTAGTAATTTTTGCAGACCTAACAAATGATTGTGTAGAGGTATACATGGATGAATTTACTGTACATAGAGACACATTTGATGATGCTTTGAAGAATTTGGACAAAGTAATAACAATATCTGAGTAACACCATTTATCTCTTATTCATGAGAAATGTTTAATGATGGTTGATGAGGGGATCGTATAAGGACACCACATTTCAAAAAGAGGAACTCAGGTTAACCAAGACAAAATTAGGATTATTTTAGACTTACCTATTCCTCAAACTACCAATGATATCAAGACATTTTTAGGGCATGTTGGATACTATAGGAATTTTATTAAGGATTTTAGTAAAATTTATGCCCCCATGTTTAGTTTACTTATCAAGGACTGTGAGTTTTGTTGGGATGAAAAGTGTTAACATGCTTTTGAGGAAAATAAAGAAAAATTAATCACTACCCAAATATTGAGAGGACCTAATTGGGAGAAACCTTTTCACATCCAAATAAATGCCTCAAATAACTCAATTGGTGCAATTTTGGGACATAAATATGAAGAAGGGAAAATATATACTATTTACTACCTTAGTAAAAATCTTACTCCCACTGAAATAAATTACAGTACTATTGAAAAATAATTTCTCATTGTGATCCATGCAATTAATAAATTTAGACATTATATTACAGGGTACAAAATATTTATACATACAGATCACTCAACAATTAGATACTTAATGAACAAACCGATGGTTAGAGGTAGGATATTCAGATGGTTATTACTTTTACGAGAATTTGATATTACCATAGTAGATAATATAGGAAAATCTAATGCGGTATCTGATTTATTATCAAGATTGACCACTATAGGGAAGAAAGATCCAGTTAAGGAAAACTTTCCAGATGAACAATTATTTTCTATTTCAGCTGACACACCATGGTTTTTTGATATGGAAAATTATCTTACAACAAGGAAGTTTCCTCCTTCTTTCACTAAGAAACAAATGAAGAAGTTGATCAAAACCAGTGCATAATTTAGATGGTTAAATGGAATGTTGTTTAAATGTGGTCTTGATTTTATTTTATGCAGGTGTCTGAGAGAAGATGAAATATGTGACATACTTAGGGCATGTCATGATGAACTAAGTGGAGGAAACTTTTTAGTAAAAAGAATAGCTCACAAGATATTCGACACTGGCTATTATTGGCCATATCTATATAAATATGTGAAGAGATATATCAAGTAGTGTGATCCATGTCAAAGGATGGGATAACCAAACTTTACTAGTGAAATGCCTTTGTAACCTCAAGTAGTGATTGAACCATTTGAAAGGTGGGGGTTGGATTTTGTTGGTCCCTTTAGTCCTCCTTCATAAGGAAAGGAGCACATTCTTGTGTGTACTGATTATTTGAAAAAGTGGGAAGAGGTGCATGCTTTAATAAATGCTACTGAAGAAGCAGTTGTTGATTTCCTTCGGCACAAAATTATGATGAAATTTGGTGCACCAAGGAGTATAGTTTAAGATCAGGGGCCACAATTCATGTCTAATATGATATAGGCCTTCACAATGTACTATCAAATTAATCATAAGAAGTCATCTCCCTATCACCCACAGTCAAATGGACAAGAAGAATTAACAAACAGAGAATTGGAAAAAATCCTTACTAAAACAGTTGAAGCAGGCAGAAGAAATTAGGTAAAGAGACTACTTGAGGCTGTCTAGGCTTATAATAAAACTGGGAAGACTGCAAAAGGGTTTTCACCGTATGAGTTAATCTATGGGAAAAATCCAATCTTACCTATTGAATTTGAACTACCAACATTTAGGACATCAGCTAAAGTGGGTATTGAGTTATATGTAGCACAAAAGGAAAGAATTATTAAACTTAATGAATTGGATGAGTTGAGAATGGAAGCACTTCTACAGAAAGAGATAATCCAAGAGAAAAGGAAGCATGTAACATCCCCATTTTAAAACACCAGAACAAGGGAATTTTTTTTTTTTTTTTTAAATAACGTTCTCTGTTATGAATTATAAAATTCAAACATACGTTCAAGTTTTAATAATTGTTCTCTGCCCAAACAACACAGTTGGGTTCACACAATTTCCTTTTAAAGCGAATGTTCCCTGTTCGCATATTTACAATATAGAACACACATTCAATTCCATTCAATCTTATAACAGATTCTATATGCTACTGTAAATGACACGATGAACTACCGATCTTCCATTTTCATGGCTCGGAGTTTCAACGATCCTTCATTTCATGACTCGGCAACAACCGATCCTTCATGTTTATTTATGCATAGTATATTATATATACTTGTTCTCATAACCTTCCCCGATTATCGAAGTGATCCATTTAAGAATCCTATCTGAATATCTGTTACTGATATTCATCTGACATCCTGCATCTTAAATTAAGTGATAAGGACAACGCAACCAGCAATTTGGATACTTTGGCCAAAGATTTTCACATGCTTTGCATGATCATATTCCTGGATGTGATACACATCTATGGAATAAGTCCTTCACTTCACTTCACCTGTTATCTAGAATGGTCTTTCCTGGTTCCTACCAATCCTCATCGTTTAAGTTCAGTTTTAAACTTTCAGTTCCAGCTAGTAATATGAACGGGTATAGGAAGGCACTCTTGGTAACTAAAGATACGCAGACATACGGTGTCGTTACCCCATGACTCTGCGTGTCTATTTGTCTTTAGTATTCCGGAGTCACTCCGTATACCAGATCATACCCTATGCCCCTGCCAAGATCTACACATTCAGCCTATGTATTCTAAATGTTTTAATTCGGGAGGGCATTGCTATATATCAGCTACAACATTGTGTCGTCATGAAGACCCCATCTTCATGAAGACACCTTGCTGTAGCTGGCGTATGCCAATGTCCTGCAGAATCCACCCATCGAGAATACACATCCTGCTCAAGTGCCTTAGCCACGAGTTAATAATTAAATTCAACTTTCAGCATTCATGTTGATCCCTTGATCCTCGTTTCCGTTGCAATTGTATATAACTAAGAGGGACTAAACCGTCCATTAGTTTATTATGTATCTTCACCTTCGTATCGAAGGGCTACAATTCCTTACTTGGTTTATTTCTTAATCATTGGATTAAGCAGTCCGTACCGATG
This sequence comes from Taxus chinensis, assembly GCA_019776745.2. Classification (NCBI taxonomy): domain Eukaryota; kingdom Viridiplantae; phylum Streptophyta; class Pinopsida; order Cupressales; family Taxaceae; genus Taxus; species Taxus chinensis. Next base: position 383,818,442 of record CM034154.1, read on the forward strand.
GACGTGATAAGTTTAATCTATTAAACTTAGCCAAGATTTTTCCAACTGCAACTAATTTCAGAATGTTAACTTATTAGACGTCATTCAAACGAGGTCTAACTTCAAGAAATGAATTCATTTGTTCTCCTTAACGTTATATAGTTAAGGTCCATTAGTTATGGATATATCTATCTTATATCCTTAATTCTAAATTTTATCAAACGAGATCATTAATGGAGTTCGAAAGTGAAGTTCGATTACTCCGAAGTTGAATTGATATTCCTTAGCTCCTAAGCTAATCCTGAATACCTTCTGATTATGAAATCATATTCTTCTTAATCCTTTTAATGTCAATTTAAAATTCATCTTTACCCAAGTATGAACTAATCGCATCTTCAACTTAAAAGTTGCATTTAAGTAAGAATAGATATCAGTTTCAATTCAACATCCATCCAAGGATAATGAAACAATTCCAAATCAAGAAATAACATCATATTTCCAATTTAAACAACAATATCAAACTGATATAATTATTGAAAATATCACACTCGTAATTGTATTCAATATTCAAGTCATAATTTGTACATTTGCCAATCCAACTGATTGGGCATAGTTTATACAAAACATCCATACAACTCATGGACAGAAGAATATATTTTCTTCTTTTCACAATTCCTCGAAGAGGAATAAAAGCAACAATTACAATTCATTATCAAATCTAAAGCATCAAAAAACAGCCCAGTCTTCATTCTAATCAAATTCCATCTGTAAAATGAATTGCACGGGTCAGTTCAATAAACTGAGCATATTAAGCACTTATCCTTAAAATAGGGTGCTTCAACAAACTGTTTCAATAAAAGAACCCTGCTTTTTATGAAACGACAGTTAAACATCAATCACGAAATAGGCACAGAAGAAAGATCAGCATAACAACTGAACTATCAAAAAATATCATCACAATCAGCCAAGGGACTGCTGTCTCGTTTCCACATAATCATTGCAAGTATCAATTTACAATATTTGTAAAGTTAGGAATACAAGTAGCTTGCTTCCTATAAAGTATCCAGTTATCCTTTCCACGCCTTTCATTAATAACAAATGCAAAGGATGAAACTAACTGAAATATAAATCCATTACTTTCCTTTCCATTCATGAAGCATATTAAATTCAAAGCATTCAAGTACAGACAAGAAAGCGAACAGAAATGCATATAGTTGCTCCCATCTAAGCACTATAAAATTCTTCGTTCACGAATTCCAGATTTCCAACTGAATGAAAGAAGAAAAGATCATTTTTCTAAAACATTCATTCATATCTCTATTTCCTTCCACATGATTGTCCTAACAGTGGAACCCAAACGAAAATCAATTCAAGATAACAGTTCAGAGTGAAACTTACAAAATCCATTCGGAATTCACTTTCTGGCAGTAAGGATAACTTCATTTATAATCAGCTTTAAATGAAAACAGGGAAGAATTCACCATTCATATCCATACTTCATTTGAATCGGACTCATATAAAGATCAGAAACAGATTAGTACAACATTAGGTATATCCAAGATCAAACAATATAAGGCGGCATACCATATATTTACCATAATAAAAGAAACCATATTTCTTTCGCTGCATACTAAACAGAAACAGTATTTCAATCATGCAGTCAGTTAATCACATGATTATCTAATTCTAGGAACGTACCCCATTCAGAATAACATTTATTCATTGCTGTTACCTACAGCAAGTCCATTATTCACATGACTATGAATTTCATCAAGTTAAAACAACATGCAGAAGAAGGGTTTCCTTCCAACAATGATTCTACCCAATCCATTTTCTAGTTTCATAACAGTATGCACAACTTCCAGAATGCAAAATCAGACGTCATTACCTTTAGCAAAATAACCGTATAGGATCGCAAAATATGAACCTAGTACAGTCAAGGCAACTCCCATTTCATGAAAAAATTTCATTGCATGTATTCCTTGCCCAGTAATTCAGACTAATTCGTAACCACCAAAACAGTCCATTCTCAAAGACCCTTCAGCATTGATCAACATAACTAATCATCATACTTTCCTAGCAAGATCACCTTATTCATTACAATTTCAAAGGGAAAGCTATTTCTTTTCCAATTCCCATAAACACTCATATAAAATTATAATGCCCATTCCCTTTTAAAATACAAGATGCCATTTCCTCATAATTCAAAACAGCAGAAGGAAGAGGAAGTCTTATTTCCCTTTTTAGCAAGAAAGGAAAGAACAGTCAAAGACATATTATCATTTCTTTCTCCATGGTAATTTTGTATGCTCATACAAAAGAAACAATGTTGTATTCATCACAATCAACACAGCTGAGAGAGAGAAGGAAACTATTTCCTTCAAAGAAAGCTTCAGTAGAGAAATGACCTCAAGCCGTTCTTACAACCAATACAATCGTATTGCAGTTCAGATGACAACAACAATAATACAGCAATAGAATAACCCATACTACCTGTACAGTTTTACCTTCCATTCCACAAGAATAACCAATTAAAATTTTCATACAATACCCATAACCAGCACCTCATGGAGGTATTTCCATTCAAGAAGAGCAAGACAGTTAGACACAGCAACGGGGAACAATTTTCCTATCATTTCTAATAGAAAAGACAGCAAGGGTCGACCAACCCAAATCATAGCGACACAACTCATATAACATGCACAGTCTTAAGATATATAAGATGTTTTCCCATTACTATTAAACATCCAGCTCGACAGGAAGGTATTTCATTCAATAAAATACAAGGACAGTCGAACTCACTGACCAATAACGATGATTCATATTATTTCCAAATAATAGCAAGAGTCATCGGTTCCCAATCATAGCAATATAATCACGACTGTAATTCCATTTTCCCTTTGCTTGCAATAGCATCCAAGCACAACAACGAAGAAAACGATTACACTGTAAGGAAAAGAATAAACAGTCTGTTCCACTTCATACAACATGCACAGAGGAAGAAAAGGTCTATTTTATCCCACAATACAGTCAACAACCACCACAGTAAATCATTTTCCAACTTGATTCAAGCAACAACATATCAAGGACGAGCAACCAGGAGCAATTAAGCTTATCATTTTCCAAAGAAAGAAGCAAGAACCAACAAAATCCATTTCAATTCAACTCAACAGCAATCATACAATCCCAACCCAAGAGCAGGGTTGTTTTAATGAAACACTTAACCAAAGCAAAGATTTTTAAAGAGAAGGGCTTAACATGCCTGAAATCTCTTTTCCAGAGTTCGAAGAAAACCTTATTTGCCACGTTTTTCCTTCCACAACGACAACACAAATTTCTCAGCACTCCTTTCTTCTTCAGGCTTAGCAACAGCCTCGAAACTCCAAGAAAAATGTCAAATGCTAAGAGCTGGTTCGACTGAACCAGGTCAAAAAACCAAATGCAGAGCAACTTCAGCCAAAACCAAATCGAACAATGAAAAAATCAAATTCCCTCATGCTGTTTCCAAGGCGAGCTGGTTGTGAGGACCGAAACAATTAATGCAATTAAGGCTCACCCCTTTTTTCCTTACTTTCCATGCCACCGCCACTCGGGTTGGCGAGTTCTAAATTTCAAAATTTCCATGCAAACTGAATTTGGCTCTATTTCAAAATAGATGCCTCTAAATTCCTTACCTGCCCCGCAAAAACTGGCGCTGTCCACGTAGGGACAGTTTATTAAATGCCATGAATGCCCTTTCCATCCTTATCCCTTTCCTCCCAAGGGTCTGCGTACCCCTTAGTTTAGGATTAGTTTAGGTTACATAAATCATTCAACCTAGGTCTTAGTTTAGCCTTAGGTTTATTTTCCCCCTTTGTCTTATTTAATTTAAAAATCCACTTAGGATAGTGGTGTAGGGTGTATGTTAGGCCTTAGGGTTAGTTTAGGTTTAATTCACATTAACCACTAACACTAAACACCCTCCATCCAGCCTCCTTACTAACATTCGCGTTAATGCAGAGCAGGATGTTCCGTCCTTCAGATTGCGTGCCAAGGCCACTCATGTCCAGGCATTTCTTGCCTCACGAGGTCCCAAATTCAACAGTACAGGGTTCAAGAATCGAACCCCTGTCGTTGGCATTTTCGTGCTAGCTGCTCACACCTGCAATCAGGCGCTGCACGCTCATAACAATTTCAGGTTCGGTTCAAGTGTGGATCGACATAGAAATCACAAGAGAACCTCAGCATACTTGAATCAATAGAATTGATTCAGGGTATGCTGTCAATCAGCAATAAGAGCAAGCAAGTATACGACAATCTGTCGTCACATCAGCAATCACTCAAGTACAATATTTGCTGTCCCGTGCAATAAATCACTGTATGCAAGAATCCAAATTAGCAACACATTCTCTTAAGATCAAAACACATCTTAACATGTTTGCTTTCATTCCAACAGCTATAACAGTATGTACAACATTCACCAAGTTAACATACAAAATCAGAGTGTTACATTCTTCCCTCCTTAAAGAATCATCGTCCCGATGATCAGATTAATAAGTCAAGGAGTTCCTAGGACAAAGTTTAGTTTTTGTCGTTTCCTTCATAAGTTCATACCAAAAACAGATTCTCTCTTAAAAACAACGTTTTAAGACAACTGTACAGTAGACTAATAATTGTCTAAATTTGGTAGAATTTTTAGTTCTCTGAATTTCAAATTCAGTTAAATAGGTGTGGGAAAGTAGATCTCATTTCTTCGAGATTCTTCCAAGTTGCACTTTCTTCGTTGAACTGGTCCCACTGGACCTTACATTGGTTCACTTCACGATTTCTCAAGTACAACTGGCGAGTTCCCAGCACTCGAATGGGCTTACTCATGATTATTCCTAGGTCTTGGACCTGCAAGGAATTCCAATTTAGCACATGGGATAAATCTGTCACGTATTTCTTAAGCAAAGAAATATGAAAAACATCATGCATTTGAGACAAAGCAGGAGGTAATGCTAGACGATAAGCTACAGGGTTGATTATTTCAACAATTTCAAAAGGTCCCACGTAACGTGGCGACAACTTGGCAGCCTTGCCAAAAGTTATGGAGCTCTTTTTTGGCTTCACCCGAAGAAAGACCTTCTCTCCAAGTTTATAATGCCTGTCAACCCGCTTCAAGTCTGCATAGCTCTTTTGCCTATTGGCAGCCTCCTTTAGATGTTCCCGAATCATTTTGATTCGCTATTCCATTTCCATAAGGATTTCTAGCCCAATTACCTCTCTGTCTTCAACGCTGTCCCAGCTGACAGGGGTTCTACATTTTCTTCCATACAATGCTTCAAAGGGCACCATTTTTAAAGAGGCATGGTAGGTGTTATTGCAAGCAAATTCTACCAGCGGAAGGTATTCCTCCAATTTATACTGCTGGTCCATGCAATACATCCTTAGCATGTCCTCTAAAACTTGATTAACTCTCTCAGTCTGTCCATCCGTTTTTGGATGATATGCAGAACTGAAGTTTAATTTAGTTCCCAAGGCTGCATTAAGCGTTTGCCAAAACCTTGATGTCATCCTCGGATCTCTGTCCGATATGATTAATTCCGGTATTCCATGCAATCTGAAGATTTCATGCACAAATCTTCTTGCTAAAACTGGTGCATCGTCCTTCAAATTACCAGCAATAAAGTGTGCCACTTTGGTCAATTTGTCAACTACAACCAGGATAATGTCATGTTTATTTCTTGACATAGGCAATCCTTGAACGAAATCCATCGTTATCACTTGCCATTTATACTGCGGAATGCTGTGGGGATACAATAATCCAGCAGGGTGCATATGTTCCGCTTTAACACGCTGACATTCCAAGCAGTGTGTTACAAACTCTACCACATCCTTTTTCATTCCCTTCCAAAAATATTGCTGCTTAAGATCAGTGAGCATTTTTGTAATGCTAGGGTGTCCAGAAAAGGGTGAGTTATGGAATTCAGTTAGCAATTTCCCTCTTAAGTCATTTGCCACAGGTACATATACCCTATTTTCAAACCTCAGAACTCCTTCGTTATCAAAACGAAATCCTTTATACCTGATGTCCTGCGGGTCCGCAGCAAGTGCTGATTTGACTTGCTAGAAATAAGGATCTGATCCCAAGGAATCTTTTACCTCATCCTTAAACTAAGTTCTTAACGTTATAAGAGCAGAGATATGCTTCCTTCGACTCAGAGCATCTGCTACTCTATTTTCCTTGCCCTTAATGTAGCTTATATCAAAATCATACTGAGACAGAAATTCTAACCATCTTCGCTGCCTTGCATTCAGATTTGGCTGAGTGAAAATATACTTCAGCCCGAGATGGTCTGTTTTTAATTCAAAGGGCTTGCCCAGAAGGTAATGCCTCCATATTTGAAGCGCATGAACAATGGCAGCGAGCTCAAGATCGTGTGGAGCATAATTCTGTTCATGTAACTTAAGCTTTCTGCTTTCATATACGATAACATGGTTATTCTGTAACAGAATACCTCCAAGGCCTTCTCCTGCGGCGTCCGTTACAACCATAAAATCTCCATTTGGATCAGGTACAGTCAAAATAGGTGCAGTAGTTAACTGTTCCTTTAAATTTTTAAAGGCAGATTCACATTTGTCTGTCCAGACAAATTTCTTTTCTTTCTTTTGCAACGAAGTGATTGGGGCAGCAACTTTTGAAAAGTCCTTGACGAACTTTCGATAATATCCAGCCAAGCCCATGAAGCTCCTCACTTCGTGCACGTTCTTAGGCGCAGGCCACTCAGTTATAGCTATGATCTTTGAAGGGTCAACCGCTATCCCATCTTTGCTTATAATGTGTCCCAAATAATGCACCTCTGCATCATAAAAGGAACATTTGGATAGTTTTCCATACAACTTCCTCTTTCTTAAGATTTCCAGCACTATCCTGAGATGTTCTTGGTGCTCTTCGACATTTTTAGAGTATATAAGAATGTCATCTAAGAATACAAGCACAAACTTGTCTAAGTATTCTTGAAAAATGTTATTCATTAGATTCATGAAGGCGGCAGGTGCATTAGTCAGCCCAAAAGGCAACACCGTGAACTCATAATGCCCATACCTCGTTCTAAAAGATGTTTTATGAATATCTTCCTCTTTTATTCTCAACTGATGGTACCCTGACCGCAGATCTATTTTTGAATAGACTGATGCTCCTCGCATCTGATCAAACAGATCATCGATTCTCGGAAGTGGATATCGATTTTTAATGGTTGCTTTATTTAGCATTCTGTAATCAATGCACAGCCTCAAGGTGCCATCCTTTTTCTTTACAAAGATTACCGGTGCTCCCCAAGGCGAGACGCTAGGTCGGATCAGCCCTTTAGTCAGAAGTTCTTGTAACTGAGCCTTCAGTTCTACCAACTCAATGGTAGTCATTCTATAAGGTGCCTTAGATATGGGTTCCGTTCCTAGTTTGATTTCTATAGCGAAGTCAAACTCACGTTTGGGCGGAAGACCCGGCAATTCCTCTGGAAACACATCACGGAAATCCCTCAACAATGGATATCTTTCCATGAAATCATTATCTTCCTCTTCAATTTCTGTCATTTTTACCGCATACAAGGTGCAACCTCTATTTTTAGCCCTCTTTAGTTGTATAGCCGTCAGTTTCCTAACTGCAACTTCTCGTTTTACACCTTGAATGATTGTTGCTTTCTGTAGATCATCAAGGCAACAGATTTGTTTTTCATAACAGTCAACCTTTTCCTTATGTTCAGCCAACCAGTTAACTCCAATAATGATATCATATGATCCTAGAGGAGTGACATACAAGTCAACTTCGGTGGAGAACCCAGGCAGATCAAGAATTGCCCTAAAAAGGCACATTTCAACTGTATGGACAGCATTATTCCCATAATGCACTGTCCATGTTTTATCCATTCTCGCAGCCTTTCTTTCTAATTTCATAGCAAGTTCAGCAGAAATAAAACATTCTGTAGCTACAGTATCAAAAAGTACAACTACAGGTTTACCGAATAACTTACCGGTAACCTCTATGGGTGTCACTTGCTTTTCAGCTTGTCTGTTAGCCACTACAGCATGTATCCTATGCTGCTGTCCACGATCATCCTTCTTCAGAGGACAGTGATTCGCATAGTGGTCCTTTCCACAGTTGAAGCATCCTCCAGCTGGCCCTTTTCTAGGCTCAAATTTATTTCCAGCCTTAAAGTTATCATTCTGGCTTCCATAGGACTTCTGTCCAATGCCATTAACTTTTGGGAAGCTGTTCCACACGCTATTTACAGGTCTGTTCATCACAGATTTCTTGTTGTTATCTATAACAATTTTATTTTTCACACCAAACCTTTTCCAAGGTCCCCTTTTTGGTGCAAGAGACGAAGAAAGATTGGGAATCTTCTTCCTTATCTCTTCCCTGTGAGCAGATATTGCTCTCAATTTCTGTTCCTGTCTGATTGCCTTTTCAACAACCCCATCCATGGTGGTTGGGCCGTGGACATCCACTTCGCCCCCAATGATGGGATTCAGTCCCATTATGAATTTCTGTATTCTGAACTTCTCATCAGCTTGGTACTGCGGCACATACTTAAGGAGTTTAGTAAACCCTTCCCAGTATTCCGTCACCGACAGCCTTCCTTGCGACCAGTTCTAAAATTTAGTCATTTTCCTATCAAAATAGAGTTGAGGCAGCCATCGTTGCCTAAAATAACCCTTAAATTGATCCCAAGTTATGTCTGATTCGAAAATATTCAGCTCAACCTTACGGTTGTCCCACCAGGACGATGCTTCATGAGAAAGCTGATATGCTCCCCATATCACTTTAGTCTCTTCAGAGAAGTTTCTTATAGCAAAGTATTTCTCCATTTCACTGAGCTAGTTTTCAGCTCCGTCCCCAAGAGTTGTTCCATCAAACTTTGGAGGACTTATTCTCTTTATATCATTTGTAAGTTCAGCTGCTAATCTTGCCCTTTTTATTTTCAGGGGGATTAGGAGCACCTACATTATTATCATCAACACCTGGATTCCCTCCGTTGATGTTGTCCATAGGAGGTTGCTGATCATTTATTTCAGCTTCATTCCCCTCCTCTTCATTGCCCATTGACTGTTGTTCCAGTATAGTCAAACGATCCCTCGTATCAAGTAGGGCAGCAAGGATTTCATCCAACTTTTGGGCAGTTGCTGCTTCTCCACCCTGCAACGGGTTATTCGCAGCATTCCCTCTTGTCCTGACCATTTTCTATTCAATAAGAAAATGTAAACTTTATTAATATTGTGGACTCATTAGGTCCAAGAGCTGCAACCTTCAGCTCTGATACCAAGATGTAACATCCCCATTTGAAAACACCAGAACAAGGGAAATTTTTTTTTTTTTTAAATAACATTCTCTGTTATGAATTATAAAATTCAAACATACGTTCAAGTTTTAATAATTGTTCTCTGCCCAAACAACACAATTGGGTTCACACAATTTCCTTTTAAAACGAATGTTCCCTGTTTGCATATTTACAATATGGAACACACATTCAATGCCATTCAATCTTATAACAGATTCTATATGCTACTGTAAATGACTCGATGAACTACCGATCTTCCATTTTCATGGCTCGGAGTTTCAACGATCCTTCATTTCATGACTCGGCAACAACCGATCCTTCATGTTTATTTATGCATAGTATATTATATATACCTGTTCTCATAACCTTCCCCAGTTATCGAAGTGATCCATTTAAGAATCCTATCTGAATATCTGTTACTGATATTCATCTGACATCCTGCATCTTAAATTAAGTGATAAGGACAACGCAACCAGCAATTTGGATACTTTGGCCAAAGATTTTCACATGCTTTGCATGATCATATTCCTGGATGTGATACACATCTACGGAATAAGTCCTTCACTTCACTTCACCTATTATCTAGAATGGTCTTTCCTGGTTCCTACCAATCCTCATCGTTTAAGTTCAGTTTTAAACTTTCAGTTCCAGCTAGTAATATGAACGGGTATAGGAAGGCACTCCTGGTAACTAAAGATACGCAGACATACGGTGTCGTTACCCCACAACTCCATGTGTCTATTTGTCTTTAGTATTCCAGAGTCACTCCGTATACCAGATCATACCCTATGCCCCTGCCAAGATCTACACATTCAGCCTATGTATTCTAAATGTTTTAATTCGGGAGGGCATTGCTATATATCAGCTGCAACATTGTGTCGTCATGAAGACCCCGTCTTCATGAAGACACCTTGCTGTAGCTGGCATATGCCAATGTCCTGCAGAATCCACCCATCGAGAATACACATCCTGCTCAAGTGCCTTAGCCACGAGTTAATAATTAAATTCAACTTTCAGCATTCGTGCTGATCCCTTGATCCTCGTTTCTGTTGCAATTGTATATAACTAAGAGGGACTAAACCATCCATTAGTTTCTTATGTATCTTCACCTTCGTATCGAAGGGCTACAATTCCTTAACTGGTTTATTTCTTAATCATTGGATTAAGCAGTCCGTACCGACGGACGTGATAAGCTTAATCTATTAAACTTAGCCAAGATTTTTCCAACTGCAACTAATTTCAGAATGTTAACTTATTAGACGTCATTCAAACGAGGTCTAACTTCAAGAAATGAATTCATTTGTTCTCCTTAACATTATATAGTTAAGGTCCATTAGTTATGGATATATCTATCTTATATCCTTAATTCTAAATTTTATCAAACGGGATCATTAATGGAGTTCGAAAGCGAAGTTCGATTACTCCGAAGTTGAATTGATATTCCTTAGCTCCTAAGCTAATCCTGAATACCTTCTGATTATGAAATCATATTCTTCTTAATCCTTTTAATGTCAATTTAAAATTCATCTTTACCCAAGTATGAACTAATCGCATCTTCAACTTAAAAGTTGCATTTAAGTAAGAATAGATATCAGTTTCAATTCAACATCCATCCAAGGATAATGAAACAATTCCAAATCAAGAAATAACATCATATTTCCAATTTAAACAACAATATCAAACTGATATAATTATTGAAAATATCACACTCATAATTGTATTCAATATTCAAGTCATAATCTGTACATTTGCCAATCCAACTGATTGGGCATAGTTTATACAAAACATCCATACAACTCATGGACAGAAGAATATATTTTCTTCTTTTCACAATTCCTCGAAGAGGAATAAAAGAAAAAATTACAATTCATTATCAAATCTAAAGCATCAGAAAATAGCCAAGTCTTCATTCTAATCAAATTCCATCTGCAAAATGAATTGCACGGGTCAGTTCAATGAACTGAGCATATTAAGCACTTATCCTTAAAATAGGGTGCTTCAACTAACTGTTTCAATAAAAGAACCCTGCTTTTTATGAAACGATAGTTAAACATCAATCATGAAATAGGCACAGAAGAATGATCAGCATAACAACTAAACTATCAAAAAATATCATCACAATCAGCCAAGGGACTGCTGTCACGTTTCCACATAATCATTGCAAGTATCAATTTACAATATTTGTAAAGATAGGAATACAAGTAGCTTGCTGCCTATAAAATATCCAGTTATCCTTTCCACGCCTTTCATTAATAACAAATGCAAAGGATGAAACTAACTGAAATATAAATCCATTACTTTCCTTTCCGTTCATGAAGCATATTAAATTCAAAGCATTCAAGTACAGACAAGAAAGCAAACAACAATGCATATAGTTGCTCCCATCTAAGCATTATAAAATTTTTCATTCACGAATTCTAGATTTCCAACTGAATGAAAGAAGAAAAGATCAGTTTTCTAAAACATTCATTCATATCTCTATTTCCTTCCACATGACTGTCCTAACAGTGGAACCCAAATGAAAATCAATTCAAGATAACAGTTCAGAGTGAAACTCACAAAATCCATTCGGAATTCACTTTCCGGCAGTAAGGATAACTTCATTTATAATCAGGTTTAAATGAAAACAAGGAAGAATTCACCATTCATATCCATACTTCATTTGAATCAGACTCATATAAAGATCCGAAACAGATTAGTACAACATTAGGTATATCTAAGATCAAACAATATAAGGTGGCATACCATATATTTACCATAATAAAAGAAACCATATTTCTTTCGCTGCATACTAAACAGAAATAGTATTTCAATCATGCAGTCAGTTAATCACATGATTATCTAATTCTAGGAACGTACCCCATTCAGAATAACATTTATTCATTACTGTTACCTACAGCAAGTCCATTATTCACATGACTATGAATTTCATCAAGTTAAAACAGCAGGCAGAAGAAGGGTTTCCTTCCAACAATGATTCTACCCAATCCATTTTCTAGTTTCATAACAGTATGCACAACTTCCAGAATGCAAAATCAGACATCATTACCTTTAGCAAAATAACCGTACAGGATGGCAAAATATGAACCTAGTACAGTCAAGGCAACTCCCATTGCATGACAAAATTTCATTGCATGTATTCCTTGCCCAGCAATTTAGACTAATTCGTAACCACCAAAACAATCCATTCTCAAAGACCGTTCAGCATTGATCAACATAACTAATCATCATACTTTCCTAGCAAGATCACCTTATTCATTACAATTTCAAAGGGAAAGCTATTTCTTTTCCAATTCCCATAAACACTCATATAAAAGTCTAATGCCCATTCCCTTTTAAAATACAAGATGCCATTTCCTCATAATTCAAAACAGCAGAAGGAAGAGGAAGTCTTATTTCCCTTTTTAGCAAGAAAGGAAAGAACAGTCAAAGACATATTATCATTTCTTTCTCCATGGTAATTTTGTATGCTCATACAAAAGAAACAATGTTGTATTCATCACAATCAACACAGCAGAGAGAGAGAAGGAAACTATTTCCTTCAAAGAAAGCTTCAGTAGAGAAACGACCTCAAGCCGTTCTTACAACCAATACAATCGTATCGCAGTTCAGATGACAACAACAATAATACAACAATAGAATAACCCATACTACCTATACAGTTTTACCTTCCATTCCACAAGAATAACCAATTAAAATTTTCATACAATACCCATAACCAGCACCTCATGGAGGTATTTCCATTCAAGAAGAGCAAGACAGTTAAACACAGCAACGGGGAACGATTTTCCTATCATTTCCAACAGAAAAGACAGCAAGGGTCGACCAACCCAAATCATAGCGACACAACTCATATAACATGCACAGTCTTAAGATATATAAGATGTTTTCCCATTACTATTAAACATCCAGCTCGACAGGGAAGGTATTTCATTCAATAAAATACAAGGACAGTCGAACTCAGCGACCAATAACGATGATTCATATTATTTCCAAATAATAGCAAGAGTCATCGGTTCCCAATCATAGCAATATAATCACGATTGTAATTCCATTTTCCCTTTGCTTGCAATAGCAGTTCCAAGCACAACAGTGAAGAAAATGATTACACTGTAAGGAAAAGAATAAACAGTCTGTTCCACTTCATACAACATGCACAGAGGAAGAAAAGGTCTATTTTATCCCACAATACAGTCAACAACCACCACAGTAAATCATTTTCCAACTCGATTCAAGCAACAACATATCAAGGGTCCGAGCAACCAGGAGCAATTAAGCTTATCATTTTCCAAAGAAAGAAGCAAGAACCAACAAAATCCATTTCAAATCAACTCAACAGCAATCATACAATCCCAACCCAAGAGCAGGGTTGTTTTAATGAAACACTTAATCAAAGTAAAGATTTTTAAAGAGAAGGGCTTAACATGCCTGAAATCTCTTTTCCAGAGTTCGAAGAAAACCTTATTTTCCGCATTTTTCCTTCCACAATGAAAACACAAACTTCTCAGCACTCCTTTCTTCTTCAGGCTTAGCAACAGCCTCGAAACTCCAAGCAAAATGTCAAATGCTAAGAGCTGGTTCGACTGAACCAAGTCAAAAAACCAAATGCAGAGCAACTTCAGCCAAAACCAAATCGAACAATGAAAAAATCAAATTCCCTCATGTTGTTTCGAAGGTGAGCTGGTCGCGAGGACCGAAACAATTAATGCAATTAAGGCTCACCCCTTTTTCCTTACTTTCCACGCCACCGCCACTCGGGTTGGCGAGTTCTAAATTTCAAAATTTCCATGCAAACTGAATTTGGCTCTATTTCAAAATAGATGCCTCTAAATTCCTTACCTGCCCCGCCAAAATTGGCGCTGTCCACGTAGGGACAGTTTATTAAATGCCATGAATGCCCTTTTCATCCTTATCCCTTTCCTCCCAAGGGTCTGCGTACCCCTTAGTTTAGGATTAGTTTAGGTTACATAAATAATTCAACCTAGGTCTTAGTTTAGCCTTAGGTTTATTTTCCCCCTTTTTTTTATTTAATTTAAAAATCCACTTAGGATAGTGGTGTAGGGTGTATTTAGGCCTTAGGGTTAGTTTAGGTTTAATTCACATTAACCACTAACACTAAACACCCTCCATCCAGCCTCCTTACTAACATTCGCGTTAATGCAGAGCAGGAAGTTCCGTCCTTCAGATTGCATGCCAAGGCCACTCGTGTACAGGCATTTCTTGCCTCACAAGGTCCCAAATTTGACAGTACAGGGTTCAAGAATCGAACCCCTGTCGTTGTCATTTTCGTGCTAGCTGCTCACACCTGCAATCAGGCGCTGCACGCTCATAACAATTTCGGGTTCGGTTCATGTGTGGATCGACACAGAAATCACAAGAGAACCTCAGCATACTTGAATCAATATAATTGATTCAGGGTATGCTGTCAATCAGCAATAAGAGCAAGCAAGTATACAACAATCTGTCGTCACATCAGCAATCACTCAAGTACAATATTTGCTGTCCCATGCAATAAATCACAGTATGCAAGAATCCAAATTAGCAACACATTCTCTTAAGATCAAAACATATCTTAACATGTTTGCTTTCATTCCAACAGCTATAACAGTATGTAAAACATTCACCAAGTTAACATACAAAATCAGAGTGTTACAAAGCAATAGCATGACACACATATAAATAAAAGGAAATTTAAGGTAGGATAATGGGCATTACTGTTTGATTCCAAGTACCACCAATTCAAGGGAAAATTGAGAACCAGATGTTTAGGACCCTATCAGATTGAGTAGATATTTGAGAATGGCTCTATTCAGCTACTTCCCATCGATGGTAGCAAATAACACTTTTGGTCAATAGACATAGACTAAAAATTTATAGGAATCCCCCTACCAGGGATGAATTCTTGAAGTAGATTGAAGCAAATGAAGAATTTGATCATATGGAAGAGCCTAGTTCTTCAAAAATTATCAAATAATCAGATGCATGGATCTAAAATAAAGGGAAGAGAATGAAAACTAGAAAATGGCATTCTCTTCCCCAAAAAAAAGAAAAAATAAAAAGGGAAGGAATGAAACCCAGTAAATGACATTCTCTTCCCCAAAAAAAATCTCTTAAAGATCAATTGAAAATCAACAATGATGGTTAATCTCTTCAATAAATGTCTAATGCAAAATAAAAATATGTTTTTTTAATTCCATCTGTCTTTTCTAACCATTTATTTTTATTTTTCACTTTTAGGAATGATGAGTCATCAAGGCAGAGGGATTACATCAGCAAAGGATGGTAATTATGTCTTGAACTTATTAAAGGTTAAATTAAAATTTTACATGTGTGATTATACTTGATTTACAAAGTCGGTATGATGAGTCATTTATTGCACATTATGAAAAAAATAAAGTAATCATGAGGGTGATGTTAATGGAATAAGAAAGTGGTGGTGTATTTATAACTAGCTATCATTTGGGCAGAATAAATGAATTTGAGAATAAGTTGCAGGAGAATTTCAAAGAAGAAGCAGAAGAATCGTATTTGAATTTCGAAGTTAAACCCATCAATTCCACACATAAACACAACAGTTATGTAGCTAAACACAATAGTTCTGTAGCTAAATCTAGTAGTTCTATAGTTAATTCTAAATTTGAAGAAAATAATAATTTAAATCATCCTCTTTTCCATGGGGATTAAAAAGAAGTCAGAGCCAGAGGATGATACCCAACTTCTTGTAGGTGAAGAAGTAGCAGCCATTTTTGGACGAGTAGGGTGGCTACAGTTCCTGAAAAAAAAATTCAAGATACAATGACAAATTGGTAAGGGAATTCATTATAAATTTATAAGAATCCATAGCTAAAGTTAGAAACATTGTAATTCATTTTATTGTCAATACAATGAGTAATATGTTTGGAGTACCAATTGTGCATGTCCCAAATCCTGTCAAGGGAACCCTTAAATATCTGGGGGAAACCTTGATACAAGAGGGGGAATTTAAGCCCCAATATATCTATAATACCAAGAAAATCATAAAGGGGGTCAGAAGGGCCAGCTTTCCTCAACCCTTTGATAGGGTAGCATTTTGGGTAGTTTAGTATTTAACTTGCAATGGTCAATTTGGGACTATTGGAAGAGAAGTCCTTAAGATGTTAATATATCTTAGGTATGGGAATTAAAAACCAGAATATTTAGTAAATCTTCCAGGATTCCTTTTTGAATCCATCCAGACAATGGCTCAGAGGTAGGACTGGGGAGTTGGAACAATTAGACATCATGCGTTAATCCATTTGGTATGCCAACATCATTTTCTTTCAAAGAAAAATGGAGAAGAAATATGGGAAAAGTTTATCAACAATTTTAAGAAAAACCTTGATATTATCAAGAGGGGAATACCAACCCCTTTTTATCCTACAAGTAATTTGGAGATTGATGCCCCTGTAGAGGAAAAAAAGGAAATAGGTGGGGGTAATGTAACAAAAAGAAGGAGATCTGGAAGAAGGATTAAAGCTGCAAAACCTACTGTGCATGTCAAATAAACCCCTTCCTCTGTAAGAGTAATAAGAGAACTAATATTTTTCTCTAACAATGATTGTTCACCTAAGCTAGAGCATGAAGTGAAATTCAGAAGAAGCTCTAGGAGGAAACCCATTTCTGGACATTTTGAAGATCCTAGAAGAATAAGATTTCATAAGAGGTCTAGGGAAATTCCAGAGGAGATGGAAGAACATGATGGGTTGGAAAAAGAAGCTGTTGATATTTTGGGTAGCATGTCCATGACTCCTGCTGGACCAAGTCAAACTGAGGTAGAGAAGGAAGATGAAATATTTGAAGAACATGCTTGTCAAGAGTTGGGTGAATGAGCAAAATTTTCACATGAAGAAGAGGAATTGACATCTTGGAAATGGAAAGGGAAATCCCCTTTAGTGGAAGAGGAATGCTCATTCCCCAAGGATATTTTAGAAAAAGAGGAGAAACAAGAAGTAAAATAGACTCTATTTTTGTTTAGAGAAGAACTCATCATCAGAGAAGGATGAGGAATTAAACTTCCTCAAACTCAAGTTATAACAAAGGGAAATGCTCATTGAGAAACTAACAAATAATCTCACAAATAGGACTGAAGAATTGACAATGGTCAAACAACAGATAATGGAAAAAGAAGAATGTCAATTTGCTAGAAGACGAAGTGCTATGTCAACAGTATCTGGACAAACTGAACTGACTTACTGGACATTCAAGAAGTTGTGGGATGATACCTATAGGAAACTTAATGAATTTCAAACATCAAATGAGGACCTGAGAAACAAGATGGAAGAAGAGAAGAAAGAAAGGAAGAAATGGGAAGAAAAATTCTACAAAGAGGAAGAAGACAAATTTAAATTTCTTGTAAAAATACAAATGGTTTGTATAATGAGTGAAAATTTACTCACATGTAGGACACCTTCTCCTACATATAGTGTCTTTTTGGAAGAAAAATTTATTCTCTGACAGCTGTCAAGAATTGCATGTGGCCTTCCACATGAAATAAAAGATGAATCTAAATTCATGATAGCCTATTCCTTAGCTAGTGCAGAGCAGAAAAATATTATTTGTGAATTCTATCTTTGCAATCTTATGCTAGAAAATAACATAGGCTTTATGATCAATTTGTATGTAGGGGAAACCCAGATGAATGCATTTGTTTCTGTTCTTCAAAATCAATTTGCATGGAAAGAGAGGGGTTATGAGCATCTATTAAAAGCTAGTTCATCTAGTCTTTGCATGATGGCTCACTATGGTAAACCATCTACCTTTGCTATACATTTCTGATCCCATGCCTTGGATAGTAGGTTCAAGGCACATTATCTAGCTAATTTATAGAAAAGTATTGATGCCTTCACCTCCTATGAGGAAGAAAATTTTGAAGATATTTATGATGGATGCTTGAAAAGATGGGATTTTCTCACAGTTACATTAAGAATAAGAGAAGTGATATCTCCCACAAACTTAATATGGATCCTAGAAAGAGCCAAAGCCTTGTGCACACTAATCCCTCAGGTCAATGAAAAGGGTATGGGCATATGGATGGGAATGAGAACAAGGCATCCCCTTCTTCTCACCCCCATGTCTCCATGGAAAAATAGAGAGCCTCAAGATCCCACTCAATTTGATGAATGGAAGAGGAAAGTAGAAGTAGGATCAGGGTATAGTACTTTTAAACTAAAACAATGGGATATCTAGTTTGAACTATTTAACCTAAGAAATAAATTGGAATGTAGAATACACAACTCAAGATTTGAAGAGTAAATTTTTTAAGGGGACTTACAAACAAGTAAGTATGGGGGAGATGATAAGGCCAAAATATGTCTCGTTAATGTGCAATAAATGATCCTATTTTACTCTCCTTTTTACCAAGCTTGAATACATTTTATGACTTTTGTTTGATCTAATGTAAGTTAGGATGTAATTGTCCATCTTTTGTTGAATTTAGTTCTAACGTGTAAAAAATTTGTAATTCCTAACAAAGTGTGTGGAAATTTAGTTTTTGTAATAAAATGGGTCGCAATTAGTCAAGAAAATGAAGTATGAAGAAATCAACATGTTTTTGGGAGCATTAGCTTCAATATAACTTAGTTCCAGAACTTTCATACTTAGTTCTATAACTCTATCACTTAGTTCCAGAACTTCAGCGTTTAGCTCCGGAACTTTTATGGTTAGATCTAGAACAGTCCCCTTTAGTTCTGGAACTTCTCCAAAGTTCTGGAACCAATGGGAATCTATTTATTTTGACGACATCCAATGATAGAGAAATCAATGAGCCTTTCAATCAAGAGTAGATCATAAGATTTACGATTCTTCATACTCAAAGATCCAAGGATAACTTATCAAACATTTGTACATCCAACAAGGTTCCAAATTCAACATCTATTTTGAGCATAAATTGGTTCCATCTGAATTGGTAGAAAAAATATGGCTGTAAATACATCTTTGAATGAAATATATATATATATATATATACTTGTAGAAAGATTTTAAAAAACACATCTACAAACAAATACATATATATAGAGATATAGAAAGATACAATACGTTTTTGTAAGACATATTATTTTAGCAATAAAATAAACACTTTATTTTGAGAGAATATTACTTTGTAAAATCTTGATTCAAGGTGGAGAAAGGGCTCACTCCTCCAAGAACCAGGATCATCATTTTATTGGTATTTATATTTCTAAATTAAATAGTCTAAATCTATTAATTCTGTAAATTCTTGTGATTCTTTAAGCTGAAATTTGTTGTATACTTGTCCCTGCAGGTGTTACAGACTAGATTTTCATTTCCTTGCAAGTGTTTCACAACATTTTCAACCATGTGTTTATTTCCAAACAAAGTGTGTTTGCTTCTGCATTGTGTGTTTACTTCTAGCAATCTATTTACTTTTGTATGTGTGTTTATTTCCAACAATTTATTCCAGCAATGAGTGTTTATTTCAGCAAGTTTCTTTCAACATAGAGATAATAAGGCTTTGGCCATGGAATCCTAAGGACACTATAAAAACAAATACCTATAGACAATTACTAGATCACTAGGATTTTCTTGTTGTATATAGCTTCAGACACCCCCCCAGTTTGAATATGACATCAACAAAGAGTTGATTAAATGAAGGGAATAATGGCACCCATCATGTCCTTTCTCATACAAAAAATACAGAGGAAGAAGATGTTTCTTAATATATGAAAATGATTAAGAAAATTTATTACAAATTTGTTGTAATGAGAAGAGGCCCAGTCTCATATAGGAAACGTAAAATAATACTAGATGTTTAGAAGGAGCATATGCCCATTCTCATATAAGAATCATAGAAGGATAATAAAGACACAATTTACTTTATTTTAGAATGGAAACATGTGCATTCTCACAACCCTTATAGATAGAAAATATTACTAGTGAAATAAGATTTACAATGGGCAAAATGTTATTCTCATACAAACATGAAATTTTTGTTTTTGTAATTATTAATAATTTCATTATACTAGATGGAATATCCCTGACAGAGCTAAGTGAAGCACTACATACCCTCGAGAGGTATCAAGCCTTATCTAGTTCTCATCATACAACATATTTATATGATTGTAAACATTTTTAGAATGGGTTATGAGAATCGGAAGTGTGTTTGTCAAGGTAATATTGAATTTAATCATGTTAATACCTCTCATAGGAGTCATAGAAATTTTTTAAAACAAAGTTTATTTTAATTTTGGTATTATTGTTTGATTCACAAATGAGAGTGGGTGTCTTCCCATTCTATATGAGTAATATAAAATGTTATTATGTCATTTATATTTTGTATAGTTTTTTATACATATCATTCAATTACCACGTATTTTTGTGCACAGATATCTACTAATGGAAAACCTACCTACATTATATGTTAAAATAGTTAAAGTATATATTTAGTTGAACCCATAAATAAAGATCCCTATATTCACATCTAATACCAAACCTAATATTAAACATTTAAGCAATTTCCAAATAACAATCTAGATTTGTTGTTTCTAAATGCAACACCTACTTTATCTAAGGTTTCTATGAGAATTGTTTCCCAAAAACACATTTTTTACTCCCACACATACCTAGTAAATAATTTGCAATGACAGTACATATTCTAGCCTTATTTATGATTTTTAATAATTTTATAAGTAATGTCCTTCAAAGAAAAATATTAAAATTAAATACAATATAAGCTATATTGAAATTCATTTTTTTTCCCATTCTCACAACCTTTGAAGAGATATTAAAATGATTAAGTTTAATATTGCTTGTACAAAAAAACTTCCCATTGAATACAAGATACAAATTTTTGTTTGATTGAGAGTTGGCATACACACATTCTAAACATTCTAATGCAAGAAATATAATTTGAACTTAATCCAGGCCACTACATGACACAAAGGTGATATTATTTGTAGTGTATTTTAAATGAAAATAACCTGAAAATGGTTATGAAAAACGTTTAAAATTTATATTTATTTATGACCATGAAAGAGCCAGACCACCATGCAAATATATTTTTGACCACCATTTGTTTATTAATTGAAAGTAATTATTTTAAAAGACCTCTTCATCCTCTCATTAGAGGGAAATTGGAGATATTAATGGAAGTTAATCCACGTAAATATGTGGCACAATTGACATATTAATGACAATTAATGTTTTCAAGGACGATAGAGTTTTTGGGAATTTGAAGCTTTACGATTCTAAAAAACAAAATATTTTTTACATATATTATTCTTTTATGATTCCTATATGAAAATGGACATTTTATCATTTCATTAGACTGTTTCATCTTGTGAAGCACAAGATTTGAAGAAAAAAATTGATATATTGTTTTATCTCTCCACTTATTTTTGTTCTTCTTTTCCACTTTGGGATCCTCTATTTCGTTAGACCACTTCCTTGCGTGTGAGTTATTTGATTGTTGATTGTTTATACTTTTTATTTTGGGTTCTCTCTTTCGTTGGATTATTTTGGCTTGTGAAGAAAAAGATATCAAGTAATTTTTTTAGAAACACTAATATGTTCACAGGCATGAGTTTATCAAACTTTTCTCTGTTGATTTATTCTAAGATGAAGAATATCATATGGTTTTCTTTCACTTGCATGGCGGATAATTTCCCATTGTTGAACATTTTATTTTTATCTCTAATATTGATATATGATTCATATATGAGAATGGGTATATTCCCATTGCATATTACTTCTCTCACATAGGAATCATAACATAATAATATAGAAAAACAATTATTTCATAGTTTTAGAATGTAGTAAATTCTATATCTATTCTTTTGTGATCTCTATATGAGAATGTTCATATGCCAATTCTATATGCCCATTCTCACATAGGAATCATAGCATAACAAAGAAAATTAAATTTCATCTATATTGATTCTTGGGATTTATTCAAAGATGAAGAATATCATCTGGTTATTTTCCCTTACATGATAGTGAACTGGCCATTGTACAATAAACTAAATTTTATGACTTTTCTCTATGTAAAATATTGAGTGTGAAATGATCTTATTCAATGTTGACATTTATATCATTATTAGATGCTAATATTACCAATATTTATTATTGTGATGATGAATGACTTTTGTTTCTTACTTATCATATTTTTAGTTGTCTGTATGATTATAAAATTAGGTAGTAATTTTTTTTCCAACAGAGATTGCATTATTACCTTGTTTGTTGGTATATTGTACTATGTATATAAAACATATAGTTAACCATTTTGTAATCTTCATTTAATAATAATTCAACATGATTATGATTTGAAAATTCATGTTAGTTCATTGAGATGACATGCATATAGTTTATTCTTTTTCGTATGGTATGCATGAATCAGAGTCATCATTACGAAGTGATACGCTGGATTTGATACACCTACAAAGGAGGCAATATTGGGTAAGTGCCCATGCTAAACAAAGTAAATTTTATCTCTATTATTTTTTATTATACTTATTCACATATATTTATGAATAATAATAGACTCTCTTATGATTCCTAATAAATAGAATAGGCATATGCCCATTCTTCATATTCTAATGTTATATGTATAACATTTTTTATGATATTTTCAGTTATCTCTAGTATGAATAATAATTGAAATTTGTTTAATGAATCCCTTATGAGAATAGGAAAATGCCCATTCTAAAATAAATATTAAAGAGAATACGCATATGCTATTTTTAAATATTATAATTTTAGCAATATTAAACTTAATATTTGTGATACCTCTATAATGGCTTTGAGAATGAGAATATGACTATTTAATACAAGATGACAATTCTCAACTGCCCACTCTTTAATAGGTATTGAATGACTGTGAGGGAGCATCTTCCCATTTAATACAAGACAAAACATATTTGTTTGTTTTAAAATGTGTAGATCCCCATGGGAAACCTAAATTTGATCCCCAATGGTAGGAAAAAATCGAGCTTTGGGAGACCATTAATATGCAGGGCTTCACCAATTTCATACAACGCGTAAAAGGGAATGACCAGTATATATCCATTCAGTTCATGGAGAATTGGAAAATTTGTAATGTCTCCTTTTGAGATAAGAGATTTTAAATCATTGAGGAATTCATCTCTTTTATTAACGGTCTTAGCATGGAAGTGAATACATTTTTCAGGAAAAAAATGGACAAGGAAGTAGAAGAAAGGTTATTTTTGGATGACAGGGAAATGCTCGATATAAAAAGGAGGGCATTCTGGTTTCTTCTATCCTACATCCATATGATGAGGTGACACGGATGATGGTATGCTATGTCACCTTAGAAAGGAGATTCTCCACTATTCCACAGTATCATCTGGTCCTGCTCAACCACTTTAGGCACGAGGTGAAGGTAATCCTCTCCTACTACATTCTGAAGTTAATGGAAAAATCCATTCTTTAATTTCATGGCCATAAGAGGAATATCCCTCTCTATTAGGGTGTCATATATCTCATTAGTCAATACATGTCTAGTGTTTTTGGAAATGACCCATTCCCTGCTGTGGTTTCTCCCCTCCCTAAGAAAACTCATATCTGGTCTAAAAATCTAATGTATAGAGACTTTTTCTTGGATTCACCCCCAAAAAGGGTTATTCATAGTAGCAGTGAAGGAAAGGAAGTTGTGGGATCTAGTATGAAGGTGAATAATTTTTGGTATATGATATCCCCTCTGTGTTTTCCCTGATATTGATGTTGGCACAAGTTTGGAAAATAAATTTAGCATGTACGCTAATGTGGTTAAAACCCTTGAAGAAAATGTAGATTTCCTATTTAAGTCTACTATTAAAGAGCAAGCCTCGAACCCCAATGCAGGCCTCAATGATGAAATTAGTTCTTTTGAAACCAAGTTTAAGAATCTTGAGGACAAGTACATCAATTGTTTGGCTATGCACAATGCTATAATGGAGCTTATGTAGGTACACATCTGGAAAATCTATGACTCTAGTGGCATCCCAGATATGGCTTGGAAGAATGGAAATATTACAAGAAAGTTCAAGGAATCAAATTGGGATCCCACTATCACAATTTCCCTAAAACTCTACTAGGATTTTACGGTCGCTATCAAAGTTTTTAACAAGTCTGTTGGTTAATATTGTTGGTTCCTTGTACTCGGTGAAACATTTTTTGTGTTGTATAGTTTCTTTTTTTCTATCAATTTGTTCTCTTTGGGCTCTTTATAGGTAGTTGGCCCTTGCCTTTTATTTTTACTATTTTTTCTCTTTTAGCTGGGGTGTGGACCCCACGGATCAAAAAACCACACTATTTTACTTTGCTTGTATTGGTTGTTGATCATTTTGCTATAAAATTAGGTAAGGTCCCTCCAAACCCTTTTACCAATAATAAAAAACAATAATTTCAAATAAAAGAAAAAACATATTTGTTTGTATTTGAATGGGCATAGGCCCAATCGGAACAATGATGATAGTATATGTATTCTACTTCTACTATTCCTATCTACCTAAGTAATTCTTATATGATTTCTAAATGAGGAGGGGCATCACCCAATACTCAATCAATTTTAAAACTCTATACAAGCTAGAGAATGGATGGCCATTCTAAAACAAAGTAAATTTAATTATCCCTATAACATAGGGCATATGCCGATTCTTAACATTCTAATACAAGAAATATTGTTTTTTTGAGAATGTGAACTATAATAGGGCATATGCCCATTCTAAACATTCTAATACAGGAAATATTATTTTTTTGGAGAATGAGGATGTGCACATTGAACGTGAATTGAAACATTTACATTTTAATACAAGA
The DNA here is from genome assembly GCA_019776745.2 of Taxus chinensis. Classification (NCBI taxonomy): domain Eukaryota; kingdom Viridiplantae; phylum Streptophyta; class Pinopsida; order Cupressales; family Taxaceae; genus Taxus; species Taxus chinensis. Next base: position 383,843,506 of record CM034154.1, read on the forward strand.
AATATTGATTTTATGAGAATGGCCATGTTCACATTCTTCAATACATAGTCATTTTAATACTTATTTAAAATCTATGAGTAATTTAATGAATCCTATATGAGAATAGGCATTATAGAAATGTGATTCTCATTCAATAAAAATGAAACAATTTTATTTGCATGAGAATGGGAATATGCCAATTCTAAACATTGTAATATAAGAAATGCTAATTTTATGAGATTGCTCCTATTATTCCTATTTATACCTATTTAAAAGCTATATGAGTGTTTAATCCATACTCTTATTATTATTATTCTATTATTCCTATCTACACAAGCAATTCTTCTATGATTCCTAAATGAGAAGGGGCATCTTCCCATTCAATACAAGACAATGCAGAAGAGCTTCGTCAATCTCATAAATCTTTTAACAAGATGCGATAATGGGTGCACATTCTAAAACAAAGTAAATTTGATTATTCCTATAATAAATTAGATATAATCATTCTAAACATTATAATACAAGTAATATTTTATTTTTTGAGAAAGGGCATCTGCACAGTCATGATTGAATAATATTTTTTTATGAGAATGGGCATGTGCCCATTATAAGAATTATCATACAAGAAATGTTTTTTTATTCCTATCTAGCCAAAATAAGGATTCCTATATGGGGATGGGCATCTGCCCATTCAATAAAATATAATGTAAAAATGGTCGATAAATTTCATACCTATATAAAAGCTATAAGCAGTCATATAATCCATACTCTTCTTTTATGATTCCTAAATGAGAAGGGGCATCTTCCCATTCAAACTACCCAAGTAAGTCTTATATGATTCCTAAATGAGAAGGGACATCTGCCCATTCAATCTACCTAAGTAATTCTTCTATGATTCCTAAATGAGAAGGGTCATCTTCCCATTCAATACAAGACAATGACAAAATCTCCATCAATTTCACAACTCTTTTAGCAAGATGTGAGAATGGGTACACAATCTTAAATAGAGTAAATTTTATTAGTCCTATCATAAAGGGAATACTCCCATTCTAAATATTATAATATAAGTAATATTTTTTTTAGAATGGGAATGTTTTGATAGTTGCGATTGAATAATATTTTTTTTATGAGAATGGCCATGTGCTCATTATAAACATTCTCATACAAGCAATACTTATTTTATGATAGTGGGCATGTGCATTTTCTAAGCATTCTCATACAATCAATATTTTTTGTCATTCCTATCTACCCAAAAAATTGTTTTATTTTAAACTTATGATCATGTATAATATATACTCTTCTTTTATATTCTTATTTGCCCAAGTAGGTATTTTATGGTTCTTATATGAGAATGGGTATACGCCCTTTCTATACAATATAATGTAAAAATGATTAATCAATTTCATAAATTTATACAATCCGTGAGAATGGGTGCCCATTCTAAAACATTGTAAATAGGAATGACGATAAATTCTACTATATTTTTTTCATTATTCAAATATTGTGTTACAACATTTACAATAGACTTATAATATTAGGATATTAAAGATTTTAATAATTTTAGAATTAAAAGGTGGTGATTTATTATTGTAGGATAGTTTCAATGTTTTTAACTCTATATAGGACATGAGAGTGGGTGTCCATTCTAAAATATAGTAAATATGTAAAAAGTACAATGTATTTAAATTTCATTATTATACTATGTATTTTTCATTATTCCTATATCCATTTAAAACATTTAAATGGGTCCAATAAATTCAAATATCTAAGCATATTAAAGCATTAAAAGGTGGTGATTTGTTAATGTATTATATATTCAAATTTGGAATGTATGTACAAAAATAGTACTATGTATTTTTCATTATTCGAATACCTCTTCAAAATATTTAAATGTTTCTAAACATTGGAATAATATGACAATAAAGAATTTAAGTATGTAACCTTTCATGGTTAAGTATTTACAATAGATTTAGGATATTAGGATATTAAAGGAATTTAAGATTTAAAGGGTAGTGATTTATAATGGTCGGATAGATTCAAATTTTGAGAGTTACGATATAAGGATACTAAAAGCATTTAATCATTAAAGGGTTGTGATTTATTTTGGTAGTTTAAATTCAAATTTTGAATTTTTGATGCCATTTTTTAGAGGCAATTTTTCTTGGTCAATTACTTTATAAAAATATTGATTTTGAATGGTTAGGGTTTTGCTTATTTTCTCTCTTACGAACGAGTTTTTTTCCTCTATTACGGTCGAGTTTTTTTCATTTAGATATTTTGTATGAGATAGAAGAAGTTATGTACAAAGATTTGGGTTAATTGGACACAAAGATTATTGCAAAATAAACTTTTTGTAGCGGTAATAAAAAAAAGATACAAAAAGAGAAAGGTGGTATTGGGTTTATCAAATCATTATTTACTTATGAGAAAGGATTTGGCCTAATTGGATACAAACATTATTGAAAAAGAAACTTGTTGTAGTGGTTATTAAAAAAGACACAGAAAGATAAAGGTGGTGCTTAATCTATCTAAAAAAAATTTGCACCATAAACAGGTGCACATTTGAACGAAATAATTTTGATTTTTATATTTGGTAGTTGTTACGTTTACAAATGTAAATTAATGCGCCAAAATTAGCAGGAACTTGACAAGGTCATAACTTGAGCTTCGGGTGTCCGTTTGAGTCCCTTTTTTTTTTGAAACCACGTATTTCGATGAGAAAAATGCAGCAGCAACCTGCCCTACTGATTGGGGCAAGTTTTCAACACATTTACGGGCCCTAAATCCGCCATCTTGAGGCCGAAAATTAGGATTTAAGTTATAGTTTAGTTTTTTCCTATTTTTGAGCATTATTTAATTTTAGTCTATTAATTGCATTATGAGTTAGAAACTTGGCAATTCCTCTAATTTAGGGATGTAGAATATGCGTGGAAATTTTTGTGCCCGTAGGAATAAGCATCCAAACTTACTAAGAATAGCAGGTTCTAGTAAACTGCTAAAAATAGTAATTTCCGCCACCTAGAGTAGATTTAGTCAGAGTTAGCTAGAGTTTACTTGGCAACTCGAGTTGGGAGTTGTTTTCCTATTTAGGAAACATTGTAATTCATTATTTGATAACAAAGAAGGAGATATATTTTCTTTTGGAGTTCATTTTGTTCGCCGTATATCTGGTTTGTTCTTAATTTGGCTACATTATCTGGTATCAGAGCTGGTTCGAAGTTTTTTTTTTTTTAAATGGCAGGAAGAGGAAGAGGAGGTGGTATTGCCCAGATGAATAGAAATATTCAAGATCTACAGAGACAAGTTGTTGCGCTTGCTGCAATGATAACCCAGAGAGGAAATCAAGGTGGAGATGACACAGATGAAGAAGAAGTTTGTGAAGAGGAGGAAACGCAAGCACCACCATTAGCTTTTGAAGAAAGGATGGTTCGAGCATTAGAAGGAAAGAATGATGGGATAAGAGTTGATGTTTCAGATTATGGTGGTAATCTAAAACTAGATGAGCTAATAGACTAGTTAACTAGCATGGGAAATTTTTTTGAGTGGAAGGCTATGTCAGAAGAAAAGAATGTAAAATTTGCATGCACGAAATTGAAAGGTCATGCTATCTTATGATGGGATCACCTATGGAAAGAGTGATCAAGAAAGGGGAAAGAAATAATCAGGACGTGGAGTAAGATGGAGAAGAAGCTGAAAGATAAATTTATCCCTGTGGATTATACACAAACCCTTTATAGGAGGTTTCAGAATCTCAGACAGAACTTACAAACAGTGCAAGAATACACAGATGAGTTCTATAAGTTGTCCATTTGCGTAGAGCATGAAGAAAATGAGGAAAAAATGGCTGCAAGGTATGTTAATGGATTAAAATATTCTATTCAAGATGAGATAAGTATGCATAGGATTAAAAGCATGGAGGATGCCTATCAATTAGCCTTAAAGGCTAAGGAATAACAAAATCATCAAAGTTTTAGGAGATCACCTGGAATGAATAGGGGGGCCTCACCTTCCTTTTGGGGATGAGCTGGTTTCAGCCAAGGTAGGGGAGAATCATCTCGTGGATTGGAAAAGCAAGAGGATACGAGACAAGATTTCCAAAATCAAAAAGAGGTAGAGGATTCCTAGGGGCAGAGGATATGCTGGCGATAGAGGATGGGAGGCTCCATGAAGACCATTTGTTTGTTACAAATGTGGTGAAGAAGGGCATCGATCTTTTGAATGCCCACATACTTATACACATGAAAAAAGGCAAGGAGATACTCCAAGAGTAAATCTTGTTGAAGATGAGCAAGTAGAAGATGAACAGGACCTGGAAATTCCACCAGGTGTTAGAGAAACTCTAATGATCAAGAGGATGATGCTTGCTCCAAAAAAGGAGGTCAAGGGGGATGCAATGGTTGTGTACAAATATTTTTAGAACAAGATGCACTTCAGGAGGAAAGGTATGTAATGTTATTATTGATGGTGGTAGTTGTGAGAACATGGTTTCAAATGAGATGGTCGATAAATTGGGTCTGCATTATGAGAAGAATCCTAACCCTTATCGTATTGCATGGTTTAAGAAGGGTAATGAAGTTACTATTGATAAGAGATGTTTAATAAGATTTCCTATTGGGAACAGTTATAAGGATGAGCTTTGGTGTGATGTTATCCCTCTGGATGCATGTCATATGCTGCTAGGAAGACCATGGCAATTTGATAGAAAAGTTATTCATGATGGGGGAAAGAATACTTATACTTTCTGGAAGGATGGCACAAAAATAGTTTTGTTACCTCTTAAAGAAGAGGGGAAGGCTGAAAATATGCTTTCTGCAAAGGAATTTGTGAAGGAGGCAAAGGCAACCGGTTTTTATTATGCACTAGTTGCAAATAAGGATGAACTTGTAAGTGCTCAAACACCAATAGAAACATCAGAATTAATAGAAGAATTTTCAGATGTTATTCCTGATGAGCTACCAGATGGATTACCACCCAAAAGAAATATTCAACACCACATTGATTTGATTCCAGGGTCTTCACTCCCAAATCAAGCGGCTTATAGGATGAGCCCAACATTGCATGCAGAGTTGAATAGGTAAGTGGTAGAGCTCGTGCGAAAGGGGGTTGTAAGGGAGAGCATGAGTCCGTGTGCAACACCAGCTTCATTAACACCAAAGAAGGATGGAACATGGAGAATGTGCACGGATAGCAGAGCGATCAATAAAATTACATTCAAGTATCGGTTCCCAATACCTCGCCTTGATGATATGATGGATGTGCTTGCTGGATCTAAGTATTTCACCAAGATTAATCTTCGAAGTGGTTATCATCAAATTTGGATCAGAGAAGGAGATGAGTGGAAAATAGCATTCAAGACAGGTAATGGATTATATGAGTGGTTGGTGATGCCATTCAGGTTATCCAATGCACCTAGTACTTTTATGAGATTGATGAACACCATGCTACGGGAGTATAATGGTAAGTTTGTTGTGGTTTATTTTGATGATGTCTTGATCTTTAGTAAAACTAAAGAAGAACATTTGAGGCATCTAAGGTTGGTATTTGAAGTGTTAAGGAAAGAGAAACTCTATGCAAATATGAAGAAGTGCACATTCATGCAAGAGAGTTTGGTATTCTTGGGCTTTATTATTTCAGTAGATGGGGTACAGATGGACTCAGAAAAGATAAAGGAAATTATTGAATGGCCTACCCCACGGAGTATAACAGAGGTAAGGAGCTTTCATGGTCTAGCAACATTTTACATAAAATTTATTAAAAATTTCAGCAGTATTGTAGCTCCTATAACAAATTACACAAAAGGAAGGGAATTTTTGTGGACAAAGGCAGCTAAGGATAGTTTTCAATTCTTGAAAAAGATGGTGACAGAGGCACCCATTTTGGCACTACCAGCTTTTGATAAAGTGTTTGAAGTTGATTGTGATGCCTCACATGTGGGTATTGGGGCTGTTCTAAGTCAAGGAGGAAAGCCAGTAGCTTTCTTTAGTGAGAAACTGAATGAGGTAAGAAATAACTACTCTACTTATGATGTGGAATTTTATGTAATTATACAAGCATTAAGGAATTGGAGGCATTACTTAGTGCCTAAGGAGTTTGTGTTATTTACAGACCACATAGCCCTGAAGTATGTGAATACCCAAAAGAAGTTGAATATTAGGCATGCAAAGTGGGTATCATTTTTGCAGGGATATACTTTTTCTCTAAAACATAAATCTGGAAAACAGAATCAAGTTGCAGATGCATTGAGTAGGCGTGTGACTTTATTTACCACTATGGAAAATGAGGTGGTAGGTTTTGAAGCAATAAAGGGTTTGTATTCTTCTGATTCTGATTTCAAGGATATTGTTGAAAGACTAATTAGTCCATTTTCAGATAATGCAGGAGATGTCCTGGATGAGTATATTTTACAGGATGGCTACCTATTCAAGGGACGCCAACTATGTATTCCAGTTGGGTCTATGAGGGAGAATATAGTGAAAGAGTTGTATAGTGGAGGGTTGGCTGGGCATTTTGGTAAAGATAAGATGATAGACTTGGTAGCAGACAAATACTATTGGTCAAAGTTGAAAAGAGATGTGGTAAGATATGTGGAGAGATGTCGAATTTGCCAAGTCTCGAAAGGCCATGCATAGAATACAGGGTTGTATATGCTGTTTCCTATTCCTAAAGGGTCGTGGACAGATCTGAGTATGGACTTTGTTTTGGGATTACCAAAAACACAAGGAGGTAATGACTCAATTTTTTTGGTTGTTGATAGGTTTTCTAAGATGGTTCATTTTATTACATGCAAGAAAACAAGTGATGCAACAGGTGTAGCAAATTTGTTTTTCAGAGAAGTTGTTCGTTTGCATGGTGTTCCAAAAACCATTACTTTAGATAGGGACACAAGGTTCTTAAGTCACTTCTGGCGGAATTTATGGAAGAAATTTGGAATTCAACTATAGTTCAGTAGTGCCTATCATCTACAGACTGATGGGAAAACAAAGGTGGTAAACAGGAGTTTGGGAAACCTGTTAAGGTGCATTGTTGGGGAAAAGCCGAAACAATGGGACTTAGCATTACCACAAGCTGAGTTTACATATAACAGTTCCATAAACAGATCCACGGGAAAGTCTCCATTTTCAATTATGTATGGGAGTAATCCAAATGGGGTGTTAGATTTGGTATAACTACCAATTGATGACAGAGTCAGTGATGATACGAAAGCATTTGCCGAACATATACAACAATTGCAGGAAGAAGTGTAGAAGAAGCTGCAGAATAATAATGATAAGTATAAAGAAATAGCAGATGTGCACAGACGGAGAAAGGTATTTACAATGGGTGAGTTGGATATGGCATATCTATAGAAGGAAAGGTTTCCAAGAGGAACCTATAACAAGCTGAAGTACAAAAATATTGGTCCCTACAAAATCGTGAAAAAAATAAACGATAATGCTTATGAGGTAGAATTGCCAGGGAATTTTGATATTTCTCTAGTGTTTAATGTGTCATATTTGTATTCTTTTCATGGGGATGGTGCAGAATGGAATGTTGTTAAGGAAGTAGTAGATTGGAGGCAGCAAGTTCCGGTGAAGAAGAAAGAAGAAGTGGATCAGATTCTAGATAAGAAGACAATGGACACGCGAAATGGGAAATACAACTAATATTTGGTACATTGGAAAGGACCGGAACAAGAGGAAAATACTTGGGTCACAGAGTGGGAGATTTAGAATTTGGATATAGATAAATGGAAGCAATTTGAAGTAGAAAACTTGCAGGAGCTGTGTTTTTTTCAAGCAGGGGAGAATGATGCGACAGAATTAGCAGGAACTTGACAAGGTCATAACTTGAGCTCCAGGTGTCCATTTGAGTCCATTTTTTTTTTGAAACCACGTGTTTTGATGAGACCAATGCAGCAGAAATCTGCCCTACTAGTTGGGGCAAGTTTTGGACACGTTTTCGAGCCCTAAATCCGCGATCTTGAGGCCAAAAATTAGGATTTAAGTTATAATTTGGTTTTTTCATATTTTTGAGCATTAGTTAAATTTAGTCTATTAATTGCATTATGAGTTAGAAACTTGGAAATTCCTCTAATTTAGGGATGTAGAAGATGAGTGGAAATTTCTGTGCCCGTAGGAATAAGCATGCGAACTTACTAAGAATAGCAGGTTCTAGTAAACTGCTAAAAATAGTAATTTCCGCCACCTAGAGTAGATTTAGTCAGAGTTAGCTAGAGTTTACTTGGCAACTCGAGTTGGGAGTTGTTTTCCTATTTAGGAAACATTGTAATTCATTATTTGATAACAAAGAAGGAGATCTATTTTCTTTTGGAGTTCATTTTGTTTGCCGTATATCTGGTTTGTTCTTAATTTGGCTACATTATAAATAAATTGATTTCTATATTTGTTTACTATTATGTTTGTGAATGGAAAAAAATCGATACATTTTACAGACATAAAAATAAATGAGATATATGGAAAAATGGTTCAGATAGTCTATTGTGAACTAAAAGATCCGTGTTTATACATTTTTTAGGCTTTAAAAGTAAACATGGAAAAAATAAGATATAAAAACTTTGAATATATTTCTTTTCCATTGTTGATTTCCCTTTGAGAAATTTTGAAAAATATCCCTTGAAAAATCATTGTATCGGCGGCTATTTCTTCTTCTTTCTTCTGTAAAATCTATGTATCTTCATATTTCTCCAGCTACATCTACGTTCTTCAATTTTTCCCATGTAAATATCTAAATGAAAAAATATCAGTCACAATAGAGAAAAAATCAAAACACGATTCATTCAAAATCAATATTTTATAATGCACTTGGCAAAACAAAGTGCCTCATAAAAAAGAGTGCCCAAAATTCAAAATTTGAATCAAACCCACCATAGTAAATCACCAAATCTAAAAAAGACCACCGAAATTTCAAAATTTGAATCAAGCATACCATAATAAATGACCATTAAGAGTCTCACAAAAAGAAAGCACCGAAAATTTTAAATTTTAAATAATCATGTTGGTATTATTAAAAACTAATTAATCAATAAAAACAAGTAATAATAGAATTCAAAGTGTTTCTAATCAAGATATGATATTAGTAATTAATAGTATTATAATTAATTAGTAAAACATGATCCTATCTAATAATATTAAATACAAGAATTATTATTACCAATAAACTTACATTACTATATTAACTATAAACATATTAGTAACATCTAATTATATTATCAAATGAAAACGCAATATTTTTGAAAAAATTAAATAATATAATTAAATTTTATAAAAATAATTAACCACTTAATCACCATTATTTATAATGCTTAATTAATTATAGTGCATTTTTATTATTATTGGTAAATAGTTTTGAAAGGGACTATACCCAAGTACAAAGAGGCTCAAAAGCCAAATGTAACAATTGCACCCATACAAAGAGTGATCAAAACCCAAGTTTTACAATAAAACCCAAAAAAAGAAAAACATTTTGACAAGAAAATTACCAAAATCACCAGCAAACAACAACAAAATATCCAAAAAGCAACAATAATACAGTGATTTAGTAGTTGGTTTCAGTGGGAATAGTTTTCTTCTTGTTACAAATCATAATCCATTCATTATAATATTGTTGTAAAGGAATGCAAATTTTAATATATGTGATCAGCTTATATGTATTGTTTGAGCAAGGAGGAACATTCTCCTTATCCACTACAGACACTTTTGGATAAGTGTTTTCGGTCCTTTGATTTACATCCCTTGATGACTTCATTTTTACCTGATATGTAATCTCTCTCAAAGGGGTTTCAAAGACCGTTCCAATCATGTCTTCCTCCTCAACATTAGAAACTAGGATATCCTTTGGTTCAAATACCAGATGTTCCAGGAGGGCATTTTTCCACCAGTTAGCATTCTCATTTTTTCATTTTATCATCTCACAATGAGAAACTTAATGCCCCAAAGAGAAACATATTCTCCATCTAAGAGGCATACCCTAATATTCCAAAGGTTGGGTCCAAGTTTGATTTTGGACCTTTAGCTCAATGTGAGCTGGAAGATCCTTTGAAGTATCAACCTCAACAAGAATTCTTGCATAGGTTGTATGTGTGAAATAATAGGTTTGGGAGTCTATGTTAATGATGTTTCCCAAGGTATTTTCAATGGCTATCAAACAAATTTGATCCAAAATTTAAGGGGTAAGTGGGGTAATCTGATCTATATTGGTTTGCGAGAGAAAGATTCAGTGAGAGGTTTGAGTGATAGGAACCAAGGTTTTAAAATGAGGTGTTTTTACTAGTATACCCACAGTTGTTTAGAAATGATATCCTTATCAGCTATAGATTTAAAAGTAACAATAAAAGTACCTTTGGAACAGGGGTAGAGATATAACCTTCATTCTAGAAGCGGGTTCCAATGCTTTGAGATCCATTCGTGAACAACATGTAGGCTAGGCTAGAGTCCAGTGAATATGAAAATCAAGGCATGAGCTTGATAAAATGACCTTTTTTCAAGAATTTCATCTCCAAAAGTTATGCATAGCTTGCTCTTAGTAGGCCTCATGGTTTTGAGCTCTGGTTTCTTTTGTAAAACCTTCTTGAATGAGCAAGCATCTGCCATTGTAGAAGGGGAGGAAACCCTAGTGACAAGGGTTTATGTATTCTTTTTATCTTCCAGTGGTTGTTTCCTTCTATATGTGCTTTTCATGAGACTGAATGAGTCCCCTAGATGGAATTGAAGTGCCAAACTTCTCTTCCCCAGATATTTCAGGGAAAGCAAGTTTGATCCAGGAAAATTCCTTGGATCCATGTATTTTAGTTCCCTTATCAATCCCTATGCCCCTTGCATTCTTGCATCTCACAGTCTTTGGGTCTAGTATAGAGCCGGTCAGAAATAGGGGAGAACCACCATCAGGGGAAGGGATGATGCCGCTCACAATATTAGGGGTTCCAAAAAAAATCAATGGAGTTTTCCTTGTGCCATCACCTGTATCGTATTTTCTAAGCATGTCGCCGCCACAACAAGTAGGAGATACATGGATCTCATGGTGCTTAGGGATCTCACTGTGCTTAGGGTTCGAGGATTTCTTCACAAGAGCCATGTTTTAGTATCCAAAATTGTAGTACATTTCAAAATTATAAAAAAATATAATAAAACCTTATAAAACTAATTAACGACATAAACAAAATTATTTCAAAAAATTAGAAATCAAAGAATATGGATTTAACATATGATAGTTGGATTAAAGAAAATAATTAATTAATAATACTAATAAATAAATATAAGAATCATTATTTCCAACAAACTTACATTACTATATTAACTAGAAACATATTAATAACATCTAATTATATTATCAAACGGATAACAAATATTTTAAAAAAAAATTAAATAACATTAAAATATATAATTAAATTTTATAAAACTAATTAAAAACTTTATCACTATTATTTACAATGCTTAATTAATTACAGTGCATTGTAAAATTATGAAAAATATAATAAAACTTTATAAAACTAATTAATGATATAAACTCCATTATTTCAAACAATTAGAAATCAAAGAATAATATTTATTTAACATATTGTAATGCCTTGATTTTTGTAAGTTAACATGGTAATTAATTTTCATAATATTGTAACTGCTGAAATGAAGATAAACATGTTAAGATATATCTTTGATCTTAAAGGAATGTGTTGCTAATATGGACCCTTGTTTGATGTAATTTGTTTACTTGGGATAGAAGTTATTAATGCTTGTGTGATTGCTGATGAGACAACAGACTTATCATATGCTTGATGAACTCTAATTGCTGATTGACTGCACACCTTGAATCAATTCCATTGATCTAAGGTATGCTGTGGCCTTCTTATGATCGCTTGTCGATTTACTTTTAAACCAGATTGAAGGTTGATATAAATGTTGCAGCACCTAATTTCTGGTATGAATATCTCGTACGTAGATGCCAATGAAAAAGGTTTGATTCTCAAACGACACACCATTGTAATGCTAGACTTCTTAAGGCGATAAGGGCCTAGAAGCAAGTGGCATAGGTATGTGGAACTTAGGACTAAATGTCCTGCTTAATGTTGAATATGACTGTCAGGCGGAAAAACTTGATATGGAAACTAGTTAATTAAATATTAGGGGATTAAACCCTAATCAACCCCTAAGTTTTATCTTATACCCTAACTACTATCCTATATGGATTTTAGATTTCATAAGGGAGAAAATAGATATAAATTCCATTAACCTATGAACTAGGCGAATGACCTAGATATGGACTATTAAAATCCTAAACTAATCCTAACCTAAGGAAGGGGACGCATAGACCCATGTGGATGGAAAGGATAAGAAGGGAAGGTAGGAAATTTAATGGGACAGTAAATGAAGTCCTTACAAATTTCAGTGCCAAGTTTGGCGGGAACAAGAAAAAGTTGGAGGCATCCAACTAGTTAAGTGGCTAAAAAGGAATTACATGCAAAATTTGAAAAAGGAAACTCGCTAACCTGAGTCGGCGGTGGCGTGAGGAATGAGGAAAAATCACTGCATTTAATGCATTCAATGACCTTGGTCTTAGCGACCAGCTCGCCTTGGAAAGAGGGTAGAGGAAAAATTTGTTTGTCATTGTGTGCAATCGAATTTTTAGTTGCTCTGCATTTTTTTTTCCATGGTTCTGTTAAACCTACTGTTATTTTTGGTTATTGTTGTTGTTATTGGAATAGCCACGACTATTTTTGAGCTTAAGGAAGTTAGTGGACTGTTGGGAAAGCCCTGCTGCGGATGCTGTGGAGAGAAATAGCTCATGTGGATGCAGTTTTCTTCGAAGCACAAAAAAAAAATATAGAGGCATGTTAAGCCCTTCTCCTTAAACCGTTTTCTTTTGTTTAAACATCTCATTAAAACAACCCTGCTCTTATGAGGGGTGATTTAGTTAAATGATGTTGTTGTTTTGAATGAAATGATCTCTAGACTGAATCATTTTTCCTTTGCTGAGTACGACTTGGGTAATTTATTTTGTGAATTAGGTGAATGAAATAAGTCTGCTCTTGATGTGTGAGTTGTTTGGCAATTTTGGGTAATTGATCTTTACTCAATATGAGTTTCATTTGTGTTGAATAATACATTAGCTATGTGTGTATTAATTCTGAGTTTTGTTCGTTCTTGTAAAAATGGAAAAATAAGGTGATTATGTATGCCTGGTTCGAACTGTCATGATAAAAGGAACATAGCTTTGGTATTTCTTGCAAATAAGTGAAATAAAGGGGGGGTTTTGCTTGCTGTATGAGATTGTTTTTTACTGTGTTTTGCATACGCATCTATTACCCTATACGGGTTTGAATTGACAAATGAATTGTTATGCAAATATTGTATTTCTGAGTTCAGTGTGTGGAAACATTTGGGAAGAACAAATTCGTGGTGATGTTGGTAAACTATTGTGCGAGTTATATCTCCTAGATGTTTTTCATTACATATAATACAGGCTCCCTGGGACAGTAAGGTCATAGTAGCATCTTACTTTGTTGTTCTAATTAGATATGGTGTTCTTCCTGTTAGTTCTTAGTATTCATATAGGACTATTTTGAAGGAAGTTTTGATCTGAATGGGAACAAAAAAAATTCAGTCTATAGAATAGACTAGGTAGAGTATGTAAATCCTACTCTGTGTCTTGTTGAACTCAAGGATATATATATATATATATATATAATTTTAAGGATTGAGAACCTTTCATTGTTTTCATTGGAGCAGAATATGAATGGATTTCTTACTTTGCTATTGGAAAGTGAATTCTCTCATTATTATGACGAAAGTGTGACTTGTTGTTGTTGTTGTACACTCTTACATGTTATATAGACGTAAATGTATGTAGAGTGAATTATTTAAAAAAAAAGAAATGATTGTGTTAGAATTTCTTTTGGTATCAATGCTTATGGACCAGTTGCCATGAACTCTGGTCAACTTTTGGAAGGGTAAATAGTAGTTTTTGCATATTGAAATATGCTATGCGGAATGAATCATACTGTTGGATTATGTCTGTGCTAAATAGTGGATATTTGGTTAAACAGTGAAAAGAGGTAATATGATCCTTCTTCCTTTTATTTGATTATTGATTTTTGTTTATTTCTCTTTGGACTGTTATCATTGATTGATATCACGTTTGGATTAAAAATTTCTAGTACAGTTATGAGGAAAGGAAAGAGAGTGTGAATGGATAATTGAATTAACGATCATTTTCTCTCATACAGTTGGAAATCTATAATTGTTATGGAATGAATTTCATCCTGCTTGGGTTAAGCATTTGTGTTTAAATTGCTGTTTACTTTTCTCTTCAGCGTTTGATTGTTTGAGATTAGACAAGTAGTATGAAAGGAAAGGAAAATGGTTCTGCTAGAAGTTTTATTTAAAATATAATTGTGAATCTTCCTCTAACTAATGTAGGGGAAAGGAATTGATAGTATTATGTTAGAACAATAGTTACATAATTGTATTTTTAGTTCTTACGGATGTTTGTAATCTAGAAATGTTTGAAGGAAATTACTTCTTGTTATAAGTATTCAGAAAGAGGACAGTACTCCTTTGACCGATTGGGATGGTAATTAGATGATTAAGTTGATATGCTGTTCATCCTTTTTGGTATTTAATTCTTGAATGATGTTCATATTAACGTTTCATAAAAGTAGGGTTCTTTTATTGAGACAGTTAATTAAAAGCACTTCATTTTAATGACAAGTGCTTAATATGCTCAGTTCAATGAACTGACCCGTGTAAGTAATTTTGCAGATGGAACTTGAGTATAAACGAAGACATGGTTGTTTTCTGATACTTCTTTGATTAATTGAAGATGGATTTTAATTGATAACTATTAATCCTCTACGAGGAAATGAGAAAAGAAGAAATTACATTCTTCTAAATTATGAGTTGTAATGTTCTTTAATATAAACAAAGTCCAGTCATTTGGACTGGCAAATGTATAGATTGTAAAGCCGATGGATGAATACAAGTACGAGTGTGATATTTTTAATGACTGTATCAGTTTGATATTGTTGAATAAGTTTGAGAATATAACATTATTCCTTGATTTGGAATTATTCAAATGTTAATGGATGGATTTAAAAGGGAATAACATCTATTCTTTACCTAAATGCAACTTTTACGTTGAAATGTGCAATTAGTTCATACTTGGGTTAAGATGAATTTTAAATTGACATCAAAAAGGATTTAGGTAAACATGATCTCTTAATTGAAAGGTATTCAGGATTATGTTGAAAGCTAAGGAATATCAAATAAATTAGGAGCAGCCAAACCTTATATTCAGACTCCGTTAATAGCCTCGAATGTTTAAAATTTTGAAAATAAGGATATGGGAAAACATATCTATTGTTAACAGGCCTTAACTATGTAAGGTTAAGGAGGATAAATGAATAAATTCATTTAAAATTAGACCTCGTTTAAATGACGTCTAATAAGATGGAATTCTGAATTTGTTTACAGTTGTGGAAAACTTGGTTAAGTTTAATAGGTTAAACTTATTAAGTTTATCGATAATGGGTTGATTAGTCCAAAGATTAAGAAAGGAACCAAGTAGAGAAAATGCAACCCTTCGGTATGAAGGAGGAGATGCGTAGTAAGCTAGAAGACGGATTAAGTCTCTCTTAGCTACATACAACTGTAATAAGAACGAGAATAAAGGATCATCATGGCTGCTAAAAGTTGATCTTAAATATTAAGATCGTAACCAAATCACACTTGAGCTGGATGTGTACTCTCGATGGGAGGATTCCGTAGGACATTGACATATGCCAGCTACAATATGGTGTCTTCATGAAGGTGGGGCCTTTGTGACAACACAATGTTATAGCTGACATATTAAAATGCCCTCCCGAATTAAATCATCAAGTTTACATAAGCTAGATACGAAGTTATTGGCTGGGGATAGGAATGTGATCACGTATACAGAGTGACTCCGGAGGAATAAAGGTAACTAGACACACGGAGTCATCTAGGGATGACATCGTATGTCTGCGTATCTTTAGTTACCATGAGTAACTTCCTATAGTCGTTCATATTGCTAGTTGGGGATTGGAGCTTGACCTTAAACGGAAGGACTCGAAGAGACCAGGAAAGACCATTCTAGATAACAGATGAAGTGAGGTGAAGGACGTAATCCAATGATGTGTACCACACCTAGGAATATGATCATGCAAATCATGTGAAAATCTTTGGCCAAAGTATCGCAAGTGCTGGTTGCATTGTCCTAATCACCTAGTTTAAGATGGAGGATGTCAGATGAATATCAGTAACAGATATTCAAATAGGCTTCTTAAATGGATCACTTAGATAACTGAAAATGCTAAGAGAACCCTGTATATTCATTATATAATGCACAGATTTACATGAAGGATCGGTAAGTTGCTGAGTCATGAAATGAGAGATCGCTGAAACTCCGAGCCATAAAATGGGGGATCGGTAGTTCTTCGAGTCATTTATAGCAGCATATGGTAACTGTTATATGATTGAATGGAATTGAATGTGTGTTCCATATTACAAGTATGTGAACAGGGAACATTGGTTTTAAAAGGAAATTGTGTGATCCAAACTGCATTAGCTAGATAGAGAACAATTATTAAAACTTGAACGTGTGTTTGAATTATATAATTCATAATAGGGAACGTTGTATAAAAAAAAAATCTCTTTTTCTAGTATCTTAAAATGGGGATGTTACACATATGATATTAGGACTAAAGAAAATTAATTAATTAACAACATTAATTAATAATACTAATAATTAAATACAAGAAATAACATTGTATCATTTAATAATACAAATAAATTTCAAATAAAATTTAAATTCGTATCAATATATGCCCATTCTAATAATAGGATTCACAGAGAAAAATATGCATAAGGCAAAATTTGTATGGGCATCTGTCTACTCGAATGGGCACGACATGAAGATGAAGTGGATTGTACCCCATTTGGAAATGAAAGGAAAACAAGATGTTATTCTTCACATTGAGAAGAGTTAGAAATATTCATTTTTCATAGAGAGAGAGAGAGAGAGAGACTAAAAGTGAGAGAATAAACAAAAATTATAAATAGGGTTTCTCTCCTAGGGATAATCCTTCCCATATCATACAATTATTAACACTATAAAGGTTGTCAGAATGTGCCCTTACATTGCAATTGTGTTCCTACCATGTAAAATGGGGAACAATCTAACAATAAATTTTTGTTTGTTCGATGATGGACAAAGGCCCATATTTCTACAACTATTCCTAAAACCAAATAACAGAACTACATAAGGGTTGATCCCCTCAAGATGGTATTTAACAAAACATGTTAATTACTCCTGTATGAGAATGAGCATCTTCTATTTCTAAATCAATTTAATACAACTATGAGAATGGGCAACTACCAAGGGGTATATAGTGCAACACTTGGTGGAGCCAAGATGCCCATTCCTAAAATAAAATAATATAGGTACATAAGGCTTCATCCCCCTCTAGATGCTCTTTAACAAAATATACTAATTACTCTAATATTAGAATGGTCATCTTCCATTTCGACATCATATTAATACAACAATGAGAATGATCATCTGCTATTTATAAATCAATTTAATACAACTATGAGAATGGGAATCTGCCATTTCTAAATCAAATTAATATAACTATGAGAATAGGCATTTGCCCAAGCGTATGTAGTGCAACACTCGGTGGAGCCAAGATGCCCATTCCTAAAATAAAATAATAGAGCTACATAAGGCTTGATCCCCCTCGAGATGGCATTTCTAAATCAATTTTGTTTGATCTCTAAAACAAAATATGCTAATTAATCCAATATGAGAATGAGAATCTACCATTTCTAAATCAATTTCATACAACTATGTGAATGGGCATCTTCTATTTCTAAATTAAATTAATACAACTATGAGAATGTGCATCTGTCATTTCTAAATCAATTTAATACATCTATGAGAATGGTCATCTACCTAAGGGTATGTAGTTCAACACTTGGTAGAATCTAAATGCCTGTTCCTAAAACAAAATAATAGAGCTACATAAGACTTGATCCCCCTCGAGATGGCATTTAACAAAATAAGCTAATTACTATGAGAATGGGCATCTTCCATTTCTAAAGAAAATTAATACAACTATGAGAATGGACATCTTTCATTTCTAAATCAAATTAACATAACTATGAGAATGGGCATCTACCATTTCTAAATCAAATTAATACAACTATGAGAATGGTCATCTACCAATTTTAAATCTATATAATACAACTATGAGAATTGGCATCTTTCATTTCTAAATCAATTTAATACATCTATGATAATGGGCATCTTCCTAAGGGTATGTAGTCCATCCTAAACGATACAATTGTATTCAAGATAAAATGAAAAAAATGTTTGTTTGTTTGTATGAAAGAATGGAAAACTACCCATTATTAAACAAAGGCAAAGTAAATTTTTATCTCTCCACTAACATCTTTCATTGTGGAGTTAGATCTGATTAATTCTACAAAAGTGCTAAAATAACCATAATTTTCTTCTATTACTCATATTACAATTGAATGGTCATCTACCCATTCAATTTGTATACATTTATTCTAATATATGTATTAGAAAAATTTCATTGTATGTAAGATAAATTAGAAAAATGTTTGTATCAATTTCTTGTAGCATCTTGATAATTGGCATATGCCCATTCTAATAATAGGAATCAAAGAGAAAAAAATGCATAAGGCAAACTACGTATGGGCATATGTCTACTCAAATGGTCAAGACATGAACATGAAGTGGATTGTTCCCCATTTTTTAATGAAAGGAAAATCAGATGTTATTCTTCACATTCAGAAGAGTTAGAAATATTCATTTTTTTCTTGAAAAGAGTGAGAGACCAAAAGCATAAGGGCTATTCACTAGGGATATTCCAACCAATATGATAAAAATTTTAACTCTATAAAGGTTTTCATAATGTGTCCTTCCATTGTAATCATCATCCTTCCATGCAAAATGGGGAACAATCCAACAGTAAATGTTTTTTTGTTTGAGGATGGACAAATACCCATAAATATAACTATTCCTAAAAAAACTATAGAAATGCATAAGGATTGATCCCTCTCGATGGTATGTAGTGCACTACTTGGTAGATACAGAACTTAGCTCTGCCAAGGATAGTCCATCCAAAACGATACAATTGTATTCATGATAAATTAAAAAAAAAAATCTTGTTTGTATGAAAGAATGGAAAACCTGAATGGTCATGACATGAAGATGAAATGTGTTGGGCCTCATTTTGATTTTGAAGGAAAATAATATGTTATTCTTCACATTACGAAGAGTTAGAAATATTCATTGTTGTTTCTCAGAAATTTCCTTGATATTATTTATGAAAAGAAAGAGAACCCAAAAGTGAAATAATAAACAACAATTAGAGATAGAGCCTTGATCCCCCTTTAATGGTATGTAGTGAAGCACTAGGCTCCATCAAGGATAGTCTAGCCAATATGATACAATTACTTACTCTATAAAGGTTGTTAGAATGTTTTTACTCTATTCTTCTTCTAATATGGCCCTCCTTCGATTGCAATGGTCTTCCTTCGATGTAAAATGGGGAACAACCCAAAAATAAATGTTTGTTTGTTAGAGGATGGAAGAATTCCCATATGAAAATGGGAATTTAGTTAAGGAAAGCATATAAAACTGTATACATCAAGATATGAATTTGGAAGGCTTGAAAGCCTCTCATTTGCATTATAAAGCGAGCTTTTCCTATAGAGAGGGGAAGCTTTCAACAGATATGTCTGAACCCCTAGGGATTTTACATGTCTCTTCAACATTTATAAAAAAAATCATGAGTTGAGGAGAGAAAGTTGACACCCCCCCTTATGGTCAGAACCTGATAAGAGCAAAAATGGTCTCTTTTTAAGATGCCTATGCTTGACTCAAAATTAGAATAATTTTTATGAGTCATCATGTTATAAAAACAAAATAAGGAAAATCTCTCTAAGAATAGGATTCTTAAGCTAACAAGTGTTTATAGTTTCTCATATGATGTAATTGGCATGAAATTCTAATAAATTTTGGAGGGTGTATTTAAGTCCATTAGTTGTTGCAGTATTATGATTGTGTTTGAAGGATGTCTTAGGTCAGTCATTTAAAGGAAAATGGCTTGCCAACACAGTTTTCATTAAGATTAGACTTGAATATGCTACCCAAATTAGTTTAGCGAGAAACTTTAGTTTGAAATCTGAGTTATTCATTTCATTTAGATGGATGGTCAGGTTTGATCATATTTTAGCTCAAACTAGATCCCTTTAAAATTAGTGGCGTTAGAACATGGGTCAATGCCATTACAATGATGGGTTGATACTCAATGGAAAAATGGACGAATCTTCTATTGACACATTTTTGAAGGTACAACATATGCCATGTTGCTTGGATGCCAAGAGTTTAGACCACCTGATGGCTTAGACATTGGATTGGGATCTACGAAGTTGTTGCTGATCTGCACATGTATTTGACACCTTGGTTGGATTCCTGGGCTTATTGGAAAACCTGGGTCCAGATGCCACAAACACATTGAGACATGCCTACTTGGATGCTTGGTTTGCCTAGTTGGATGCTTCACGTTTGACACATAGTTGAACGATCCCGGTTAGACTTTACAGTTGGACACCATTAGGAGTCCATCAAATGCCTCTGTCATTAGGATGTCTAAGCCCACATTGGACACCAAGGTTTATGTTTATTTAGCGTGGTTATTATCACCAGGTTTTCACATAGTATAAGTTCATTCATAGTGATGCCCAGAGATGCATGGTATTTGACTGATTGGAATAGTGAACACATGTATAAGAATTGAATCAATGATGTGTAAATTTAGGAGAAATGAACCCATACTAAGAAGTTTTCCCGCATGCCAAGGTATTTTGGCAAATAAGGGCATACTTCTCGACTTTGACCAAGATTTGTTTTATGAGGTTTCAGAAACTAAACCAAGTGTTCATTCAATTTATTCTAATGTTCACAAGTAGCCCTCTACGTACTTCTTGGAAAATTCGGGTGGTTGAGAACTCCAAATTTTAGAACCCAATAATGGTTGGACTCTAAAGCTTCATGATCTACTTGGATTCTTCATCAACTCACTAGAGAGTTCCGATCCAATGGTGATTCACATGGATCGAAACTTCCTAGTGTCCCCAGAGCTTCTAACTTGGACATTCACCATTGAATCCTGGCGATGCATGGGCTTATAACCTTTCTCTGAACTCCAAGTTTGAATTTGAAGTTCCAAAATCTGAAATAATATTTTTCCCCATTTGTCATGCCATCCATTTTTTTGAACTCGTATTCATGCATATTGACATAGCTCAGTATCCCAATTTTCCTCCATGGTCTCGGTTTTATTCTTCGACTTGGCTCCATCCCGAGTGAGTGATCTCTGCTTAGCGAGCACCTCATCTTCCTACCCGATCCATTTTGTGTAGATGAAATATTTAAAAGGAATTAAAATACTATGTTACTCTAAATCATGTGCTTTTCTATGACTATTACTCAAAGCTCGTAACCAATTCTAGTCACCCGAAATGAACTATTCAACCTTTAAGCTAAACACGAGCCTTCTCTCTTCTATTTCCAAGCTACATGGGTCTTGAGTTTCTACGTTGAGCTTAACGAGCTTGTCTTATTCATGTCAAGATCTTCTATGTTTCTTTTCCTGAAAAGGTCGAGATCGATCCACATCATCCATTCACGAACTTGATTCGGGTGGGTAGCTCATAGTTCCTTCACATAATTATTGATGATCCATGCAAATTAAGTTCAATCCTATCTTTCTCATCTCTATCTTACCTAGTCAGCCCTAAACTGACTAAGCCTTACCATACACTGATCTCTATTATCAAGTTTAAACAAGACAACCCCGAGTTATTCTTTCTTGGCCCACTATGAGCCCAAGACCGAACTTCCTTATGCATGTGAAACCTTGAAGAGCTCTCCCTGAAGAGTGAATCACCAGCTCCATAGCCTGAGATATCCTATGTTGTGAAATCTTGACGAGACATGAATCAATGCATGATCCCATTTGAGCTCTTCATGAGTTAATGCCTAATTTCTAAGCTCTAATTACCCACCAAGCTTTCCTTCCTTTGCTTTGGTATTATGTGCAAATTTGTTACTAACGCCTTGAGTGAGCCACTCAACATTTTTTTCTCCGGGCTCGTCTTCTCCAATTGAGCTCCAATGCTCGACCCTCAGCCAAAAAATATTTGACTCGCTTGAGTTCTTATATACCTTTCCCAAGCCCAAAACCATCGAGCTCTCATTTTCAATACACCGGTGACCCATTTGACAAATATCACCTGCTCAGTTGAGGAACATGGCATGAAAGATCCTAAATGCACCCATAGGCAATGATGGTTCAGCTACCCGATGCTACTTTATAAATTATTCCACAAGCTCATTTCTAACATCATGCAAAACACAATAAACAACCCGATCTTCTTAATACAACTATCTCCTTCATGCACTTGGCTAGCTCAGTGAGCTGTTTTAAGCTCAGATCCTCTTTTTTACCCTTGTGAGTCATTTTTTCATTTCTTTCAATCCCTTATGTAACATCCCCGTTTTAAGATACTAGAACAAGGGAATTTTTTTTTGTTTTTTTTGTATAACGTTCTCTGTTATGAATTATATAATTCAAACACACGTTCAAGTTTTAATAATTGTTCTCTGCCCAAACAACACAGTTTGGAACACACAATTTTCTTTTAAACTTAATGTTCCTTGTTCACATATTTACAATATGGAACACACATTTAATGCCATTCAATCTTATAACAGATTCTATATGCTGCTGTAAATGACTTGAAGAACTTCCGATCTCCCATTTTCATGGCTCGAAGTTTCAACGATCCTTCATGTTCGTTCATGCATAGTATATTATATATACAAGTTTTCTTAACCATTTCCGGTATCGAAGTGATCCATTTAAGAAGCCTATCTGAATATCTGTTACTGATACTCATCTGACATCCTGCATCTTAAATTAAGTGATTAGGACAACGCAACCAGCACTTGCGATACTTTGGCCAAATATTTTCACATGCTTTGCATGATCATATTCCTGGATGTGATACACATCAATGGAATACGTCCTTCACTTCACTTCACCTGTTATCTAGAATGGTCTTTCCTGGTTCCTACCAGTCCTTTTAATTTAAGGTCAGATTTAAACTTCCAATTCTAATTAGCAATATGAACTAATATAGGAAGGCACTCCTGGTAACTAAAGATACGCAGACATACGGTGTCATTCCCCACGACTCCGTGTGTCTAGTTATCTTTCGTCCTCCAGAGTCACTCCTTATATGTGATCATACTCCTATCCCCAACCAAGAACTTCACATTCAACCTATGTATTCTTGATGTTTTAATTTGGGAGGGCATTGTAATATGTCAGCTATAACATTGTGTCGTCATGAAGACCCCGTCTTCATGAAGACACCGTGCTGTAGCTGGCGTATGTCAATGTCCTACGGAATCCTCCCATCGAGAGTACACATCCTGCTCAAGTGATTTGGATATGATCTTAATATTTAAGATCAACCTTCAGCAACCATGCTGATCCTTTATCCTCGTTCCCGTTACAGTTGTACATAGCTAAGAGAGACTAAATCCGTCTTTTAGCTTTCTTTACATCTTCTCCTTCTTACCGAAGGGTTGTGTTTTCCCTACTTGGTTCTCTTCTTAATCATTGGATTAAGCAGCCCGTTACCAACGGACGTGGTAAGTTTAACCTATTAAACTTAACCAAGATTTTCACAACTGTAACTAAATTCAGAATTCTAGCTTATTAGACGTCATTTAAACGAGGTCTAATTCCTAATAAATGTATTCATTTATTTTCCTTAACCTTACATAGTTAAGGTCCATTAGCTCTGGATATATTTATCCCATATCCTTTCTTTTTGAATTTAACATACAAGGTTATTAATGGAGTTCGAAAACAAAGTTCGGTTACTCCTAATTTAATTGATATTCCTTTGCTTTCAAGCTAATCCTGAATACCTATCAGTTATGGAATCATATTCTTCCTAATCCTTTTTAATGTCAATTAAGAATTCATCTTTACCCAAGTATGAACTAATTGCACATTTCAACTTAAAAGTTGCATTTAGGTAAGAATAGATATCAATTCCTTTTTAACATCCATCCAAGGACAATTAAATAAATCCAAATCAAGAAATAACATTTTATTTCCAATTTAATCAACAATATCAAACTGATATAGTTATTAAAATATCACACTTGTATTTGTATTTATCAATCCATTTCATAATCCATACATTTGTCAATCCAACTGACTGGACTTTGTTTATATAAAACATCATTACAACTCACAGATAGAAGAGTGTACTTTCTTCTTTTCACAATTCCTCGTAGAGGAATAATAACTAACAAATACAATTCATCTTCTAATAATCAAAATAATCATCCGAAAACAGTCATGTCTTCATTCTAATCAATTTCCATCTGCAAAATTACTTGCACGGGTCAGTTCAATGAACTGAGCATATTAAGCACTTGTCATTAAAATGAGGTGCTTCATTTAACTATCTCAATAAAAGAACCCTACTTGTATGAAACGACAGTATGAACATCAATCAAAAATCAAGCATCAAAAGAATGGACAGCATAACAACTGAACCATCTAAATACCATTCCAAATCAGCCAAGAATTGTTGTCCTATTTTCCACATAACAGTTACAAGTTCCAAATTACAATATTTGTAAAGTTTAGGATTCCAAGTAGCATATTGCTAATATAACTTAACTGTTATCCTTTCTATTCCTTTCATTAGTAATAAATGCAAAGGGTAAAACTAACTGAAATGTAAACCAATTACTTTCCTTTCAGTTCATGCGACACATTTGATTCCAAGCAATCACGCACAGACGAGAAAGCAAACAACAATGTATATAGTTGCTCATACCCAAGCAATACAAAATTTGTTCTTAAACGATTACAAATTTCCAACTGTATGAAAGAAGAAAAGATCATTTTTCCAAGTTATCCATCCACATTCTTATTTCTTTCCTCATGACTATCCAAAAAATTGAATCCAAACGAGACACAAATCAAGATAACAGTTTAAAGTGAAACTTACAAAATCCATTCAGAATTCACTTTCCAGCAGCAAGAATAATTTCATTCATAATTAGTTTTTAAATGAAAACCGGAAGAATTTATCGTCCTTATCAATACTTCATTTAAATCAGGATCATATGAATACCCAAAAATAGGTTAGTACAACATCATATTTATCATAGAACAAATATTATAAGGATGTATACTATGTACTTACTATACTAGAAGACTCCATACTTCTTTCACTGTATTTTTTTAACCAAATAAATGTTATACAATCACGTAATCAATTATTCACATGACCTTCTATTTCCATGAACACATACAGTTGAAAATACAATTTACACATTGTTGTTACCTACAGCAAGACCAAGTCATAATGCACAGTAAGGCTTCCAATGCTATTTCCAGAATTCAAACAGCAAAAAGAGAAGAATTCGTTCCTTTAACTATTCAAATAAGAATACAACCATTTTCTTCAACTCAACAAGAATTATTCATGACAATTTCATTTTTCCTTGAATGACAGTGCAAGGATCAGAAGACCACACGAAACATTCAAAATTTCGTTTGTATAGAAAATAACAGCACTCAGAAAACCGTCTAAATGCCACTGTAATCTTTGTCAGGTTGAACTTATAACATTCATCAAAAACCAAATTACTGTTTCCTTTGAATCGAAAACAGCAGAAGAAAGAAGAATTTGTTTCCCTATAATTTCAGTAAGAGACAATCATCTTCTACAAGGAATTAAAACACCCAATTCGTGTTTACCTTACCAGGATAGCTCAATTCATAATGAAAATTGAACAATCATTCATAATGAATAGCAACTCACATAGTTTGAACTGTTTCAATTCAATAACCCATAAACAATGAAGACTCGATTTGTATTCCTTGCCAACTAATGTTTCTACCTTAATCCATTTTTCTATTCACAATGATGTACAGAACCCAAAATGTGATTTTCATACAACAATACCCTTATTAATGAAAACCCACATAGGATATCAAATGCACAACAAGGTACAGTCAAATAGACTAACAAGCAGCAAACCAAATTTCTATATTTTTCCATTTACTTGTACAGAAAAACAAGCTGATTTGGTAATCGTGGCAACAGTCTGAACAGGAAAAACCAAACAGCATCAATAAAACACAACAAAAATCATCTTGTCCTCACAGCAAGGAAGGAATATAATTAAATGCAAGTTCAGAAGGAAAATAGTTAAATTTTCCTACTTCCATGAATACCCGAAATGTTATTCGTTCATTCTTTATGCAAGAAAAAGGGACAGCAATAAAATATTACCATTACTCCCTATAAATCGAGTTCATAAGCTCAAATAAAACCCAAATGCTATTTCCATCAAATCCAAAACAGCAGAAGGAAAGGATCTTATTTCCTTTTTAAAGGTTCCAGTATAGAAACAACATCAAACAACTCGCACATCCTATACAGTTTTATCACTGAAATTCATATATCAAAGAACAATTGCTCAACACTGAAAGACAACTCCTATTGTCTGTACAGATTTCATCATTCAAGTTCGTAAAACAAAAGAATGATTGTACAGTGATGAAAACAACACATACTGCCTGTTCCATTTTCATATAACCATTAACAAGGAAAAATACCCAAAATGTTATTCTCCAAACTGTCAAACAACCCACACAGCAAGTTCGTATTTCCTACTCCGATTCATACAAAGACAGATCAACACAACAACAACAAACGATTCCACTCATATCATTTCAAACAATGACAACAAAATCGAATAAATCCAAAACCCAAGAGCAGGGTTGTTTTAATGAGACGCTTAAGCAAAGAAAGTGTTTTAAAGAGAAGGGCTTAACATGCCTGCAATTTCTTTTCCAAAACTCAAAGAAAACTGCATTTACAGAAGGTGTTTCCTTCCACGGCGACAACAGCAAGCTTCTAAACAAGCTCTTCCTCTTCAGGCTCAGCAACAGCCTCCAAATTTCCAAAGGACAGTGATAAAAACCAAATGAAACTGGTTCGACTGAACCAAGCAAAAACCAAATGCAGAGAAACTTCTCAAAAATCTTAACAACACAATAAACAATCAAATTTTCCTTCATACACTTTCCAAGGCGAGCTGGTCGCGAAGACCAAAAAAATTTAAATGCATTAAAGGCTCTGCCTTTTTCTATTTTCCCACACCACCACCAACTTGGGTTGGTGAACCATCTAATTCAAATTTTGCATGCAAAACCAAGTTTAGCTTCATAACCAACTAGATCTCTCTAGTTTTTCCCTGTTCCTGCCAAAATAGCGCTGTCCGCGTAAGGACTTCCCATTAATGCCATTAAACACCCTTCATCCTTATCCTTTTCCCCCAAGGGTCTGCACGTCCCCTTCTAGGTTAGGATTAGTTTAGGATTCATATTAGTGTTCGACCTAGGTCATAGCCTAGTCTTTAGGTTAATAGGACTTAGGTTTATTTCCCCTTCTTTTTACATAATTTAAAAATCCACTTAGGATTAGTAGTTTAGGATGTAAGGTAGAGCTTAGGATTAGATTAGGATCTAATTCCCTCTAACACCTAACACAAACCACCTTCAATCCTGTCAAGTCTTCCCAAATGACTTCTAATTCCAACACTGTGCAGGACATTCCGTCCTTATGTTAACATGCCTAAGCCACCCGTATCTCGGCATTCCTCGCCTTACAGGGTCTCACGTTACGACAGTGTATGGTTCGTGAATCGAACCCTTTTCCGTTGGCATCTACGTGCCAACTGTTCATACCTACAATTCAGGTGTTGCGCATTTATATCAATCTGCAATTCAGTCAAGAGTAAATCGACAAAGCGATTACAAGAAGGCCACAACATAAAGAGTTCAACAAGCATACGACAAATTTGTTGTCACATCAGTAACATTCAAGCAACAAGAACTGTTGTCCCATGTAAACAAATTATAGCATGCAAGAATCGAGATTAGCAACACATTCCCTTAAAATCAAAATATATCTTAACATTTTTGCCTTCATTTCAGCAGTTACAACATCAAGAAAGTGTTTACGATGATGACTTACAAAATCAAGGCGTTACACCTTATTTTTTCAATATACAACCATTACATGGATCTTCCAAATATTCGTCACTTGTAACCTAATTATTCCAAACAACATATATTGAATCAATCAATATATCAATTCGAATATCTACACCATATCTTTCAAAGGATGAGGACTGATGCTATGAATAAACACTAATTGTGTGAACTTGATTTCTTCAGTAACTCATAGGTCAAAATGGATTCAAAAATTGCAACCTCATCCTCAGTTTCAAGTTCTTTAATAGCTTCATCTACTTTTTTAGAAGAAAATCCATAAGCATAAAACCACTCCTGATTGAGGATGATGATGACTCGCATGAGCTTCCTAGGTAAGTGCTATTATACGGATATCCAACTACTCTTATAACTCGAGAGAAAGACCATTTCACAAAGTTCCTTTTAATTAAGAACCACTTTGGTTCATATGAGCATTCTTGATTATTCCTTATGTACTCCAATATTGCATTATCATTTAATGAACCAACTTCACAAAATGCTTCATGAAGAAATTTTCTAGTCCCAAGCTGTAATTACCACTGTTATCCATTTTTTCCCAAGCAAACAAAAATGGATAAAAATTTTGGCAACCTCTCGGGGATTCTTTCCTGCTAAGCATTAGTTCAGTAACCTGTGTGTCCATTGGGTATGGAGTCATTTTTTGTATTGTGAAGCTGATATGATTCTCCATGATGGATCCCTAAATTCCTTCGAGCACTGCTGATCTCAGACCTTCCTTTAATGTCAAGTATAAAATACACTAAATCTAATAATTTCTTAGCAGATGCATAGAACACTTGCAGAATTCAGAGAAAAACACTTGTTGGTTTTGGACATCATGGAACTCTATTAAAACTTGAATCTTTTCCTCTTCTGAAAATTCTGCTACCTCTGACACGTTGTGTAAGAGAAACGACGATGCACAACACACACACAAAAATTGAAAAATCATACATACTTCAAATGAAACATTACAAAGTGTGTCAGATAATTATTTTGCTAAAAACAAACCTATTCCTACTCTACACTAACTAGAGGCACAGGTGAGCTTAATAAATCCTACAACTAGTTGTGTAAAATAACTCCCTTTCCTCACAATGGGAAGCCATGTAGATGATTTTAAAATGGACATCGCTGAGATTGATATTGAAAAACTGAAACAAGTCCAATTATCCACTTGGTTCACCAAGGCATCAACTGGAAAGAGAAATTATGTCTCTTTTAGTTATTCTACATTTTTCTTGTGGGGGCATAGCAATTGATCCTTAGGGATATCAAACTCATCCTCATATTATGAAGTGCATCTGACTAGTTTTGACTTCTCTTTTGGCTCTAAATAGGCCAATTAACTTATGGTACAAGGTCTAACCCTTTGAATATTCCCATTACTTTGAGTCTCAATTTTAATAGGAAAATTTACCTGTAGAAATTCCTAGAAAATATGGTTGTCCATGAGCTGATTTTTCTCTTATTTCCCATTTACAAACAACTCATATTCCAGATGGATGAATGGTACTAAAGTGATGTTCCCTTCATTTCCTTTTTCTTCCTTCACAACAAGGAGTCCTTCCACAACATGTAACTCTTTTGGATGGTTTACAATCTCTAATGTTGAACCACTGCAAATGTTTAAAATGTATTGCTCATCCAAGAATTCCTCCTCCTTTGATTGACATTTTTAACCTCTTCATTATTAAATATCATCATCCAACTTTTGAAAGATGAAAATTCAAACTCCAATTTTCCATTTGTTCCTCAGGTTTGACTAAAAGCAATCTCTCCATGATAACATCCAAGATCTTCTTGGATTTCTTCCACCACGTGTTCCTTTTTACCAGTTGAAAATTATGGGATACCAAATCAGGTTCCATAATTGAGAGTAAGAATCTCCTCCAATGATATCATCTATGCTTCAATGTAACGTCTGAATCTGACCTAGCTTCTCTCATTAAAAAAAATATTCCAATTTTGTTCATCTGCTTCTTCATCTTCAAGAAAAAAAATAAGAAAGTTTAAATTCATCAAAACAATCATAATTTTGAGAAGGTAGAGAGGAAAAATGACTCGAAAACTTCTACATGACCTCATCTACATTCATGACCTCTGAATCTACCTTATTTTTCTCAATGAAACTCTTTATGGCTAACTGTAACATCTAATTATGACCTTGGAGAGCTGATGACAACCTTCCATAAGTGCTAAAAGTTCTTACATGCATGTCAATTATGATCATTACACTTCATTATCATCATTTGTAAACTCAATATATTTTCTTCCTTGTTTGCACATGTTCCTCTCCTGTTATATTTGGAGCTAACTCTTCCTCTTCTAAAACTGATTTTTCCATTTTTGGTGATTCAACCTCATCTGATGATATGGAACCAACATGGATGCTACATTCTGAATAGCTAGACTGTTGGTCATCACTTACTTGTTCTTGCTCTTGTGTATACTCAGCCTTCACCACCTCCTTTTGAGCTTCAACCTTGGATAGAAGGAATTATTAAGAGAGAACTTTGCTTGATGTTTCAATCTTTTATACCACTCCCTCAGATGCTTTGCAAGATCATCCTTACTAAGTTCCTTAACATTATCCTCTTATTCTTCACTATAATCCTATTCTTAGTCTTCCTAAAATGGATTTAGGAATGTAAGAGGAGAGGTGGGTTGGAGTTGAACTATTTCCTCCATTGTTTGAGGTGGTGGAAGAGGTGCATCACTTCTTTTATTGGTGGCCTTTATAGAAAAGAAGGAATTTTATAAGAGGGAGGGGTAGAAGATTCACGATGGGATGAAATAATAGGAGATGAAGAAGTGGGATTCACAATATGGCCAACAAGTAGAAGGTTAGGACTATGGGACTCAGACTGAAATTACATGGATGGAAACATAGGAAGAGGGCTGTAAGGTGGTAATGTAGGTACCTCCCATTGACAAGATTGACTAACATTACATTTATAAGTGTCCCTCTTCTTGATCCATTCTCCAACTTGAGTTAGCATTTTGATTATGAATTGAAGATTTTGTTGAGGATTAGGCTCACCTAGTATAGGGCCAATCATAGGGGTATGGAATTTTAAAACCAATCGAGGATGCCTTTTTCATTTCCTTAATCCTTATTTGCACCATTTTATACTCCAACTCTCAAACCTTTTCTGTACAAGTTGTCTTCTTTAGGTGTAGGATAACCACTAGAATCTGCATGCCATTTCTCTTCAACAACCTCAAATTTTGGTGGATGACCAAACCAATCTGCATCTTTCTCATGTGGAGATGCATTCTCAAACTGATATTCATCATAAAATTGGTCTGGAGGTGGATTATAATAGCTTGAAGATGGAAAGCAATATTGTTTTTGCAAGTGGGAATTCCACTATAGGAATGAAACCATGATTTCAACGCTTCATGAAGGGGGGAGAAATGGAAATATGTGCAAGAAAAAGGGATGGATATGGGTGAAAAATGAAAGTCTAAAACTCAGAGAGTGGGTTACTTAGACCAATGGATTTGTTAGTTATGCTTGGGTATACCTCCTAAGGATATAATTTCACTAAGAGCACAACAAATTAATGAAATAAAGTGAACAAAAATACACACACCTATGAAATATATGACTCTTGTGTCCCACCGGGCATGCTAAAAAAAATTATCACAAAATAACTGCACCCCCCAAATGACCAAGTGATGAATAGGGCAATCGGCATGATTGGGTAACATGGGATCACCTTTCAAGCATTGGGACTAGCGGGCTTAAGGTGAACCTCCAGAGAAGGTTGGATTCCTCTTCCTAAACTAAGCACTACACTACTCCTAATGCAATAAAATAACTAATTATACCTATACTAACATTTCAGGGGATTAGGGAGAGAGATTTTGTAAGAAATAAAACCTAAATTAGAAGTGGTGATGCACCAAGAAAGGGGTTTTATAGAAAAAAATTGTCTTGCCAATGAAGAAAAATTAGCATGGGAAGAATGGACATGCATTACAAACCTAATTGCATATAATATTATGTTCCCGGATAAGCACAATAACTTCCAAAACCTACAACGGACACCAATGGTTACACAATATACCTACAGACATGAGAGAGGAAAAAGAGAGAAGCAAAAATGATGCAAGGAAAAATAATTAGTCACAAAACATATTTTATTACTCCAAGCACTTGCACAGTGTATCATTATAGTGGGAAGAGGTTGAGGTTACCATTACAATTTTTGGAAGAAAGGATTGAAAGCCTCTAAATTCATAACAGCTCAACTTGTGAAGAGAGGGGAAGCTTGGAAATAATTTTCTAACTAATTGAATAATGCATTCCTCTTTACATTTTATAGCAAGTGTGAGATGAGTGAGAGAAAGAAGGAAGAATCTAAAAAAAGTAGGCCGAAATGTAACAAATGAGTAACTATGTTGTTGGCTCATGCTTGAATTGGAACTCCATGCTTGCTTTCCTAAGAACTATTCACAGAATGAGGAAATCTTACAATTTTCTCCACCAAAAACTATGAACATCTATTTTCTAATAATTCTATTGTGTATCTCTCACTCTCCCGATTTCAATGACTACAATGTTGTGGAAAACAACTCAATCGAGGAGGAAGTTATGGCTTCCTGAGTAAAAGCTTTTTTTTTGGCATTTAGTGGGTACTATGAAAATGGCTCGCCAAGTCCCAAGATGGTTCGAGCTAAGTAACTTTAGTTTAACCACCTCCTATCTATTTACTCAAAATTAATTGCATTGGTTAGCCCCTATAATATAGATCAAATGAGCTCTTACCACTTTACGCCACTCCGCTTCTCACGTCAAGCCATCCTAGTTAACTTTCCAATCATTTTGCATGTATTTTACAGCTCCTAAGATGAGATGGCCACATTATCCTGACACCACCCTCCTACCTTGGATTTTATTCAACAATTGTTTGCCACACTATTTAACCTGATCCTACTCATTGTGTTGATACTGAGCTAAGCATTAACTCACCAATGTTCACCTTAAATGGTTCCTCGACACTTTGATCCTAAGATTTTAGTATGGCAAGCTCCACGTGCCCCATTAACTATGCTTCATATTCACTCCCATGGTATTCATGGCTTGTATTTCAATTGTATGATGTAGCCACCACTAGTAGAAACCACCCTAAAAAAATTTGACGGAGAAACTCGGTGGAACTTTAACTCACCACGACCATTGCCATAACAACATGTGTTGACCACCTCCAACTCGTAATTTCACCAACTATTGATTTGATTGATCTATGGACTTCATGCTTTGGAAACCAAACCTCCCCACATAGTTGCCAAGATCACCAAATGCCTTACCACTTCCAAATCCTAAAAATCCAAAAACTCCAAATTTTTGGAGTTTCAAAGTCATTTTCAGGCTTTGGGCTCTCATGTGAACTTTCTAACCCACTCAGCGCCCAAATTCCTGAAACTCCTGAAATGCATCGCCCCAAACTTTAAAAAACCAATCCAAATTATTCTTGGGACCAACTCTTCATCGACTCCAAATAGAAATATTCCCTGGTCATTTCTTCCTTTGTAAGTCTCTAAATCTAAAATGGTAACTTATGATCCTGAAATCATCTCCCCATAGACTTAGCCTTAATTATTATCTCATGCTCAATTTTTATGTGAGGTACCGAGCCATCATACGATTTTCCTTTTATGCACAAGACCTCAACCAGACTATCAAGACCTCGAGTTGATTTCAGATGAGCCTCATCCTTCCGCTTATCTCTTTGAGTGAAATATTCATGATGAGTTTAATTAAGCTATTTTGCTGATTAAAATCAATCCCACTCATCGCCAATCCTCCCTTACGATGATTCACCTTGATGCAACTATTCAAACACCTTTGCTAAACCTGCCATTTCCTCCTTAGTTCTGAAGCTCAATGATTTTCAGTTTGAGCATCCTTGATCCCATTTATTATTTCCCTCATTGCATAATTGATACTCAAGCTTGATCCTGAGTTACACACCCTATTCATTCAAGTTTAATCTCTATAAGATCATAGCTCAATCCTTCACCTCATCTTAATGATGACACCATGTGAATCCCATTGGTTTTAAGTTTGATCCCCTTTTTACTCGAGCATGACTCGATAACACTTCCATTCATGAGCTTGGATCATGTGAAACCAAATCTCCACATCTGACTTAGCCAAGTTTTCCCTACAGATTCAAATGACCTGACCTTTCTTGCTCCTTATTCATGTGAACACCCTATGCCTGACATTCTTGTTGCCTCTACTTATCCATTGTGCAACATGCCCTATCGAGAACCATAGTTTGAGCCACTCACATAATGTTTCCAATGAAATCCACTAGGTGCTTCATGAGGTAATCCCAAGCTCATGTCGAGCTATCAAAATGACTTGTTCAAGTTACATTGACTTTGTGGCAAATTTTACTCCCAATTCTAGCCGATCCCAAATCTTTTCCTAACTTAGGATTTCCAACAATGCTAAGTTCTTGATCCCGAGCTTATGAGCCTAACTTTTTGCAAGCTCTTGATATCTTGACTCTGAACTCGCCTCCTAAAACCATTGACCCTGAGGTTTCAAAAATATCACATGAAAGTTAGGTTTGATCAAGTTCTTACCCATAGCCCTGAGTTTATCGCATAAAGGAACACTTACTGATGCATATTTTTTGATGCAGTTAAGCTTTGTTCTATAAGTTCTCGAGCTTGGTCAATACTTCTTTCTCAGGAAATTTTGCTTCTTAAATTATCACTAAAGTGGTGTGATAAAGTTCCTGAATAAAGATTCCACAGAGACCAATGGGAAGGTTATACCATGTAACCTCATTTCTACTTGTTTAGAAAAGTACTTCGAATCCAAAAAATCCTTTTTGAAAAACCTCAATATCATAATAGAAATGTAGACCATTATATGGTATCTTCCAAATACCGTCACTTTAGCTGATTACTATAAACAATTTCAATTAAAATTATCAAGGGCCTTCAATTAAAACATCTGTAATATCTTTCCAAGGATGAGGACACTTCTCTACTATCTATGCATTTTCAATAAAAAATCTGTGTGATATTGATTTCTTCATCAAATCATAGGTCAAAATGGATTCATCAAATTTGTAACCTCATCCTCAATTCCACGTTCTTTAATGTCTTCGTATACTCATTTGTGAACTAAAATTTCATTCATAAAACTCATAGGTAAGATGGATGATAACGATTGACAGCTTCCTCAGTTCCACATTATATGAATATTCAGGTTCACTATAACTTAAGATAAAAACCATGTTCACAAAGTTCCTTTTAATTAAGCACCACTTTGATTCAGATGAGTATTCTTGATTATTCCTTATGTACTCCAATATTGCATTCTCATTCGATGAACCAAATTCATGAATTTCTTCATGAAATACTTTTCCGGTCCCAAGAGGTAACTCCCCATCTTACCAGGAAGGAGAATCATATACATTTTCGCAAGGAAATGTGATCATGTTGAGACTTTGAAACATGCATGAAATGGTCATATTTAGATGCAATTTTTTATAACTGTGGAGGAAAACAACTATTTATGTATTAAAAAATTTTGAAGTGATATTTTTAAAACCCATATCAAAAATACAAAAGATCTAAAATATGACATTATATTTTTTCTTTATACCCATAGAATTGGAATACAATGGAGAAGAGTTAGAGGTATCTCTGACAGTTATCTTCAATTTAAAAACTAAGCAACTTCCTGTATTAGCAACTACAATTAGGTTAACAACTACGCATGTCACACAAAATGATATTCTTAATACCCAGATCAAAAATATAGAATATAAAAATTAGGCCATTATCTTTAAACGAGAATAGAATATAAGGTAAATAAAACCAAATGATATTCTTCATCTCATAATAATTCAATAGAGAAGAGTTGAATAATCTATGCCTCAATTTTTCTTCAAATCAGGTTCTTCACAAGCCAAAACAATCTTATGAAATAGAGGGATCCCAAATCAGAAAGGGTCAATAAACATTTAGTGGAGAGAAAAGAAATATCTTAGAAGTATTACTCAAATATTCCGCTTCACAAGACGAAATGGTTTATGGGAAGGTACTTTGTTTTATAATGGGAAGATGTGCATTATGACATCCTTTATAGAAGTTTTACATGTTTTTAATGGGCACAAGCCCATTCCCATTAAAACAAACATTATTTGTTTTGTAATAATTAATAATTGTATTATATTAACACCCTCTCCTAAAATATTAGTTTCCCTACACTCCCTCTTGAATGGTTAACTACACAGAAAAAAAGATAAATCATTCAATCTTGGTAAATCATCTCCATATGTATATATATACACATATATATATATATGAAATGCAGGTATCCCAAAAAGTTGAAACTGGATGAAAAAGAAAACAGAAAGGATGAACAAGAAAGAGATAAATTCACCGACTCGCAGTGAACCTTACAATTTCCATGACCTCTACCAGCATCAAAAACAATAACCATCATCAATATCTCTATAGTGTCATGGAGTGGCATGAATTAATTACCATTAATTTTTCTAATTTCCCTCCAACAGGTGGTCAAAGTTGTGTTTAATAACTATTACCTTCAATTAATAAAAGGTGGTAAAAAATTTATTTTTAAATTAATGGTCTCACTATGCCATGGTTAAAAACAAATATAAATAGTAAATAATATCATAGCCATTTTTTAGGTTTAATAATTGCACTTCTAAACAAACTAAATTTTATCTATATTCTTCATATATGATTCATATATGAAAATTGGCATCTACCCCTTCAATACAAGCAATATTGAACCTAAACCTTTTAATACATCTATAAAAATGGATACCTAACCTTTCAATGGAAGATTAAAAAAAAATTGTATGAGAATTAGCGTATACCAATTCTAATCATTGTAATACAAAAAATATTGAACTTATTCTATTTAATAACTCTGTGAAGGTTGTGATGATGGGAAGCTGTCCATTCTAAAACAAGATAAATTTTATCTTTAATTATTATTTTATGATTCCAATTATGATAAAGGAAATTTTATCATTAGATACATCATTTAATATTGCTTATCTCAGCATGTGATCTTGCCCACCTAGCTTGGCTACCAGCTAATAAGATCAGCTCACCCGTCCAACTCAGAATGTCAACTTTCCCATCAAGCTTAGTTGATCATCTCGCCCACCCATCTCGACTTTCCTATCTCACCCACTCATCTAGGCCTATGTAACTAGGCCACCTAACTTGAAAAATAATTAACCCTGCCTAGGTCCTTTTGCTTTGGGCTGCCTGTATTTTGTAAAAATATAGATAATTATATATCTATATTATACACACACACACACACACACACACACACATACAAGGACACAATTCACCTGCATTGAATGATTTCTCATTTTTTCTATGTATTTATACATTTTTTCAAGGGAATGATCTTGTTGATACTCTGAAACATGTAAGAAATTGTCATATTTAGATGCATCCTTTTATAACTATGGACGATAATACTATGCAATTCTTACAAAAGATTGAAGTGATATTCTTAAAACACATATTAAAAATATAAAAGATAAAAAACATGGCATTATCTTTATACCTAGATCATAATAGAAAATAAATAAAGCTAGATGATAATCTTCATCTCATAATAAATCAACAGAGAATAGTTAGAATTATATTTGAAACATATCTTCAATTTTTAAAAATGTAAATTCTTCTTCTATGATTCATTTTTCTTTCAAGATTTCTATATGTTAAATGGAAATTTTTCCAATTCTAAAACAAAGTAATATTTATCTTTCATATGTCTCTTTTAAACATCTATTGATCTTCCATATGTTGTTCTTCTATGTTTTATATGAGACGAAAAATGCTCACAATTCTTTTATGATTATTATTTGAGAATGGACATATGCCCATTCTAAACATTTATTCTTCTTTTGTATGTTCTTCTACATTTTCTATACGAGAATGGGCATCTTCCCATTTCGAATGGGCTTGACATGAAGATGAAGCTTAATTTGTTTTACAATGGGCCACTCCTCATTTTGTAATGGAAGACATGTTTCAAAACAATTGCCTCTAATTAATAAATAAATTTTGTTAAATATATATATTTTGAATTTTAATAATTTCTATATGAATATTAGAATGGGCATCTGTTGATTCTAAAAATAAACAATAGAACTAAATAAAATGAGGATGGGCGGATCATGCCTTATGTATTTATCATCTCAATATATATATATATATATATATATATATATATATTGAGATGATAAATACATAAGGTGTGATCTCTCTTTGTATGTAGCGCAACACTTGGCTCTGTCTGGGATAGTCCAGTTAGTATAATTTACAATTATCAATTACTTCACAACAAAAAATATTTGTTTGTATGAGAATGGGCTTGTGCCCATTATAAACGTGTAGAAATTCAATAAAGGCTATCACAATGCATATTTTCCCATTCCATTCCATGTTAAAAGAAAGTAAATACAATATGTTGAAAAGTGGAGAGGGTAAAATTAACATAAGCGTTTTCTTCAAATCTTGTTGAAAGTGCCATACTGAAAATCTTCCAATTCTATATTCTATCATTCTTATATGAGAATTAGCATATGACCATTCAAAATATCTATTTTTTTTTTCTATGTTTCCTTATATATATATATATATATATATATATATATATATATATATATAATAAAATGATAACTACATAAGGCTTGATCCCTCTAGCGGTTATGTAGTGAAGCACTTGGCTCTGCCAGGGATAGTCCAACCAATATGATACAATTATAAACAATTATGAATTATGAATGTATAAAATGCATTTCAAGGGATTTTAGTTATTTTTTTTCCAAATATGGTGTTCATAACTCAACTGGTATGGAAGTGGAAGATGTGATAGTGGATATGGATTAGAAACATTCAAAGCCCTTGGATATTATCAAACTAAATGAAATCATCCCTGAACATTCTTTCAAATGATCGACATCAGTGCTTTTTTTAGAGCACATTATTAACAGATTCAATTTTAATGCATCCCCCATATTAATATTATATGGTGGGATAAATGCATTAAAAAAATAATTCCTCACTTATCTTTATGATGGAGAATCAGAAGTAGGAGATCATGCTCCAAAAAAATTATAAATGTCTAACTACGTCTCCAGGTGCATCCCCTCTATGTTTTTTGTGTTAATTTTATTATAGTCATTATGTATAATTTAATTCTTAACAATGTTTACTTTTTCAAATATGTTTCACAATATTTAGAGGTATTAAAATGATTGAATTCAATATTGGGTATAGTTTAATGTTTACAAGGGACATATGCCCATTCTTAGACAAACAAACATTTTAATACCTTTCAATATTCACCTTGTTTAACAATCGGGAGTAGAAAATTCTCACAGCCTTTGTAATGCATTGAATGGGTATATGCTCATACTGAAACTACATTAAACCCTTCATCATCGAATTTGAGAGTTGGCTCATGAATAATTATCAAGTATTTTAAAAAATTTACTATTCTTTTTTACTTGTGAATATTAGTTTGAATCGATTTTATAAATATATATATTAATTTCAATTTTTTATTTAAAGATATAGCAGGAGGATATACATAAAATATATGTAAAGAAAAATATAAAAATATTAAACCTTTTCATTTATCAATGTTATTTGGAATCAATTCGATAAATATTTTCTAGTTTTAATTTTTATGTGGAGATACAACAGGAGAAATTCTAGAAATTCTACAACTAATAAATATGTTAAAAGAAATAGGTAAAAGTACTGTTTTAAAATATTATTATCATATTTGAAATACATACAAGTTAATAATGATGTTTAATAATGAATGGCTATTTACAAATTTCTAACTTCTATATCTAAAGAGTTTTATT
Organism: Taxus chinensis; assembly: GCA_019776745.2. Classification (NCBI taxonomy): domain Eukaryota; kingdom Viridiplantae; phylum Streptophyta; class Pinopsida; order Cupressales; family Taxaceae; genus Taxus; species Taxus chinensis. The sequence goes on from CM034154.1 coordinate 383,883,604, forward strand.
GAATTGCATTCTATTAGTCTATGTTGGATATAGATGCCAATGTAGAAAAAATAGTAATGAAATTGCTGCACACAGTTAAAGTGGACATGCATCCTTTTGTTTGTGGTATGGAGCATTGCAAAAATTAGGGAGACAAATTTATTAAAGATTTGGAAACAATTTGGAAAACACCAGAATTTCCATACAAATGTGTAACTAGGGTTATAGTTAATGTAATAAATAAAGGATTTCCTCAAGAATTTTTTTTGGTGTCTCCAAACGTTTCTGACAAAGACTTTAAAAATAATAAGTGTCTTGTGTCATCGTTGTTTACAAAACTATTTGTTAGGTTTGGTGGATGATATAAGATACATTTTAAAGGGATATTCTCTATTTGAAATAATAATGGAACAAATCAATATATAAAATTGTGTTTATTACATTTTTCTAGTTTTTTTTCCCATTTTCCATTTGAAGTGATGTTATTGATGGTTATTAGTATGTAGTACTTAAAAAAATTATTACAATTTTTCATTTCTTCTTCACATTTCATCCAAATGATGTGATTAGTATATAATGCTTAAAACTAGCTTTGATAGGTGTATACAAAGATCTCAGTTTTCATGAAAAGAATGTATTGGTTTTGGGGGTGGGAATTTGAATGCATTATGTAAAATTTTCACACTTAATATGTATATGGTTAAATCGTGTGGGTTCACACCCAAATTTACTCTAGTCTTCGGAAACATTTTAAAAAACAATTACTGAACTTGACTGAGTTTATATAGATAAATTTAGTATTTTTATTCTTTTCCCTCATAAAAAATCATTAATATTAGATTTATTACCATAATTTTAAGAAAACAAAACAAATTTGAATTGTATTATCTCATAACAACACATTTCAATGATTACTGAGCTTGATTGAGTTTACATGTTACTATTATGTTGATTAATAAATATAAATTAATTGGCTTTTTTTTTAGTCTATCTCATAAAAATATATTAAAATTATTTTTTTATAGACTATCTCTTAACAATTCATTTATTACGATCATTTTATGTTGTAAATATCTCATAACTCATTTCTTATCTTCATTCTAGCAAATAAATCCAAGTTATAATTAAAAATTTGTCACACAAATATATATGATCAAAATATGTAAAATATACAACATTCAAATGTGCATGACCCCATAGTTAAAATAAATCATATCTAAATTTTTCTTTCCTTCGATATTGAGTTTATTTTTCTTCTATGATTATTATATGAGAGTGGGCATATGCCCACTCAATACAAGATAAAAAAAAAATTGTATGAGAATGGACAATATAAGTATTTATTATGCATTGCAATGTTATAAATGTATTAATTATTCCAATAAGTATTTCTTAATCTTACTATAAAATTGTAAAATCCTAAAATGTAAATCCCTCATACATAATTTATAATTCCAAAAAAATAATTTTTTTGATTCCAATAATAGTCAAATCAAATTCTAAATATCCCCTTTTTGGATTCTAATAATAGCCAAATCAAATTCAAATATTTGTTATAAGAAAAACCAATACAACTTATTTCAGTATTTAATCTAGATTGTAAAATGTTTAAACTTAACGGAATTATGGTTCTTGATGTTGTAGTGGCAAATATCAACAACATACAATCAATAAAAAATTGTCAACCTCATTGGAATGGAGAATCCAATCCAATTTATAACATTACAAACTATCCTTTCATCTCCCCCCACAAGAATTTTCACTTCCCTTCATCACTTGTGACCTTCCACATTCAGGATTCCATTTCTTATTGATGAAAAAGGAATATTACAATATTTAATTGAAGGTCACTTAAGTGAATAAGAAAAATAGGGAAAAAGTGCATTCTTATTAAAGAATTAGAATTTAGAGAGAGAGAGAGAGAGAGAGAGAAGGGTTTAATAATTTCATGTATATGAAGCCTTTACTTATGAATAACTATCCATTCATGATTCTTGAAGGAGAGTTCCTAGAATGATCTCTTGTCCTTTGAAATCTCTACTAAAATAGACTGGCACAAGTGCCACCTTTTTTCTTCTGGAAGAAGGATGTAGCTTAACACTTTGATCCATGTCTTAGGAACATCATTAATAGTCTTATACTAACTGAAACATTATTTTTGTTCTCTTGTAATGTTAGAAATAGATTTTATGATGTTAATAAGGGACTCAAAATTATCCTTGTTGAAGGGAAAAAATCACTTGCCTCCTTCTTGACCGACTGTTGGAAAGGGTTTTTGAGTTCCTCTGATGATGAATTCTCAATGAATGGGATGGATCCAAGTCCTCGAACAAAATTGCTAACAACATCTAAAATCTTGAAGGAATTTTTTTTTCTAGATTAAATTTTTGATATGGCATCTTTTATCATGTTGTATCTAGCATTCATTATCAAGATCTAAATTGGGGATAAGTTCTAAAAAATTGATGTGAACAAATTCCTATTCATGAGAGTGTGGGGTCAAGGAAACTCATCTCAGAAAAAAGTGAAAACACCTCATCCCAAATTATGTTCTCTTTTTCAATTTATTCCCTCCTTTTTTTTTCACTTCTAAAATGGTGGCAATAACATACCTGAACATAGAGACAACTTCTCAAATTAAATCCTTTACTTTTTCAATAATCTTCTCAATCCATTATTTAATATATTCCCCTTACATCATATGCCCTTAAATATTATTTATCATCTTAGGATCAAAGCTACTGATCAGAGAAATGTATTCCACGAGGGGGAGGTAGTGAATTGGGATTTAAGAAGGGTTGAATGTAGGTGATGAGATCTCTCACTTTCTCTTCTAATTTATCAATTTCTCATTTGTAATATTGATTTCAATCCATCATATGAGAAACAAATTCTTTGAGTAAATGAGTATCACCTTCATGTGTTACTTGACCCAACGAGATGTCATTCAACTTATAGTCTTCCTAAGTCATTTCCTATTAAGGTTTTATAACTTTTGGCTAGGAAACCTCTACATACTAATTACTGGAAGCTCAACTAAAAAAGTGAGAAGTTACATGTGCCTTCGTACCTCATTTTTTCTTCAAAATCTTTGTGATGGCCCCAAGGTCAGGTATTGTATCTTGTTGTATTATTCTTGGTTCACTCATGAGAAACCCTTGGATCCATAGGAATGTATCTTTTGAAGTAGATGTGATGTTAGCCATAGAGACATCTTCATGAACTTGATGAGGGATCACATTTTTCTCACTATGGAAAGGTTCTACCACTGAGAAAGAAGTATTTGAATGTCGATGAAGAGAAAGTGGTTGCGATGGATAAATCTCACATGGATCAAGAGGCTCTAGAGGTTCTTTGATTAATTTTATCTTCTTGCGAAGATTTATAGAATAAGGAGCATTTGTGTGCCTTATTTTTACCCTATTTATTTTTTAAGGTTCTTATTTATTTTCCCTTGGTGGCATTGAAGTGATATTCTGTTGCAATGTTTCTTCTTTTAAGGTTATCACATTATCAAGTATTGAATGACTGTTTAAGAACATTATTATGTGAATGACATCAAGTGAAATTGGGATGGTTTCTCATTCTTGCATACATGGTGATTAAAATGAAGGTTACACATTTAGTTTTCTTGATTCCATAGTACTTCTTGAATGAAATCATATTTGGGTATGCTTTTGTACCTTATTGCTCATATACCTCCCACAGGGAAAAGATGAATTCTTGATCCTCCACCTATGATGGCCTTGATTACCTCAATACCTTTATTTTCTCAATTTTACTTGATTCTCAGAGAGATGATAGTAGATTTAGGATATGATGACCCTCATATTTCTCCATTAGCTTCCCATTTAAATTTTGATCATGATGACACCTTTTTTCACTAAGATGTTACCTAATTGAAACATGCCTGCAAAATCTGAACTCTCTTTTTTATCAATTTTATCCTCGTGGAAATGGAATTCCATATCCACATGTAAGGGTTTTGCTATGAATGGAATTTAAGTATGAATCACATGTCTTTGACCTCTAAATTACACCGAGATCATCACCAAACATTGATTAAGTGTTTAGAAACACTCTCAGGAGGTATGTATTATTTGTAAGCTTGAGATAATTGCTAGAATCACTCACAATGGTTTTGTATCATTGTGTTAGCTTCCTACATCATGTTGTGATTTGAAGAGATCACCTTAGAAATAATTTTTTTAGAGTTTTCAAAGAAATTTATTTCATTTTTTGGCCATGAAACAAATTCTTGACCTCGCTATGATGGTAAAAAGCAATAATATTATAACATCATCATTTATGAATTAGAAAACATGGGAAAATTAAAATTTTAAAACATAATGTTTTCTATTCTAAATTAACATAATTTAGAACAAAAATTCCTTTTTTATCCATCACATAACAAAAAACCATATATAGTTGTAATGACTCAGTTTAATATTGATCTCTCATTTCATGACTTAGTATTAATTGATCTCTCATGTTTATTTTGTTCTTGTGTTTAAGAAGTATACTTTGGTTCCTACACCCTTTACAGGTCCTTCAAGTGTTGTTTTCTAAGAATCCTATTTGAGCACCTGTTACTGATACTCATTTTAAATCTCACAACCTTAGACCAGGTGACATAAGACAATGCAACCAAAAATTTACGATACTTTGGCCAAAGTTTAAGGTCATATATACCATGCCTTTATTCCTAGATGATATAATTATCAAAATTAATATGTTCTTCACCCCACTTGAACTAGCATCTAGATTATCCTTCCTTGACTTATGTCAACCAATTTGAGGTCAACGTTTCACACTAAATAGGGACAACTCACATAAGCTAGTGTGGTAGTCTAATTTTGTTGACTAAGGATAAGTAGACATACTCAAATTGACTTACGTGGATTTGGGTGTGTCTATTCACCCTAGGTCAACATAAAATGATGAAAACACTTGGTTATATTCCTATCTAAGTTTAGAGTAAAACAGTGAACTGAAATTCAAATTTATGATAGTTGAGTTAGAGGAGATGAGTGGGATATTGAGGCATAATGGTTATTTCATAGTATCAACATAATGACCTTCATCATTAAGTGGGTACTGTATAACAACAACTATACTGCAACAACCCACTAATTTCCTTTAACATAACTATCATAATTAATGAGTTCATTAGTTTTACAAAATTTCAAATTGTTAATTAGTTAAATTTACATTAATCATCATACCTAGGGGTCAACTAATTTTGTATAATTACTCCTTTAAGAAAGGATCGTAATTCACTTTTACACTAGTTGAAGGTATGCAAGTCAGTTCTCCATTCATGTTTATGAACTCATTATTCATTAACCATCATTTCATCGAGCCTTATATGTAACATCCCCATTTTAAGAAACTAGAACAAGGGAAAAAAAATTATTTTTATTTTTATTTTTTTATAAAGCGTTCTCTGTTCTAATTTATATAATTTAGAACACATGACCAAGTTTTAATAATTTTTCTCTGTCCCATTAACGTAATTTAGAACACACAATTACTTTTAAAACCAATGTTCTCTGTTCACATATTTACAATATGGAACACACATTCAATGCCATTCAATCATATAACATATACCATATGCTACTGTAAATGACTCGAAGAACTACCGATCTCCCATTTTATGGCTCGGAGTTTCAACGATCTCTCATTTCATGACTCGGTGACTTACCGATCCTTCATGTTAATCCATGCATTCTATACTAAGTATACTTGGTTCTCCTTACCATTTTTGGTAATCGAAGTGTTCCATTTAAGAGGCCTATCTGAATATCTGTTACCGATACTCATCTGAAATCCTGCTTCTTAAACTAGGTGATTAGGACAACGCAACCAGTTAACTTGCAATACTTTGGCCAAACAAATTTCACATGCTTTGCATGATCATATTCCTAGATGTTATACACATCAATGGAATATGTCCTTCACCTCACTTCATCTGTTATCTAGAATGGTCTTTTCTGACCTCTGTCAGTCCTCTCGTCTAAGGTTAAACTATAACCCAAACTAGCAATATGAAAGAGTATAGGAAGACACTCGCGATGACTAAAGGTACGCAGACATACTTTGTCGACCCTAGATGACTGCGTGTGTCTAGTTACCTTTAGTCTTCCTGAGTCACCCCGTATACACGGTCACAATCCTATCATCATCCAAGTAACTTGGTCCCAGCTTATGTAAAATTGATTATTCGATTCGAGAGGGCGTTGTAACATGTCAGCTACAACATTGTGTCGTCATGAAGGCCCCACCTTCATGAAGACACCATATTGCAGCTGGCATGTGCCAAGGTCCTATGGAATCCTCTCGTTAAGGGATACACCTCCAGCTAGAAGTGTGATTAGATTATAATCTTAAGTATTTTAAGAATAAGCTTCAGCAGCCGTGTTGATCTTCTAACCTCACTGTTTGTTACAGTTGCATAGCTAAGAGAAACTTAAATTGTCTTAAAGATTAATATGCCTTTACTCCTCCTTACTGAAGGATTTCTTAATTCCATCTTAGTTCCTTAATTTAAGCTTCGGATTAACAGTCCACTACAGCTTAACGTAGTAAGATCAACTTACTAACTTAACCAAGTTTTATTCACAACTGAATTTAAATTCAGAATTCCATCTTGTTAGACATCATTTAAATGAGGCCTAACTCCAAATGAATGTATTCATTTATTCACTATAACCTTACTTCAGTTAAGGTTTGTTATGAGGAGATATGATTCCTCATACTAAATATCCTCTGGATCAAACATCTCAAGGATATTAACGAAATCAGAATACAAGATTCAATTGTCTCTTTTATTTATATTCATTAGCTTATATACCAGTTCCGAATATCGTTCATTTAAGAATTCATATTCACTTAACTCTTTTCAAATGTCAATTTAAAATCCATATTGACCTAAGTATGAATTAATTGTACATTCCAACTTAAAAGTTGTATTCAAGTAAAGAATAGATATTATGTCCTTTTAAAATCTATCAACCATCATTTGAATATTCCCAAATTCAATGAATAAAATTTATATTCTCAATCTTATTCAAACAGTTCCAAGGTGGTACAGCCATTAAAATAACACACCTTTCCTTTGTACTCAATCCTCAAGATTAAAATTTATACAATTTACAAGCCCATACAACCAAACTTCATTCATGCCAAACAGTATTAACAACTCATAAAGAAGAAGAATACAAATTTCTCTTTTTCCATTTCCTCATAGAAGAATAATAAATTCTCATATACGATCCATCCTTAGCTAATTAGAAGAAGCATCAGAAAACAACATGTCTTCATTTTTACTCATGGAAACCATCTGCAAAATTTACTTGCACGGGTCAGTTCATTGAACTGAGCATATTAAGCACTTATCATTAAAATGAGGTGCTCTTAATTAACTGTCTCAATAAAAGAACTCTGCTTTTATGAAACGTTTAAAAATTGAGATGGACATCATCTACGAATTAAGTGCTGATAAGGATGAACAACTTAACAACCCAATCCTCTAATTACCATCACAATCAGACAAAAAGATTTACTAACTTTCTCCCAAATAATTACTACAACCCGCAACACTTTATTCATATTTCCTTACTGTTTTTATTCCAATAACGCAAGGGGGTTCATTCTGTATTTAAAACAATTACTACCAGAAGTAATTTCCTCTAAATAGTTACAGATTAAAAACATCTGTAAGAGCTAATACACTTATGTATATAATGTTGTTCTAATGCAATTACTATCAATTCCATTCCCTTATAATAGTTGAAATTTCAAGAGATGAATTTTAATTAAGAATTAAAACATAACTACTTCCCTTTCGTACTACTCATTTAATTTCAACAATCAAATATAGAAGAGAAAAGTAGTCATTCACCATGAAAACACTAGTGTCATTTCTCAGAATTCAATAAGCATCATAATACTTCCTTCAAATCAGAAAAGAAGGAAAACAATAGTTAAATGCATATGCTTACGCCTAGGGCAATAAGAAATTCATTCAATATCAAATATAGAATTTCAACTAGTTAAGAGAAGAAACTAATTATTACTTCCAATTACCCATCTAATATTCCCTTTCTTTTCATCACAACTGCACTGGATGATTTAAAAAAGAAGTGATATCAATCAATGATAACAGCCAGAGAGAGAGAGCAAATAAAGTCAATAATCGAATGAAAGGAAGAAGAATCATATTACCTCTTCTCACTTCCTAGCCGAATATCAACTATTTAGTACAGACCTGATCCAATAGGGTGATTCCTTCTGAACAAGTCTATTTCAGTATTCAAAACTTACTAACTACCATTCCAGGGAGTATGCCAGAATTCATTTGCATCTGGTCCGTAAGTATCAATATCAATGGCACCTCTAAATAAAATCATTTCCTTTAATTTTTCACCCAACGGACATTCTCATCCAGATACAAACAAGTAAGAGTGTACAACAAACAAAAAATCATGTTTTCATCATAATAATAAAAGGGTTCATTTTCCAAACACCAAAGTAAGAACCCAGTTTCGATTCAGTTTTAATGCAAGCAGCAAAGAAGTTTAGACTGCAGTTTGCATGTATATATATATATATATATAAATTCACCAAAAATGAACATTCCCAGCTAGGTCTTAAACAAGCAAGAATGTACAGCTAGCTAAACATAATTATTTACCAAAAACGAACCCAGCTACGTCTTAAACAAGCAAGAATGTACAGCTAACAACAAAATCATGATTTTTATCATAATAATAAAAGGGATCATTTTTCAACATCAGAGTAAGAAATCAACTTCAGTTCAGTTTTAATGAAACAGCGAAGAAGTTTAGACTGCAGTTCGTTTATATATAAATATATAAATTCATCATCGAATTCAAAGGAGAATAAAATGATAAGCTCTATTCCATCCAACAGATAACCAGATACTCTGCTCCAGATTTAAGAAAATCATTCCTAAAAATCATTCATGGATTTCAAACCAAATAAGGAGACATTGAATCATTTTTTAATCACGCAAGGGTAATACGATGGAATGAATTCATTGTCCCCAGTGAAATCGTATTCTATGCAATGTAAAGCAACTAAGATAATAACTCACACAACCAGTTTCATCAAGCATTCTCACGATTTTTCCCAAATCATTTACACACACAGAACTCAGAAAACAATATTCACATCACTGGTACATTCATCAACTCAAACCCATAATGGGTAATAAAACCGAATACCCAATACTGTCAAAAACTCATACAACAAGGATAGATTTCATTTCATTTACTCTTTTTGCAAAGAAAATACCCAAATCATATTCATCTCCAACAGACAACTCAACCCAACCACCACATTAATTGTATCAACATTTTCATTTTACAAAAACACCCAACATAAGAGCAGAGTTCTTTTAATGAAGACGCTTAACAAAGAGCAAAACGGTTTAAAGAGAAGAGCTCAACATGCCTGTAAAATTTCTTGTGGCTTGAAGAAAACCACGTCCGCGCCCACAGGAGCTATTCTTTTCCACGGCGACAACAACAAGGCTTTCCCAACAATCTCCTTACTTCCACAGGCTCAAAAATAGCCGTGGTTACTCCAAACAACAACAACAATGACCAGAATGGTTGCAGGTTCGAAAGAACCATAAAATAAATGCAGAGCGATCACAAGAAACCCAAATGAACACGAATACCACAAAATTCCTCTTTCCCCTTTCCAAGGCGAGCTGGTCACCAAGACCGAGATCAATAAATGCATTGAATGCATTTCTTTTTCCTTAATTTCCATGCCACCACTGACTCAGGTTTGGTGAGTTCCATTTTTAAATATTTGCAAGTAATTTCCTTCTTAGCTACATTGCTAGTTGGATATCTCCAACTTTCCATGTTCCCGCCAAACTTGGCATTTAAAACTTCAAGGACATCATTTAATGTCCTTTATTAAATTTCTAACCTTCCCTTCTTATCCGCTCATCAGCATGTGTCCTTAGGTCCCCTTCGTAGGTTAGCAATAGTTTAGGTTGTATTGTCCATAGTTAGGTTTTCCACCTAGGTCTCAAGTCATTAGGATTTGTAATAATTTTACATCTCATTTAATTTATAAAATCCACATAGGTATAGTTAGGTTATAGGTAAAACATAGTTATAGTTAGAATTTAATCCCCATAGTATTTTACTTAACAGATTCCAACAAGTTTTACTGACTGGCATTCATAACTAGTATAATGCAGGACGTTCTGTCCAACATGCATATCTATACCCTGTGCTCTTGTATCAAAACTCTCACTACCTCACGCTTTCCGGTGTTAAAATTTGTATGTAGTTCAGAAATTAAACCTTTTCCATTGGCATCAAGGTACCGAATAATTATACCTGTAACCAGGTTCTGTAACATTTATAACAACCTTCAATCTGGTTTCAGACTTCATTCCATATAGAAAGTAAATCGACAAAGTGATCACAAAGAAGGCCGCAACATACCTTGGATCAATGGAATTGATTCAAGGTGTGTTGTCAACAACAATATGAGTTCATCAAACATAAAAGTATGTATGTTGTTTCACACTTTGCAAAACACAAGTTATAATGACCTCCGTCCCAAGTAAACAAGTTATAGTAAACAAGGGTTCAGATCAGTAACACATTCTTTTTAAGATTAAAAGATATATCTTAACATAATTATCCTCATTTCCACAGTTACAACATCATGAAAAGAGGTTATCATAGTAGCTTCTAAAAATCAAGATGTTACATTCCTCCCTTCTTGAAGCATCATTGTCCCGATGATCAAATTAGCCAATTCACAGAGTTTTTAGGAGAAAATTCAATTATCGTCCTTCCATTCATAAGTTCATACCAAAAATAGATTTAATCATTAAAACAGTGTTTTAAGATAACTGTAAAATAGACCAGTAATTGTCCATATTTGGTAGAATTATCAGTTTTTCGAATTCAATCTTGATCAAACAAGTATGGAAAAGTAGATCTCATTTCTTCGAGATTTTACCAAGTTGTACTTTCTTCACTAAACTGGTCCCACTGGACCTTACATTGATTCACTTTGTGATTTCTTAAGTACAACTAGCAAGTTTCTAACACTCGAATGGGATTAACCATGATTATTCCTGGGTCTTGGACCTGCAAGAAATTCCAATTCAGTACATGTGATAAATTTGATACGTATTTCTTAAGAAAAGAAATATGAAAAATAACATGCATTTGTGATAAAGCAGGAGGTAATGCTAGGGTTGATTATTTCAACAATTTCAAAAGGTCCCACATAACAAGGCGATAACTTGGTAGCCTTGCCAAAAGTTATAGAACTCTTGTTTGGCTTGACCTGAAGAAATACCTTCTCACCAAGTTTATAATTCCTATCAACCAGCTTTAAGTCTGCATAACTCTTTTGCCTATTGGTAGCCTCCTTTAAATGTTCACGAATCATTTAAATTTGTTGTTCCATTTCTGTAAGGATTTCTGGCCCAATTACCTCTCTATCCTCTACGTTGTCCCAGCTAACAGGGGTTCTGCATTTTCTTCCATATAATGCTTCAAAAGGTGCCATCTTTAAAGAGGCGTGGTATGTATTATTGTAGAAAATTCAACCAGCGGAAGGTATTCCTCCCATTTATACTACTGGTCCATGCAATACATTCTTAACATATCCTCTAAAACTTGATTGACTCTTTCAGTCTGTCCATCTGTTTCTAGATGATATGTAGAACTGAAGTTTAATTTAGTTCCCAAGGCCGCATTAAGCATTTGCCAAAATATTGATGTCATTCTTAGATCTCTGTCTGATATGATCAATTCAGGTATTCCATGCAATCTAAAAATTTCATGTACAAATCTTCTTGCTAACACTAGTGCATTGTCTTTTAAATTACCAGCAATGAAGTGTGCCACTTTGGTTAATTTATCAACGACAACCAAGATGACATCATGTTTATTCCTTGACATAGGTAATCCTTGAACAAAATCCATAGTTATCACTTGCCATTTGTACTGTGGAATGCTGTGGGGATACAATAGTCCGGCGGGATGCATATGTTCCACCTTAACATGCTAGCATTCCAAGCAGTGTGTCACAAAATCCACCACATCCTTTTTCATTCCCTTCTAGAAATATTGCTACTTGAGATCAGCAAGCATTTTTGTAATGCCAGGGTGTCCAGAAAAAGGTGAATTATGAAATCCAGTTAATAATTTCTTTCTTAAATCATTAGCTAAGGGTATATATACCACATTTTCAAACCTTAGAATCCCTTTGTTATCAAAACGGAATCCTTTAGACTTCACATCCTTTGGATTTGCAGTAAGTGTTGTTTTAACTTGCTGAAAATAAGAGTTAGATTCCATGACATCTTTAACCTCATCTTTAAATTGAGTTCTTAATGTTATAAGAGTAGAGATGTGCTTCCTACAACTCAGAGCATCTGCTACCCTATTTTCCTTGCCCTTGATGTATTTTATATCAAAATCATACTGAGATAGAAATTCTAACCATCTTCGTTGTCTTGCATTCAGGTTTGGTTGAGTAAAAATATACTTCAACCCTAGATGGTTGGTTTTTAGCTCAAAGGGCTTACCAAGAAGGTAATGCCTCAACATTTGAAGTGCATGAACAATGGCAGTGAGCTTTAGGTCATGTGGAGCATAATTCTGTTCATGTAACTTAAGCTTTCTACTTTCATAAGCAATGAAATGGTCATTTTGTAAGAGAATGCCTCCGATACCCTCTCCAGATGCATCCGTTATGATCGTAAAATCTCCATTTGGGTCAGGTATAGTCAAAATAGGTGTTGTAGTTAACTGTTCCTTTAAAATTTTGAAGGTGGATTCACATTTTTCATTCCAGACAAATTTCTTATCTTTCTTTTGTAGTGAAGTGATTGGGGCAGCAATTTTTGAAAAGTCCTTAACGAACTTTCTATAGTACCCTGCTAGGCCCATGAAGCTTCTTACTTCATGCACATTCTTAGGCATAGGCCACTCAGTTATAGCTGTGATCTTTGAAAGGTCCACAGCTATCCCATTCTTGCTTATAACATGCCCCAAATAATGCACCTCTGCATCATAAAAGGAACATTTAGACAATTTACCATACAACCTTCTCTTCCTCAAAATTTCCAGCACTACCTTTAAATGCTCTTGATGCTCTTTGACATTTTTGGAGTATATAAGAATGTTGTCCAAGAAGACAAGCATGAATTTATCCAAATAATCTTGAAAAATATTGTTCATCAAATTCATGAAGGTGGCAGGTGCATTCGTCAACCCAAAAGGTAACACCATGAATTCATAATGCCCATACCTTGTTCTAAAAGTTGTTTTATGAATATCTTCTTCCTTTATTCTCAACTGGTGATATCCAGATCGAATATCTATTTTTGAATAGACTGATGCTCCATGCATCTGGTCAAACAGATCATCAATCCTAGGAAGTGGATATCGATTCTTAATGGTTTCCTTATTCAACATTTTATAATAAATGCACAATCTAAGTGTGCCATCCTTCTTCTTTACAATAATTACCAGCACTCCCCATGGTGAGACACTCGGTCTTATCAGCCCTTTTGCAAAAATTTCTTGTAACTAAGCCTTAAGTTCCACCAACTCAAGGGTGGTCATTTGATATGGTGCTTTAGATATGGGTTCAGTTCCTGGCTTGATCTCTATTGCAAAGTTAGACTCTCGTTTGGGCGGAAGACCTGGTAAATCCTCCGGAAATACATCACTGAAATCTCTGGATACTTTTCCATGAAATAAATATCTTCCTCAACATTTTCTGTCATTCTTACAGCATACAGAGTGTAGCCTCTATTTTTAGCCCTTTTTAGTTGCATAGTTGTTAGTTTCCTAACTGTAACCTCATGATTTACACCTTGAATGACTGCTACTTTCTATAGGTCATCAAAACAACAATTTTTTTTTCATAACAGTCGACCTTTGCCTTATGTTTTTCCAACCAATTAACTCCTATAATTATATCATGTGACCCTAAAGGAGTGACATACAGGTCAACTTCTGTGAAGAAACTAGGCATGTCAAGAATTGCCCCAAAAAGGCACATATCGACTATATGGACAACATTATTCCCATAATGCACTGTCCATGTCTTATCCATTTGTTTAGATTTCCTTTTTAATTTCATTGATAGTTTAGTAGAGATAAAACATTCAGTAGCTCCAGTATCAAAAAGTATGACTACAGGTGTACCGAATAACTTACCCAGAACTTCTATGGGTGTGACTTGCTTTTCAGCTTGTTTGTTAGCCACCGCAACATGTATCTTGTGCTGCTGATCATGATCATCCTTCTTCAGAGGACAATGACTCACATAATGGTCCTTTCCATAGTTAAATCAGCCTCCAATGGGCCCCTTCCTAGGCTCGAATTTACTACCAACCTTGAAGTTATCACTCTGGCTTCCATAAGACTTTTGTCCATTACCACTAATTTTTACAAAGCTGCTCTGCACACTATTAACAGGTTTGTTCATTACTGATTTCTTATTGTTATCCACAAATTTTATTTTTTTTCATACCAAACCTTTTCTAGGGTCCCTTTTTGGGTGCGAGAGATGAAGAAGAGTTTGGAATCTTCTTCCTAATCTCCTCCCTATGAGCAGAGATTGCTATCAATTTCTGTTCTTGTCTTATTGCCTTTTCAACAACTCCTTCCATAGTGGTTGGACCATGGACATCTACTTCACCACCAATAATGGGATTCAGTCCCATTATGAACTTTCGTATTCTAAACTTCTCGTCAGCTTGGTATTGCTAAGCATACTTAAGGAATTTAGTAAACCCTTCCCAGTATTCTATCACCGTCAGCCTACCTTGCGACCAATTCTGAAATTCAGTCATTTTCCTATCAAAAAAGAGTTGAGGCAGCCATTGTTGCCTAAAGTAACCTTTAAATTGATCCCAAGTTATGTCTATTTTGAAAATATTCAACTCAACCTTACGGTTGTCCCACCATGATGATGCTTCCTGAGAAAGCTGATATGCTCCCCATATCATTTTGGTCTCCTCGTAGAAGTTTCTTATTGCAAATTACTTCTCCATTTCACTGAGCCAATTTTCAGCCCCGTCCCCAAGTGTTGTTCCATCAAAATTTGGAGGACTTATTCTCTTTATGTCATTTGTAATTTTAGCTGCTAATCTTGCCCTTTTATTTTCAGGATGATTAGGAGTGTTCGCATTACTATTATCAACACCCGGATTCCCTCCATTGGTGTTGTCCACAGGAGGTGGCTGATCATTTATATCAGCTTCTTCTTCCTCCTCCTCATTGCCCATTACTTGTTGTTCCAAAATAGTCAAATGATCTCTCATATCTAGTAGGGAAACAAGGATTTCATCTAGCTTTTGAGCAGTAGCTACTTCTCCACCCGATAGCAGGTTGTTTGCAGCATTTCATCTTGTTCTAACCATTTTCTGTTCAATAAGAAAATGTAAACCTTATTAAATTGTGGACTCATTAGGTCCAAGAGCTGCAACCTTCAGCTCTGATACCAAGATGTAACATCCCCATTTCAAGACACTAGAACAAGGGAATTTTTTTTATATAACATTCTCTGTCCTGAATTATGTAATTCAAAACACACGACCAAGTTTTAATAATCGTTCTCTGTCCGATTAATGTAATGTAGATCACACAATTACTTTTAAAACCAATGTTCTCTATTCACATATTTATAATATGGAACACAAATTCAATGTCATTCAAGCATATAACAAATACCATATGCTACTGTAAATGACTCGAAGAACTACCGATCTCCCATTTTATGGCTCGGAGTTTCAACGATCTCTCATTTCATGACTCGGTGACTTACCGATCCTTCATGTTAATCCATGCATTGTATACTAAGTATAATTGGTTCTCCTTAATGTTTTTAGCTATCAAAGTATTCCATTTAAGAGGCCTATTTAAATATCTGTTATCAATATTCATCTGAAATCCTGCTTCTTAAACTAGGTGATTAGGACAACGCAACCAACAACTTGCGATACTTTGGCCAAATATTTTCACATGCTTTGCATGATCATATTCCTAGAAATTATACACATCAATGGAATACGTCTTTCACCTCACTTCGTCTGTTATCTAGAATGGTCTTTTCTGACCTCTGTCAGTCCTCTCATCCAAGGTTAAATTATAACCCAAACTAGCAATATGAAAGAGTATAGGAAGACACGGTGACTAAAGGTACGCAGACATACTTTGTGACCCTAGATGACTACGTGTGTCTAGTTACCTTTAGTCTTCCTGAGTCACCTCGTATACACGGTCACATTCCTATCATCATCCAAGTAACTTGGTCCCAGCTTATGTAAACTTGATGATTCAATTCGGGAGGGCGTTGTAACATGTCAGCTGCAACATTGTGTCGTCATGAAGGCCCCACCTTCATGAAGACACCAGATTGTAGCTGAGCATGTGCCAAGGTCCTATGGAATCCTCTCATCAAGGGATACACATCCAGCTAGAAGTGTGATTAGATTATAATATTAAGTATTTTAAGAATAAGCTTCAGTAACCATGCTGATCTTCTAACCTCACTGTTTGTTACAGTTGCATAGCTAAGAGAGACTTATATTGTCTTTAAAGCTTAATATGCCTTTACTCCTCCTTATTGAAGGATTTCTTAATTCCATCTTAGTTCCTGAATTTAAGCTTCAGACTAACATTCCACTACAGCTTAACGTAGTAAGATCAACTTACTAAACTTAACCAAGTTTTATTCGCAACTGAATTTAAATTCAGAATTCCATCTTATTAGACGTCATTTAAATGAGGCCTAATTCCAAATGAATGTATTCATTTATTCACTATAACCTTACTTTAGTTAAGGTTTGTTATGAGGAGATATGATTCCTCATACCGAATATCCTCTGGATCAAACATCTCAAGGATATTAATGAAATCAGAATACAAGATTCAATTGTCTCTTTTATTTATATTCATTAGCTTATATACCACTTCCGAATATCGTTCATTTACGAATTCATATTCACTCAACTCTTTTCAAATGTCAATATAAAATCCATATTGACCCAAGTATGAATTATCTATACATTCCAAGTTAAAAGTTGTATTCAAGTAAAGAATAGATATTATGTCCTTTTAAAATCTATCAACCATCATTTGAATATATCCCAAATTCAATGAATAAAATTTATATTCTCAATCTTATTCAAATAGTTCCAAGGCGGTACAGCCATTAAAATAACACACCTTTCCTTTGTACTCAATCCTCAAGATTAAAATTTATACAATTTACAAGCCCATACAACCAGACTTCATTCATGCCAAACAACATTAACAACTCATAAAGAAGAAGAATACAACTTTCTCTTTTTCCATTTCCTCGTAGAAGAATAATAAATTCTCAGATACGATCCATCCTTAGCTAATCAGAAGAAGCATCAGAAAACAACATGTCTTCATTTTTACTCATGGAAATCATCTGCAAAATTTACTTGCACAGGTCAGTTCATTGAACTGAGCATATTAAGCACTTATCATTAAAATGAGGTGCTCTTAATTAACTGTCTTAATAAAAGAACTCTACTTTTATGAAACGTCTAAAAATTGAGATGGACATCATCTACAAATTAAGTGCTGATAAGGATGAACAACTTAACAACCCAATCCTATAATTACCATCACATTCAGACCGAAAAGATTTACTAACTTTCTCCCAAATAATTACTACAACCCGCAACACTTTATTCATATTTCCTTACTATTTTTATTCCAATAACGCAAGGGGGTTCATTTTGTATTTAAAACAATTACTACCAGAAGTAATTTCCTCTAAATAGTTCCTGATTAAAAACATCTATAAGAGCTAATACACTTATGTATATAATGTTGTTCTAATGCAATTGCTATCAATTACATTCCCTTATAATAGTTGAAATTTCAAGAAATGAATTTTAATTAAGAATTCAAACAGAACTACTTCCCTTTCGTACTACTCATTTAATTTCAAACAATCAAATGCAGAAGAGAAAAGTAGTCATTCACCATGACAACACTGGTGTCATTTCTCAGAATTCAACAAGCAGACATAATACTTCCTTCAAATCAAAAAAAAAAGAAAAACAACAGTTAAATGCAGATGCTTACACCTAGGGTAGTAAGAAATTTATTCATTATCAAATATAGAATTTCAACTGGTTAAGAAAAGAAAATAATTATTACTTCCAATTACCCATCCAATATTCCCTTTCTTTTCATCACAACTACACTGGATGATTTAAACAAGAAGTGATATCAATCAATGATAACAACTATAGAGAGAGAGCAAATAAAGTCAATAATCGAATGAAAGGAAGAAGAATCATATTACCTCTTCTCACTGCCTAGCCGAATATCAACTATTTAGTACAGACCTGATCCAATAGGGTGATTCCTTCTGAACAAGTCTATTTCAGTATTCAAAACTTACTAACTACCATTCCAGGGAGTATGCTAGAATTCATTTGCATCTAGTCCGTAAGTATCAATATCAACGACACATCTAAAGAAAATAATTTCCTTTAATTTTTCACCCAACGGACATTCTCATCCAGATACAAACAAGTAAGAGTGTACACCAACAACGAACATGTTTCCAGCGTAATAATAAAAGGTCTGACCAAAAAAGAAAGTTTCAATTCAGTTTTTAATGTACAGCTAGCAAAGAAGTTTAGATGCAGTTTGTACCCATAATATATTTCACCAGAAACGAATATTTCCAGCTAGGTCTTAAACAAGCAAGAATGTACAGCTAACAACAAAAGCATGATTTTTATCATAATAATAAAAGGAATCGTTTTTCAACATCAGAGTAAGAAATCAACTTCATTTCAGTTTTAATGAAAAATCGAAGAAGTTTAGACTGCAGTTCATTTATATATAAATATATAAATTCATCATCGAATTCAAAGGAGAATAAAATGATAAGCTCTATTCCATCCAACAGATAACCATATACTCTGCTCTAGATTTAAGAAAATCATTCCTAAAAATCATTCATGGATTTCAAACTAAATAAGGAGACATTGAATCATTTTTGAGTCACGCAAGGGTAAGATGATGGAATGAATTCACTATCCCCGGTGAAATCATATTCTATGCAATGTAAAGCAACTAAGATAATAACTCACACAACCAGTTTCATCAAGCATTCTCACGATTCTTCCCAAATCATTTACACTCACAGAACTCAGAAAAAAATATTCACATCGCTGGTACATTCATCAAATCAAACCCATAATGGATAATAAAACTAAATACCCAATACTGTCAAAAAATCATACAAAAGGATAGATTTCATTTCATTTACTCTTTCTGCAAAGAAAATACCCAAATCGTATTCATCTCCAACAGACAACTCAACCCAAAAACCAAATTAATTGTATCAACATTTTCATTTTACAAAAACACCCAACATAAGAGCAGAGTTCTTTTAATGAAGATGCTTAATAAAGAGTAAAATGGTTTAAAGAGAAGAGCTCAACATGCCTGTAAAATTTCTTGTGGCTTGAAGAAAATCACGTCCGCGCCCACAGGAGCTATTCTTTTCCACGGCAACAACAAAAATGCTTTCCCAATAATCTCCTTACTTCCATAGGCTCAAAAATAGCTGTGGTTACTCCCAACAATAGTAACAATGACCAAAATGGTGGTAGGTTTGAAAGAACCATAAAAGAAATGCAGAGTGATCAAAAGAAACCCAAATGAACACGAATACCACAAAATTCTTCTTTCCCCTTTCCCAGGTGAGCTGGTCACCAAGACCAAGACCAATAAATGCATTGAATGCATTGCTTTTTCATTAATTTCCACACCACCACTGACTCAGGTTTGGTAAGTTCCATTTTTAAATATTTGCAAGTAATTTCCTTCTTAGCTACATTGCTAGTTGGATATCTCCAACTTTCCATGTTCCCACCAAACTTGGCGTTTAAAACTTCAAGGACATCATTTAATGTCCTTTATTAAATTTCTAACCTTCCCTTCTTATCCACTCATCAGCATGTGTCCTTAGGTCTCATTCGTAGGTTAGCAATAGTTTAGGTTGTATTGTCCATAGTTAGGTTTTCCACCTAGGTCGCAAGTCAATAGGATTTGCAATAATTTTACATCCCATTTAATTTATAAAATCCTCCTAGGATAGTTATTAGTTCCTAGGTTAGAATTTAATCCCCATAGTATTTTACTTAACAGATTCCAACAAGTTTTACCAACTGGCGTTCATAACTAGTATAATGGAGGACGTTCTGTCCAACACGCATATCTATACCCTGTGCTCTTGTATCAAACCTCTTACTACCTCACACTTTTTGGCGTTACAATTTGTATGTAGTTCAGAAACTAAACCTTTTCTATTGGCATCAAGGTACCAAATAATTATACCTGTAACCAGGTTCTGTAACATTTATAACGACCTTCAGTCTGGTTTCAGACTTCATTCCATATAGAAAGTAAATCGATAAAGCGATCACAAGGAAGGCCGCAATATACCTTGGATTAATGGAATTGATTCAAGGTGTGCTGTCAACAACAATATGATTTCATCAAACATAAAAGAAGGTCTGCTATTTCACACTTTGCAAAACACAAGTTATAATGACCTCCATCCCAAGTAAACAAGTTGCAATAAACAAGGGTTCATATCAGTAACACATTCTTTTTAAGATTAAAAGATATATCTGAACATAATTATCCTCATTTCCATAGTTACAACATCATGAAAAGAGGTTATCATAGTAGCTTCTAAAAATCAAGATGTTACATTATAATTCAATCTGAATTAAGTAAGAAAAAACATCATCAAGTCTATATTGTTAAATTTCATCAAATGTATAAAATTCAGGTTATATATGATAAATTAGATTTAGCATTTTCTTATCATTCAACCCATATTACCTAACCCTATTAGATTTATAATTACCATGTATCCTTCCCATTATAATAGAACATGGTCATTCAACATTATTGATATATTTTATCAACTTAAGTACGGATAATAAACTATGTCCTTATTAATTATAACAAGGAAGTCTTCTCTTTTTTCTAAGGAAAAATATATTATTCATAAGTTCATGAAAACATAAGGGGTATAAACTTGATAATAATGCAACATCATTATTTACAACATATTATCATAGTACTTATTATTTCTAAATAAGGTTTGACATATTAGGATCATAATATTTTTACCACTATCCCATAAATTAATTGACTTATAAATATAGTTCCTTACCTAAGAAACACTCTATTCCTTAAATAACTAGTAATTCATGAATGTTTAATACTTAGGAATATCAATCGAATCTACAACAATCATGTCGGATAGATAAGCTAGTTATTGCATACTAATCATACAAAAAATGATTATAACAAAAGTGGGATTCACTTTATTCCATGCTTGATAAATATTTCATAAGGTTTTCATTCAATAATGAAATTTTTTCTCAAAAATTACAAAATACTAAGGCACTATGTCCTCATAAATTTTCCAACAAATTCCTTTCAATATCCTTTTAATACATTTAAGTAGTTGAATAAAATGAACTTCATCAATAAAAAATGAAAATTTCTACAAGTCTTTCTCCTTTCACTTCTCATGAAATCCATCTTCAATATTGTTAGCATGTGTTAATTCATGGGAACTGAGCATGATAAGCACTAAAACATTAGAACAGTATGCTTCTATCTAACAATTTTGTAAAAGGAACATTGATATTTATGAAAATGTTCTAAGTACTAAAATATGAACAACTTTAAAAGCCTGCCAAAAAATCCACAATGTATAATAAAGAAAGAAAGTCAATTAAGTCACATTTAGGAACCAATTACCTATAATAAAAGTTCAGTAATCTAACTAAGTTAATTCCATCTATATTGGAGTCATAAAATTCATCTCATCCACTATAACATTTATAACTGCAACCAAGTTTTATAGAATGACTTAATACAAATCCAATAATTCATTCAGGAATCAAAAGTAACTTAATTAAACAATCAAGTTATATTTTCTCCTTTTTTTTTACCAAGTCCCTATAACCAATCCATAAAAGTATATTATAAAAAATCAAGAATTTTTCAACATGAACCCAATACTAGCACATTAAATCCCAAACAGAAAGGTTAAACCATTACCGATTTCAGGACGGTTAAGAATAAAAGCGATAAAGAACCCAAGAAAATTTTGATATAACATATCAAAATAAAGAACTCAATCTAAATTTTTCAACATAATTTTATTTAACCAAGTCAACTGAAATATTCTTAACCAAACCCTAAGTCCAAAAGGATATTATATAGAGTTGATACCACTAATAAACTATTATAACTAAATCCTACATGATCTCAATTAAGTAGTTGTAGAAAAAAAACAGCTGGATAGAGGAATACCTCTACCAGTTAAAGTTCATGGTCACAAAATTTAGGGTTTGAGAATCTCCTAACACAGTCACAGTAAAATTCCCAAATGCCCAGTTTCATGTATTCTAACCAAAATACAAAGTACGGTCACCGATAGAAAATTAAAATTGATTGATAGAAAGGATAATGATTTGATAAAGGAAGTCTTTCAATCACTAAAAGAATAAATCCTCTAGGATCAAATTGTTTACCCATTTCCAAAATATCAAATGTTAAAACAAATGATCTTAGTAGGATAACTCTAAGAAATAAAACGTAGGTATCATCCCCAACAGTTACAAAACTGGAGTAATACTAGTTCACAGTTGCAACATCAAATGCCCGATGTGAAATCCATTTGAATTTTAACCAATAATTAGTTACAGAGACAAAGAAATCCATCCCAAAAAAACTCTTCAACAATCTGAGTTGAAAAGAATCATCTGAATGATAAAGCCGCACAACCTAGGAATCAATAACAAGAAGACTAGGAACAAGCATTACCCAAAAAGATCAAGATTCAAGCCAACCTTGAAAGGGTGGTTTTAACAAGAAACAATTACTCAAAACCAAAAAGGGACATAGGAAAACCTTACTAGTAACCCTTACCTTTTACTTCAAAGAAGGATTTGAAATAAAATAATTGTGAACACCCATAATGGGTTAAAACTAATTTTCGGGTCAATAAAACTGAAACAAGATCTTGAATAAATACATTCAGAAGTTGACATAATATTTTTCATTTCTTAACACAAAATTTCTCAAGAAAACATTGATCCCAATAATTATTCCTTGTGGTTTTCAACCTTAAACCCAGAACTATCACTTAATACCAAAAATATTGTACATAATCTTAGATATACAACTAGTAACAAATATAATGCAATATCTACATCAAAAATCATTCATAGATTCATATCTTGCAAATGAAGTCATTTCAAACTGACTTAAGCCCTATTTAAAAGTATAAAAGTCTTATATACTAAAACAAGGTCATTTTCCATTAACCAGAAACTAGATAATTCCAAGTACAACACATTGAAGCAACGAAAAGTGAGAAACAACACATTAAACATAAAACCCAAATATCATAAAGAAATTTCAAGGAAGAATAAAGTTATTTTTATGAAACCATTAAATAGAGAAAATTATCATAACGATTTAGAGCCTATAATGCCTAGTAGTGTTCTCAAACTTTTCTCTAATATTCCAAACATTTCTATGAAGTTTCACAACAATATCTCCATAAAACTTTGTAACGAAACCAACATGATCCCCAACATCTCTTTTTTCTTCATTTTTTATCGCTTCAACATTAAATTTCCTTCCTCTATTTTCATCATGCAATGGTAAGTTTAAAAATGCAATAAAATTTAACTACCAGTTTGAAAAATGGAAAAACAACATGCAAAGCTATAGAGATTGAAAAATCCAAATACAAAGTAAAACCGACCCTATCTCATTTTCACCAATCTATCTAACATTTCCCTAGGTAGTTTTCCGCTCATTGATTGAGAACATTAAATGCCAAGATGGTTTGACAGTCCACCAAGAACCCCACCAACTACCCATCGAACTAAGTGAAAACTATTAGTTCTAATAAACAATGCCAACTTTTTGGTGATACATTTAGTGTGAATTTCAAAAATAGGCAATGTCGCTGCCAAAGATGGCCAGACAGAACATTTATTAAAAAATTAACTTCTCCAAGTACTCCTTTGGAATGATTCCACCACCCTTCTTTAACCTATCCCTAGCCACCAATGCCAACCTTAGTTATCCTTAGGTTAGGTTCATAATTAGGTTTAGGGATATGTCCCCCTGAAATGAATCACAATTTTTTAGGTAAATTTAATGTTGAATTCTTTAGGATAGTTTAGGGATTATGAACCCCTTAAAAATGCATTCAACAAAGCATATTTTAATGATCTATATATCCCAATTAGCTTGAATATTATTAGTTCCTTGCTAATTTTTTAATTAGATAAGGTAAATGTTGCGGTTAAACCATATAACAATCTTGCACAAATCTAATTAATTAGATAAAACATACAAGAAATGAATGTGGAAATAAGCTAGAAGATAAAATAAATAAGAGAAAGATAACACCAAATTTAACATGGTTCACCGAGTGTGAGCTACGTCTACCAAGAAACAACTAATATTATTATTCAGTGCTTTACAAAGGAAATACAATGAAGATCTATTGTCTTCGAACACCTCACAGGATGGTCAATGCTTTTTCCTCACTCACCTACTCTTTCTTTCTCACGAAGAAAACTAACATGAAAACAATTGTTATTTTATTCTCTCTTACCCTCATACAATGCATACATGCATATATAACTATTATGGGAAACTAACTATGCTTTTACAATCAATAAATCATATTTAAAGAAAGAGATTTATTCTAATTCTCATTAAATAAAAAAATCACCATCACACAGGTGACTGATGTTGGTCATGTCCTAACCAATGCCGGTTATCCCCTTAACTATGTCGGTCACTGTCAAAGCCAGTAACATGTAAAAGTAATTTTCTTGTGAAGTAATTAAGCTCCATACTCAACAATCTCTCACTTGGAGATCAATTTCTACATTATATTTTGCATCACCATCCTTGGTTCCTTTTCCTTGGCCTGTTTCTTCCTCTTCAAGTCTAAAAATTTAATACCAACAAAAGTGGAGTGGAGCTCTAACTTATCCCTTACCAGTGGCTTCGTTAGCATATCCACAGGGTTCTCATCCATATAGATTTTCTCTAAATTCAGCTGCCCATCCTTTAACACCTGCCATATGAAGTGATACCTCAACGGGATGTTTTTTGTTCTTGAATGAAATGCTGAGTTCTTTGTAGATTGATCATGCTCTAACTATCATTATATAATCTACAATCCTCTTGCTCCTTACCTAGCTCTTCCATGAACCTAATCATCCATATCATCTCCTTCCTAGCTTCTGTAGCTGCAACATACTCTACCTCAGTAGTATAACAAAGCCACAACCTTCCGCAATCTCAAAATCTAGCTAACTATCATTCCACATACTATGAAAACATATCCATTAGTGCTTCTCCTGCCATCCAAATCTCTAACCATATTTAAATCAACATAGCTATGTAAAGAATTATTTGACCTTCTATAGCATAACTACATGTTGGATGTCCCTCTTAAGTACCTAAGAATCCATTGGACTACTTTCCAATGTTCTTTACCTGGATTAGCCATAAACCTTCTCACAACTCCCACTACTTGTGTAATGTATGGTCTAGTAAAAACCATGGCGTACATAAGACTTCCTAATACTGAAGCATAGGGAACACATTCCATGTACTGAACTTCCTAGTGTGATGAAGGAAACTGATCTTTTCTCAATTTGAAGTGTCTATCCATAGGTGTACTAGCAGGTTTTGAATTTTTCATGTTAAACCTTTCCAACACCTTATTGATATAAGCCTCCTAAGACAAAATACAAATTCTTGTTTTTCTTGTCTCAGTGAATTTACATGCTAAGTATTTTCTTTACAGATCTCAAATCCTTCTTTGCAAATGTGTGAGATAACCTTTTTTTAAGTTTACCAATGTCCTGCATACTAGATCATGCAATCATCATATCATCCACATACAGTAAGAAAATAACATAGCTCCCATTTTCAAGCTTCTTAAAATAAAAACAATGGTTAGATTCACATCGCATATAACCATGCTCATGCATAAAACTATCAAATCTCAAATACCATTTCCTTGGAGCTTGCTTGAGCCCATATAGGCTCTTTTTCAATTTTCACACAAGTTTCCCCTTGCCCTTGACTTCATAACCGAGTGGTTGGTACATATAAATCTCTTCCTCCAAATCACAATGAAAGAAATCCATCGTAACATCAAGATGTTCTAAATGCAAATCTTTTGTTGCAACCAAACATAGAATAGTATGAATAGAAGTCATCTCAACTACAGGAGAAAAAATCTCATCAAATTCAATACATGCTTTATGTGCAAATCCCTTTACCACAAGTCTTTCCTTGTACCTTTTCAGTCCACCCTCTTCTTCCTTGATTTTGTAAACCCATTTTTTTGTAGTGTTTTCTTACTTGCTGGAAGTTTGACCAAATCTCATGTCTAATTTTGTTCCAAGGATTCCATCTCCTAAACCATGCCATGCTCCCACTGCTCATGGGTATCCACCTGCATTCCTTCTTTAAAGCTTTATGGTTCACCACTATTAGTCAGTAATAAATAAGAAAAGTAAGGTGAAAATATCTCTTGAGGTCTACTTAATCTTTTTGACCTTCTCACTGAGATCTAGGGTGATAAGGGCTCATTCTATACATTTTGCACATTCATGTAAATCTCTATCAGTGACCAAATTTAGTCACCTATAACCAACTTTGGTTCTATAACTGACCATGGTTTCTCTGTCTACTAACCGACTGTGTTTTCCTTACCGAAATCGGTTGAAGGGGTACCAATGCCAATCCCACTAGCTATATTCTCTAAACCTAATCTTGTTTGCTGATGTTGGTTAGCTTGACCAACATAAGTTTCTATAGAACCAACGTCAGTGTCTATGGATGTATTCTTTAGGTCTAAAAACTTGATTTTCCTTCAAAATATCCTCAACCTATTCATGTTTAGGCACCAAATCTTGATCCCTGTACATTCTTCTTTCATTCCAATCAATGTCACGACTCTTAACAATCTTAGAATCTTATAAATCCCGAAAACAATATTTTAAATCATCAGAGCCTTAACCAATGAAAGTAAATCTCTTAGATTTAGCATCCAACTTCCTCCTATTTTTCCTATCAACATGCACAAAAGCTTCTGAGCCAAAAACTCTAAGAAAATAAAAATCTACCTCTTTTCGAGACCAAGATTCTTCCAGTATTCCACCATCTAGTGTTGTTGAAGGCCCACTTTTGATCAAAATACACTGTTGTATCTACTACTTCTGCCCAAAATTTTAAAGGCAAGCTGACATGTATCCTCATACTTCTAGCATGTTCCATGATTGTTTTGGTCATTCTTTTTGTAACTCCATTCTCCTTTGGAGTTCTAGAAACTGTTCTTTCTCTTTGTATTTTGTTGACTGAATAATAATCATTGAAAACCTTACTGCAGTACTCACCACCATTGTTAGATCTAAGGAACTTTTATTTATTTATTTTTTAATTTTCAATAAGGGCTTTCCACCTTTTAAAATTCTCAAAAACATAATATTTACACTTAATACAATACATCCATACCTTCCCTATGGCATCATCAACGAAAGTCACATAATGTTGAGATCCTCCAATAGAAGATACTTGAGCTAGTCCCCACACATATAATTGTACGAGCTCCAATTTCTACTCCTTCTTTGTTGACCCAACCTTTAGAAATATCACTCTCTTCTACTTTCCAAATAAGTAATTCTCACAAAATTCAAGATCCAATTGTTTCAAATATGATAACTTACCATTAGCCTATAAGACCTGCATTCATTTTTCACTCATATGGCCTAGCCGATTATGCCACATGGTTGCATCTGAATCTATAGTAGATAGCACAGAAAGGGAATTAGTAATACAAGTAGATAGATATAAAGTTCCTACCTTCTTACCTCTTTATAAAACAAAATATCCCTTGGTAACCTTCTAAGAGTCAGTTGTGAATGTAACCACAATCCAGATTCACCAAGTTGCCCTGAAGATATTAGATTTCTCTTGAGGCTTGGCCCATGCCTTACACATTTCAATACCCATGGATTTCCATTTTGCAACTTTAGATAAGCATCACCTTTACTAGTAATATTGCATGGCTCATCATCTCCTAAATAAACTTGTCCAAAATTACCTTGAACATAATTTCTGAAATAAACCTTATTAGGGGTAGCATGGAAAGAAGCTCCAGAATATAAAACCCAAGATTCTAATTTATTATCCAACAAGAGAATAAGGGTATCTTGTTTTACCTCAATTTTCACATTTTCCTCTTTTCCTTTTTCTTTACCTTTGTCTGATGTATTCTCTTTGTTTTCCTTAGACCAACACTCCTTCTTTACATGTCCTCTCTTTCCACAATTCCAGTAAAGTAAATCTTTTTACTTGTATCTAGATCTACCATGTCTTGACTTTGATATCCCATTCTTCTTGCTCTTAGATGACCTCTCCTTAGATCTTCCCCTATTTTCTATAGTTAAATAATTTCTAGATGATGCTTCTCCTGAGATTTTCATGCGTATTTCCTCATTAATGATTACACTAACCACATCATAAAATTTCAAACCTTTAGAAGCAATTGTTGTATTACTAACATCCATTACCAAGTTATCCCAACTATTTGGAAAAGATCATAAGAATAAAATTTCTTTCACTTCATCGTCAGACTGAATTTCTATTGATTTTAATTGATTTAAAATAGACTAGAAATCATTCAAATGATTAGATACAGATCCACCTTCTTGCATCTTAGAATTAAACAATTTTATCATCAAATATACCTTATTCAAAGCATTAGGAGTTTCATACAAATTTGCTAAATATTTCATCAACTCTACCATGGTTTTTGGATCTATAAAATTTTAAGCCACCAATGTTGTTAGGCTTAATCTTAGAGATCCCAGAGCCTTTCTATCAAGAAACATCCATTATTCATCATTCATCATGTTTGGTTGGTCATGCTCATCCAATGGTAAGTATAAATATTTATGATACAAATAATTCTCCACATGCATCTTCTGTCGTTGATAATTATGACCATCAAATTTCTCTACTTGGTATTTACGATCTTTTTCCATTTCTCTACTCCCACTCAATCAGAAAACCCTCTGTGAGTAAATCATGTTAACACACAAAACCTCCAAACAAAATCTCTAATACCATTTGTTGGGGTTAAACCATATAACAATGTTGCACAAATCTAATTAATCAGATAAAGCATACAAGCAATGAATGCAGAAATAAACAAGAAGATAAAATAAACAAGAGAAAGATAACACCAGATTTAACATGGTTCACCCAGTGTGGGATACGTTCACCAAAAAATGGCCAATATTATTATCCAGTGATTTACAGAGGAAATACAATGATGATCTGTTGTCTTCCAACACCTCACAATATGTTCAATTCTTTTCCCTTACTCAGCTACTCTTTCTTGCTCACCAATAAAAGACCTAGAATTCACCAGTAAAAGCCCAGGTGCACTGGCACATTACTCAGCCTAGATTAAACACTCACTCGAAGTGTGCAAAGGTATCAGGCCCCTCTTTAGGGTTGTTTTTGCAAGTTATTAGCATGATGAAGACTTAAAGCATTCAGATCCATGACTAATATATCATTCTATAGTGCATGTTCAGATCTTGATCTAGAGAATAACAAACTTAAATAATAACCATAATGAAATCAAGCATGCAAAAACCAATTATACTCAAGATTTGATATTCTGTTTAATCCAATACACTCCATTACATTTAAACATGATAAATATACAGAAGATTATTACAATAGATACTACCATAATTTATGCGTTTATCAGATTTGGCAGCATAACCTCACAATAACTCAATTCTTACATATTATTATCACACACACCTATACTACGCAGTTCATTACATATTTATAGGGTGGGGACTTTCCCTTTACCACTTATCTATTCTCAAAATAGGTCTTATACTATTATTAGCCACGTGTCGTTACAATAATAGCCACATGTGCAAGTGCGCTAACAATAGACTTCTTCTAGGTAACTGTCAATAGTAAATCCATTCTCAATCTATACTCATACAAAGTGCTTCATAGCCGATCCTCAAAAAATAGCCAATGCATATCATGCAAGTTTCCAACCAGTTTGTGTGTTCAGCACACTATCTCCAAAAATAGGTCATCATTGTGAAAATGGCTAAGTCTTGAATCTGTCTCTGCCCTCAGTACGTGATTCCTTCCAAATCCTTCCTGTACTTTTGAACAAGCTCTTCTCTTCTACACAAACATTCTGTATGTTATTCACTAAGTGTCATATTTTGACTGACCAAAATTACCCCACACTAATTACATTACCTCCCCAGAAATGGTTGTCTCCTAGATGAATCAAAGAATATGAATAGAAGAATAGAAATAATTTTTCTGAAATAAAAGAATGACTTTACCCTGCAACATCCTCTGCTTCTACTAGAAGAATCAATTTTGGATATACTTCTTTTATTTCCACCTCTAAATTCTGCCAATCATTGAGCGTGGCCTCTTCTTTTTCTAGAATATCCACTGCAATTGACTCTAGATCATCTTTTGTAATTTCTCCCTTCTCATTCTACAAGACCAAAATAATGTTGGACATTGCAGTCATTCTTCCTTCTAATAATTCCATCTTTTTTGTGATGATTTTCCCAAGCTCATCTAGCCTCTCCTTGTGTAGTTCTTGTGTTTTTGTAAGGGCCTTGTGCTTCTTCTTGACAATTCCTAATCATCCTGCGCTACCCAAGGTCTCATCTTTCATGTCTTTTAGGACTTCATTGTCCTCTATAATGGTCCTAGTTCTTATAACGGCTTCTAGGGTTGTATAAATATTCAGCGCTTGATCTACTTTCTTAAGTTCCTCCTGTAAGCTCTAAAGCAACCCCTCATATGATGTAATCTTTCTCATCATTAAATCCTTTTCTCACTTTGCTTCCTACTCAGGATTCTTTGGTTCTGACATGTGTAGAGGTTCATCTTCAAACACCCAGTCCACCAAGGTTTGTACATAATGCATTTCTGAAGGAAATCATTTTGGGTTCCTTAGGCTCTAAGTGTGATTTTTCTTTCATGATATTGTCCCCAACTTCCTTTGTCATGCTGATGAAAATAGTGTTCTTCTTCTATGACAAGTCTTTCTCTTACTTTAGGTGTGCTACTTCTACATCCTTGGCCTTGATCTCTTCCCTCAGTGCCCTAATTGTTGCAGCCTTACCCACATTTTTTTGTGCCACCTCTGTCGAGACCTTCACCATAGCATTTCTCACTTGTTCATCTGACATAATAGTAGGATTTATTGTTATGTGTCTTGTCCTTAGGTGTCTTCTTTAACCTCCTTGATACACACGACTCCTCGCATACATCAAAGTCTGGTTCTTCCATGTGCATGTGCATAGACCATGATAGTTGGTTTCCTTATGCACATGGTTGCCATATCTTTATCCATCAGCTCCCACCCATTAAAATCCTTTGGTGTCAATGTTCTTTGAAAACAGGTGTAGACAATTTTACCTATGTCCTCAGAATAGCCCATAAATGATGCAACATATTCTCCACTTGTTCTCTTCGATCTTTAGCCCTTAGGAACTTGGGCTTCAAGATTTGGAGCTTTTTCTTTTCCATACCCTAAGTAGTCTCAGTTGTTGTCTCATCTATCTCCTTTTCTCATTCTTTTCCATCCTTCATTTCTTCATCCTTTGGTTCTTTCACATTCTCTCGAGGTGTAGGATATTCAGGTGCCCTCTCCTCAGAGTCTTCCTACCTCCTCATTTAGCTTCAACTTCCTTCTTCTCTTCTCAGTTGATCTCCTTCTGTGGAGAGAGTCGAGGTGATCTGTACTGATTGTGGAGTAGCACCTTGGGTCCTGGTCCTCCTAAACACCCTTTTAAAATGACACTGTCCTTGGACTACATCCAAGTCCTCATCATCTCCCTCTTGTGGTTGGGGTGGAGTAGTTGTCCACTCAAATTCTACCATTTTTATAGGCTATCTTCTTCCTCTATGCCCCAAACCACCACTATCTTCATACTCTTCCTCTTCATCATCTACTTCTATTGTCTCTATAGGCTTAGGGGCTGGAACATTTTCCATTGTATGCTTACCTTTTGGTGGCCCTGGAAGTACGAACTCATTCTCCACATACTTATTGTTCTCTAGCTTGGGCTTGAGTTGTAGGTACACAAGCATTGTTCCAACATCTCGAACTGTCAAGCTTTCATGCTTCATGCTTATAATATCTGAGATTAGCCTCTCAAATTAGGCAGTCCCTCCTAGATATACATATGTCTTTCTCAGTGTATGGTAGTCGCAATCTACCTTGTCTACATTGAATCTTAATTGGTGCACATCCAAAAATTGGTGAACTAGTATCTGAAAATATCTTGTTGTGAAGGCATAAGGTAATTTTCACCATGGGCTCCAAGCCCCATCTTTCATGGTGAACTACATGCAATGCAAAAGTGTTTGTATACCGTGAACTACACTGCCTTCCCCACTACCAAAGATAACTCCTCGGGTATGTGTCATTCTTCTTCAAATGCTACATGCAGATCCTATCATATCATTTCTCCACCCTCCACTTGAATGGTCCACTCATTGATCCCTCACACAAGTACTTTCCAAATACTTTCCACAAGTGACTTGTTCTCCATAGGGTATTCCCAAATTTTCTCCTTTGTCCCATTGGGAACCCCGATTTCCATAGACACTAGAGATAATAGAACAGCCCCAAAACTGATTTTTTCTCCTTATCCATGTGCTTCTTCAATGATAGTTTCTTTGATGTAACTGGAGATGTTGTAAATCACTCCCTGTTGTAAATCACTCCAATGTGACATGCCACATTGTGTTTACTTGTGACCATCTTTCTTGGTCTTTCAACTTTGTTACAAGATGTGCAGCTACCTACACTACTGGGTACTTATTCAATTTTTTGATGTCTATGTCGTGCGGACCCTTGGTATACCCTAATTCCTTCCTTGTCTCCAGGATTTCAGCCTTATCAGTTAAATCACCATTTAGATCTACCCTTATGCCTTTCAACCCTGTTACTGTTGAGATCAATGCGGCTGTGATTCCAACCCTCCATCCGATGAAGTAGAAGAAGTGCTCATGGACTCCTCTCATCAACCATCGATAAAATGGTTCATACTTTCCAAAGTATGGCATCTCGTATAATTGGTTTACTCCAATCTAATGTTAGTAATGTCTCACCAGCGTCATCATACATTGGCATATCTTTTGTTGTGCACTTATTCATTTTTGTGCTCAACAACGCATCAATCTCCTTATTATCTGATGTACGATGGTTGTAATCACTAATTTTACATTGACAGATGTGGGAATCCCATTCTTGTCCCATGATCACGCCCTCTGGATACTACATTTCTAAGAAATTACTCTCAGGAGTAATTTCTTCTTCCACTTGGACCTTCTTCTTCCCTTTTACTCCTGTTGCGGGTGTTTTCTACAGTGCCATTTGAAAAAACTCTCTTTTCTACCCTTTGTAATTGAGAAATTTGAAACCCTAGTTCAAATATTCATGACCTAGTGGAAATAGCATGCCCTAGCTCATTTGTAACGCATCTTCTTTTCTCAAATCCTTCACCTATGGGAACACAAGCTTCTCCTACGCACAAACCTTCTCTCCACACCTGGTTTCACACTCTTTACACCTCAACATGATTTCTCGGCTAGTTTTCACTTATCTCTTTTCAAATTCTCTCAATTACAACTATAAAAATGAACTCGCATCCCATCCTTAAATATATTTTCAAAAATTTAGTGCATTTATTACTCCTCCACCTACCAATAATCCTCTTATTAATCAACCATTTTCATTCTTTCTACGTGGTACATCTTTGCACCCAAGTTATAACTTTCTAATGTGCCTTCCTACCTTCTAGCCATAGACTTCTCTTCAGCGTGCCTCCATGCACCCGAGTACCTCTCCACTGTGCCTTCCCTTGATAGTTCCCATGGCCTCTGCTTACCTTGCATTATACTTGTTTCTTCATTCACCTCCACCTTTATTCCTCATTTCCAGAAGCATTCTTTTTTATTATTATTCTCCAACTTGAATAGCACCCATAGCAGTTTGTTCCTTTTATGTGTACTTATTTTCAATAGTCTTGTACCTGGATATCAATAACCACCCCACACTAAGGGTATGTGTAGTCCTCTGCACATAAAAATTATTCAAATAGTAATTAGCTTCTGGTGTGCAACCATGCTTATTACACAAAAACACCAACTAAATTGACAAAGCATAGCAGCGAAGAAGGAAATACATTAAAGAAATGAAAAATTGAAAACTTAATCTAAATGATAACACTGCCTTATTACAAACACCAAGAAGAGTTATTTATAGTAGGGCTTCAGCCTACTCCCATTAAAGTAACTAGGTAACCGTGTGCCATCAAGTTCCTCTAATTGGCAAGCACCTATTTCAAGTATGTGAGTGATAACATACGGCCCCAACCAATGTACTTTGATTTTTCTTGGATGGCGCAAAAACTTAGAATCATAAAGGATCACCATTTGTCCAATTGTGAACTTTTTAGCCTTTTCTGGCCTTTTCCTTTTTTTTGACTCCAACATGTTATTTCTTGCCATTCATTTATCTTAATTAAATTTTCAATTTGTTCTTCTAGTGCTTGCTCATCAGCTAGACCTCCAACGCGTGCAATACATAAAGATGGTAACATGAATTCCATAGAAAGAACTGCTTCTGTGCCAAACACTAACTGAAATGATCTGGCTTTGTTCAACCTTTTATATGATGTTTGATATGCCTAAAGTACTGCAAATACTTTATCATCCCAATCCTTTCTTCCAAGATCACATATTTTTGTTAGTGTCTGGCTCAAAATTTTATTGAAAGCCTCAACAATCCCATTGGCCTGAGGATGATATGGTGTAGTCTTATGGTGTGCAATCATAAATTCATCAAACAAAATTCTGATTGTCTCATTTAGAAAGTGTGTGCGCCCCTATCACTGGTCAAACTTAAAGGACATCCATATCATGTAATAATATTTTTCCATAAAAACCTGGCTTCTGTAACCATTGTACAATCCCTTGTAGGTGTTGCTTCTTCCCACCTTGTAAGATAATTTGTGCAAGTTATGATATAGTGTAATCCATTCCTATGTGTGGCTGGTGAAATAGGACACACAAAATCTATAGCCCATTTCTCAAATGGTTTTGTACTATTAATAGGTCTTAGAGGTATTTCATCTCATTGACCTGGTTTTCCAAGACGTTGACAGTGATCACATGCCTTACAAAACTCCTTACAATTTTTTTACAAGGTTTCCCACCATAATCTAGCAAGTAATATCTTGCGCACAATGGCATCACCTGCATAGTGGCCACTTGTGATACCACCATGAGCTTTTTCCATAATATTTATACACTCATGCTCCAGTACACAGCGGCATAATACTTTATCCCGACTAATTTGAATAGGTCACTACTAATCAACATATAGGGTGTTGTGCATATAGAAAGTTGTTTCTTTTCCAACTATTTCATTCCTTCTAGTGTCATACCTATTTGTAGAAAGATAGCAATGTCCTCCAATTCTGATGGTGCTCATTGTAACCTATATAATTATACATCGGGCATGGTATCTTCAATGGCCTATGCTTCTTCTCTTGACTATATTCTGGATAAATGGTTTGGTCCATAATTACTTTTCCCTTGTTTTACCGCAACTGTGAAATTAAATTATTGAAATAAGAGTACCCATCTACATATGCGCCCCTGTAAAATGGGATTTTTTACCAAATACTTCAATTCCATGTGATCTGTATAAAAGAAAAATGGTGTAGCTAGTAGGTACTATCAGAATTTATGTAGCACATAGATTATTGACAAATCTTCACGCTCTGTAGTTTTGTAATTCTACTCTACATGAGTCAAATTTCTACTAGAAAAACACATAGGATTATCTACAATACCTTCTCCAGGCTGAGCCAATACCACGTTAATGGTCATGTCAAAGGTGTCCACATGTACATGAAATGGTTGATCCCACGAAGGAAAATGTAGAATAGGTGTGATAGAAAGTTTCTCTTTTAATGTCTCAAATGTGTACTGTTGCGGTTCTCCTCAGTAGAACGTACCTTATCCTTTTATTAACTCCTCCAAAGTGGTGGAAATATTGGCATATCCTTTAATAAACTTCTTTTAATATCCTGTATGACCTAAAAATTCATGCACCTCACTATGACTGGTAGGCTCTTTTAGGCATATAATGACTACAACCTTAGCTGGATCAACCAACAAACCTTCCTTGTAGATTATGTGTCCTAATAGTATTTCAAATGGTGTAGAAAATATGCACTTTTTGATGTTCAAATACATGCTCAACTATCTACATATTTCAAACACTAAGCGTATATTATCACAATGATCCTTGACCAGTCCATACACAATCCAATCATCTAAATAAACCTGTAAGAATTTTTGAATAAATTTTTTAAACACCTAAACAACTATGTGTGAAAATACAACAGGCACATTTTACAGACCAAAAGGCATCACAGTATAGGTGAAGCTACCCCATTTAGTAGTAAAATTATTCTTTTCCTGATCCTCCTAGGCAATCCTAACCTGATGATACCCTGAGAACCCATCTGTAAACAAATAGATTTCGTGCCCTGCAACGCCTTCTAGTATTTCCTCAGTGAATGGCATAAGAAAGGGATCAATCACACATGCAGCATTTAGCTCCTTGTAGTCCACACAGATCATAATCCAACCATCCTTCTTGATACTTATCACCATTGGAATAACCCATTCGGACTTGTCCAGGGGCTTGATGATTCTAGACTTCAATATTTTTTCAATCTCTTCTTTAACCTTTTCACGCAAGTTGGGGTTCATCATGCAGGATCTTTTTCTAACTAGGCGTGCACCCTCTTTAAGCTTTATTCTCATCTCCCCTAATGATATATGTATGCCTTTAAGCTCATGGTACCCCCGAGGAAATAAATTGTGAAAATCTCATAATAACTATATGATTTTTACCACTTCAAATTCTGACCAATAGTCCCCAATTATGGCCTCCTTAGTCTTAACATGTGATCCAATATTCACTTTCTTCTTCTTCATAGGTTTATGATAGGCACGTGTGGTCTTATATGTACTATCCAACACCTCACGCCTGCCTATTAAATGGTTTATATCTAGATTTTATACTTCTTCATCATCCACTAAGTAGACCATTTTTCCTTTTTCTTTCTCAAGGCAAACACACTAAAGTAGTGTGGCATTGGCCTTTGTTTCTTCAACAAGACACACTCTTGAGTTTCCTTCATCTAATAACTCCTAAAGGAGTTCCTTAGCCTTGGCACTATCCCCCATAGTTCAGTGCTTTATGACTCGTAATGTTTCTTCCACCGGAGGCTTGGTAGAGAAGAATTCAAACATATGGGTCATTCCTACAATTAAATCATGTCAATTTCTAGACTCTCTATGAATTTATACATATACATACCAAGCACACAGGAAACCATGTAAAGTGGAATAAAACTTCTACACCTAGAGCAAAGGTGGTAAAGCTTCTTGCCCCTCTGTCTAGAGTCTCTCACACTTCTGAACGTGGTGTTGAACAGGTTGATTACCATGATAACTATATATGTGAGTAGGTGCATTATTCCTGAAGAACCTAGTAGCAAGATCAATCCTAATTTCATTCCATCTTACAATATTATCCTTGTGGACTACCCACCAGTGCGTTGTTTTCCCACGTAGGGTATATGCTAACATATTCCTTCTTTCCAGTGGGTCTATTCACTATTATACCATGGAGCGCAAGAACACCATAGGTTATCATTCTCTGGTGTGACAAGGTACATATTTGTTATCTATTCTCTTGATATAATGTGGTTTGCTGACCCTAGGAAATATGCTCTTTACTTCATGCCCTACCAACTCATTAGTTCTATGAGCCCAATTATCACAAGAAACAATTGTAGTATCGCTAATAGATTGTGCATCCTCCCACTGAAGGATTCCTTCCTTACATGGCTCAAGTACCTTTGGATCTTGTATGGCATGTACATATATCCTATTCAGGTCTTCCTTAGTCAAAGGCTCAACATAGGGCACATATTTTCCATCTATTAAAGGGATATTAAATCTTTCCTCCTTGTTTTCAAAGCCAATATAACCCTTGTTAAACCAAATATAAACATTATTTTCATAGTACCAAGGATTCCCTAATATAACTGGGAAGCTGTTTGACTCTGTCAATGCTAAAACCTCAAAATCTCTAGTGAGCTTGGCTCCTTGTATGGTAATGGATGCTTATTTTAAAACTTTGATGGGAGTGGCCTTAGTTCGATTAGCCATGAACAATACATTAAAGGATGGCTGTAATGGATATCTCCCCATCTGTACCCATGCATCTAAGGTAATAACATTGAATTATGCACCTGTATCAATCAATATATTACTCAATAGCCACCCATCCATAACAACATTTAGAGTTATTTCCTTTTCATAATATAGGCTATGAGGGGGAAGATTTGCATGCAGGATCTTTCATCCAGTCTTAGTACTTGCGCATAGAAGGTTTCATTTTAATGAATTCCCCAACACTGGAATGATATTATCTTAGTGCAACAATTTGCACACTTCTTTCAAGTCCTCCATATCAGTTTAGATTATCTCTGATGCAATATTTGGATCCATATTCCATGATTTCTCCTTTAAAACTACATTTCACCCTGAAGATTCCTAAGTACCTCCAAGGTTTCTTAGTAAACCTCCTTCTAATGGGTAGGATATAGGTACCATGCATGTAAAACTTCCTCCTTAGTGATGGTATGCATCTTCTGCGATGCTTCATTGGCACACACTGCTTCAGTGAGAGTCTTGATCTTTACCTATAATGCCTCAGATTTTGGTTCCAACTTGGGCATCCACTAATTTTCCACACAGTGTTGATCCTAACCGTCCCTGCACCTTTTTTTTCCTATTTATGTTTATTTCTAAGATACTCATATAAGTTTGGGAACTCCTCATAGCTATGATTCTTTCTACAGAAAGAACATTTAATATTCTGAGGACATTTATGTCTGTAGTGTCTTGGAGATCCACATGTATAATAGGCTCCATGAGGGAACTCAATTCTTCCACCATCACAGCCTCGTCCTACATATCCTCCTCAAAACCCTTGACCTCTGCCATGATCTCCTTCAAAATTCCCTTCAATCCGATCATAGTGCACCTGATTGCGATCCCAATCCTGATGCTTGTTCTTGCCTTTAGAGTTATTTGAAACTCCTATCTATCATACATCGATATCTATAGCATCATGGATCTAACCAGTCAATTAGTAGTCTTCCATGTCATGAGTTGTGGACCTACAAACTTTGCACTAGCATGAAACGTTCTTCCTTATCACATGTTGTAGTAATGGGAAGTGGTTAACATCATGGTTTAAATGGAATATCTCATAGTCCAACAGTAATGAATGTACCGATCTGCGGGGACAACTATCCTTTATGTGACCTTCCACTTCACACTTTGTGCATTAAATCCCTGTCCGTGTCTCATGTGATAAATTTTCTGATAGTTTCTCCAACTAATTTCCCATAGCTACGATATGTGCTTCTAAAAATGGGCTCACCCTAATGTCTATACTTCCAACTATCTCAACGTGTAAGGCTACTTCAAGTGTTTCATGTGGATCAATGTATGTTTTATGTGATAGCACCCTCCTAAAAGGTGTAATCAGACCTCCAACAAACTATTGTGCATGCTAGCTTACATGAATATCATAGGACAACTTAGATAACAACATTTTGAAATGGGAATCATACTCTCTGACACTCTCAGTAGTGCCTTGCTTAATATTCTTAAGCACAATTATACTTTTCTACTCAAACTCAGGGATGCAAAACTCTTTAAGGAAAGCATCTTTTAAATTTGTATAGTCTATGCAAGTCTGATCAGGGTCAAAAATTTTGTACTAACTATGTGTGTGCCCTTGTAATGTAGTAGCAAATTGATTTTACCTACGCTCAGACACCATCATTCCTTTTTCATGCCATAGTATTTCACACATGTGTATGTGTTCAACAATATATTTTATACCTCTATAATCTAGGAGATGAAGATACATCTCCATGTAAATATTCTAGGGTTAGTACGGACCTTTTCCACCTGATCCAAAATCTCATGTGTTTCCTCTACCTCCAAAACCACAAAATCCATCGGAGATAGAGCCACCTATACCTCCTAATCCTGAACCTGTAGCTGGGGTCGGACTAGAAGATGTACTTCCCTATGTCCCAATAGTAGTATTGAACTATAGCCTGACAATCTATGAAGTGTTACTACTCCTAGAAGAGAGTCTAAAACATGCGCATTGGAACT
This sequence comes from Taxus chinensis, assembly GCA_019776745.2. Lineage (NCBI taxonomy): Eukaryota > Viridiplantae > Streptophyta > Pinopsida > Cupressales > Taxaceae > Taxus > Taxus chinensis. The sequence continues at coordinate 383,924,127 of CM034154.1, forward strand.
CTGTGTGGATGATAAACCTGAAAAGGTGCTCACATATAACAATGAAGCCATTTTTTTTGCCATCATTTTGCTTTTTATATGACTCACTCCTGATCTCCCACTACCTAAATTAGCTCGATAATTATTTGTTGTACTAGATACTAGAAAACTAAGTGCAAGGGCCAGGTGGATTTAAATGCACTCCCGTGGCCCAGGTCATCTCTGCTGGCATGCTTCTACACGATGTAAAGGAGGGCTCCCTGTCATTCTTCCCCAAATGGGGGAGTTCCTGATTCTTGGGTTCCACATTTTTTGTGTGAGCTTTAAACCCTTCATGAACTATTTCTCTCCACAGTGTCATTCACTCTACAACATCCTGATGATTCTCTATCTCCCTCTCATGCCTCATTATACTTAAGATGTCTTTCCTCTCTTTTCTTTTCTATCTATAGGTCTGCCATATTTCACCAAACTTGCTCCTACCCCCACACATGGTGGGGTTTAGTTCGCCATCAAGTTTTTCTCCAAGCTTAAGGTTATTGTTGTTATAAATCAGCAGCACCCCTAGATGTAAATCAGGTTTCTATGTTGATGTTTCAGGCTTCCAGTGTGATTACACAACATTGAAACCTCTCTCCAAGTGTGGGACTTGTAAAATGAGAGAGGAATCTCTAGATTAGAGGTTGGTTCCTCAAACTCCTCTGATCAGATCTGTTATTTGCATAATTGCAGAGGTTTGAATCCTAATCCTACTCTAGATTCCAAGGAGACAGAGATAGAAAGTGCAAAAATTGAAACTAAACTAATAGGTGATACACCAAAGGAGTGGTGAACACTTCTTGTTCATGTAAATTGACACAATTTCATGAAATGCAACATGAAACATCATACACAAGCTGATAAGATGTAATTAGAGGTCTGAAATGAAGCAAGACAATACAAACAAAGGACTGAAAATTGATCACAGAGTCTGCACTGTCATTTTCACTGTCAAAATCCTTGCATTTGCAACATCAAAGAGGTAGAAACCTATTACAATCATGAAGAAGGTCTGATACTTGCAAAAATCACTTGTTGAAGGTGAAAGAAGAAGCTTGTTGTCCAAAAAAAATGTTCAACCCTCAAAAAATGAGCCAAATCTGGCTTTTACAATGCATGGGTCGAGCCCAGGAGAGAGAAAACATGTAAAAAACATGGGAGCCATTCCCCATTGAATGAATATGCATGAAAACAGCATGGGCATCCTTACAGACCCATGCCCTGATATTTTTGGCCATGCTAAAGAAGAATGCGACCCATTTTGCATTAAAACTGGTTGTTGAAACGTCATTTCTGGCCATTACCATGTGCCAGATATGTTTCTCAATTTTCTCTCTCCAAACTGAACCAAAATTCAAAATTGACCCTGGAATCATGTATATAATTTCACCAGGTTTCCATTGATATAAAGAACGTGAAAATCTAAGCTCTGGATCGAAAGATATGGCGATTTGAAAATTTAGGGCAAAAATAGGCCAAAATCGGATCGACGGGCAAAAAGTTTGAATTTTTACCCATTTGGTCTGTGGAAATTTTTTCAAATTTTCCCCTTGCTCCGCCACTCTAGGTGCCACGTGGCACATCCTGATTGGTTGTGGGCCTTCTAAGGGAAAATTTCCCACAAAAACTCTGCCGAGCCATAACTTGAAAAATACGTGGAGTTAGGAGGAAAACTTTACCTTTCTAAAAAACTGAGAAAGAGCTCTATCCAATGGTGCCATTTCTAGAAGATTTTTAGTGCCTACAAAGAAAATTTTTATGTCTGAGGCACAAGAGAAGGAAAGATGAAAGGAGTTAGCCAGAAAATGAGCAAGGGGCACATTTTGGGTAACAGTTACCATCATAATTTTGATCACTATTGGAATTCCTTGTAGGTAATTTCCCCTAGGATATTGTAAAAATATGAATTCAACTACCTCTAGAAACAAATAAGTGGAAATTGAGTACTCCTAGATATAGTTGTTCAAAACACCATGGAACCACGTATCCACAATGTGAGTCCAAATAAAATCAACATCATAAAGGGCCTAAAATTCTTCCTGTATCTAGATAAGTGTATGATACCTCTAATTCCTTTTAGATTCATAAGCAACCAGCCACTCATACAGTTATACTAGAAACATAGCAAAAAATCTCTTGTACAAATAGTCATACATATTCTACTCCACCCATGCATGTGCGTCAAACTCAGATCCAATGCTAAACCTCCATGTATATTCTTCTTCCAGGTCATATACCACTCCTCAACAATTTCTAGGGTCAACCAGTACGTCTTCATCGTGAAACATCCTGAAAATAACTGAAAAAGGGGTCCCAACAATGGAACCAATGATGTAGCCTATAATTCACTAGTAAAATTCTAGGAGCGCTGGCAAATCACTCAGCCTAGACTGAGCATTCAATCGAAGTGCGCAAAGGTACTATGCCCCACTTTAGGGTTGTTGTTGCATGATGTTAGCATGACGAAGACTCAAAGCATTCATATTTGTGACTAATAAATCATTCTACCGTGCATGTTTAGATCTAGATCTAGAGAATAACAAACTTAAATAATAACCATTATGAAATCAAGCATGCAAGAACCAATTATACTCAGGATTTGATACTCTGTTTCAACCAATACAATCCATTGCATTTAAACATTATAAATACACATAAGATTATTATAATATATACTATCATAGTTTATGTGGACATCATATTTGGAGGTATAACCTCACAATAACTCAGTTCTTACATACTATTCACACACACACACACCTATACTATGTAGGTCATTACATATTTATAAGGGTGGGGAATTTCTCTTCAACACTTATCTATTCCCAAAATAGGTCGCATGCTATTATTAGCCACGCACCATTACAATAATAGCCACACATGTAAGTGCACTAACAATAGACTTCTTCTAGTTAACTGTCAGTAGTAAATCTATTCTCAGATTGTAATCATGCAAAGTGCTTCGTAGCCAATCCTCCAAAAATAACCAATGCATGTCACACAAGTTTCCAACCAATTTGTGTGTTTGGAATTCTATCTCTAAAGATATCTCATCATTGTGAAAATGGCTAAGTCCTGAATCTATCTCTATCCTCAGCATGTGATTTCTTCCCAATCCTCTTGCACTTTTGAACGTGCTCTGCTCTTTTGTAGGAACCTTCTGTATGTTTTTCGCTAAGTGCCATATTTTGACTGACCAACAGTGACCGATGCCGATCATGTCTTAATCGATGTCAGTTATCCCCTGACCAATGTCGGTCACTATCAAAACCAGTAACATGTAAAATCAAGTTTCTTGTGAAGAAATTAATCTCCATACTCAATAGTAAAAACAAGGATCAGATCTCAATAGCCTTATAAAGTAGGAACAACAAAAAGGAGAAAAAAAACCCCAAGAAAAAATAAGCAGAAAGGTCCAAAAGGAGTTAAACAATCTTATTTCTTACAATGAAAAGTCAGGACCATGACAAAAAATAACAAGAGTTATAACATGAAACAACCAGAAAAAACTAGGCTAAGATAGTTTGTAAAAATCCCACCAATAGTCCAGGACCGGAAGAGAAAATAAATTTTAGGGGAAATTTCCCTATTATTAGTAGGACTATCTTTGATGAGTCTCTCCTCTTTTATCATCTCTGTGATATCTTCTTCTAGTTCTTCCTCAGAGATGCTAATACATAAATTGAACTTCCTCTTTTTCATGCCCTCCTACATCACATCCATCCTATCTCTCAAATATTTGATTTTTGTCTCCAGCACAATAATATTATGTTTGGACTTCACCTGGGTAGAAAAAATTTGTTTGGAAGCTTGAATGATTTACATCATGGTTTCCCTGTGGCTGGAGTTTGTCTCCTCCATCACCTGAGTAACACTTTCTAAATACTTAACCTTATTGATCCACACCTCAATATCCTTGTCACCACCATAAATACCATTATTGCTAGAAGTAATCACTTTACCTCTTCCTTCCACTTCTTTCTCCAGACCATCATCCTCCCTAGCATTCCTAAACCTAGACATTTTACTGGCCCTCATCTTGGTTAGGTAATCCGTCAGAGTTAGGTCTTCCTCCTCTTCCTTTTCTTTCAAGGGAGTGGTAGGGATGGGTTTCCCATTCTCATACATCAGAAGGACAAGCCCTTCATATAGAGGAATCTCCACCTTGTCCTTCTAAAACACCTTCAAAGAAGTAGTCAGCGACATGAAAAGGAAAATTGAAATGCTCACCTTGATTTTGTGTCTAAATATGTTAAGGAATGACAGATGATGTGTGTGAATTTTGTGATATTTTCCTTCCAAAGTAATGTACTTGATTATTTAGAGGAACACCTCTTTCCAAATGCCTAGAATATAAGATCTAGCTATGCCATTAGTGAAAAAGTAACACCTTTCCTTACCCGTAAAAAACATCTCAATTTCATGCCCTCTGTGGGTTTTGTCTTTAAAAATATTAAGCCCTTCTATCTGCATATCCATAGCCTAGGAAAATGTTCTCTCAGAGACTTCAATTTCCTTACCTCTCACCATGAACTTTCCCTCTTTCCAAGCCATATAAAAATCCTTTAACAATGAAGGATCGTAACCATGCAATTTGGAGATAAATTTGTAGAAACCCCCAATCCTGAGATTTTTCCACAAAGGCCAATTGAAATCCTCGATGCTCTGACTTTCCAGCTCGACCCTGATTTTTTTACCACCCATATTTGTAGTGTAGAACCTATCCCTCCCACTCTCACTTCTAAAGTTCATAACCCCTTTCGAAACATTGAGACAATTGAAATTTCTCCCTTAAGTAATTTGTCACAATTCAAGTGGTACTAATGCTCACTCGTGCAAGAATCATCCATTTTAGTGCAGTCTATCTCTACCAATTGCTTCGTTAATTGTTGGGGATGAATCATCACCTTTAGATTTTGTAATCATGGATTTGTACACCAAAATTTTCCATCTTATCCACGCATGTATTACCTTAACGCATGGGTATGGTTGATTGAAACCTTTTTAAAAAATTTGAAAACTTCCATGACATCATAAAGAAAATTTCTTAAGGTCCCATTAATAGTATTTTTATTATTAATAGAATTAACAATAATGAGGGAATCCCCCTTAATCTAGATATTTTTTTATCCCTTTGTCCTTTTCCAAATTAACCCCCTACAGGAGAGCTCTATCCTCTACTACATTTTTAGTTTGTCTCCCTAACGGACCAATATAGGTAAAATCCAATCACCATAACTGCTTCTAATGATCCCTCCCCCCAATAGGACCCATAATTCCTTTAGATTCCCCATCAAAATTTATCTTAACCACATTGTTCTCTGACCTGGTCCATCTGGTGTGAATTTTTGGTCTTTTAATCTCCATTGGACTAGGGGAAAAACTTTTAAGAACTTCTTCCTCTCATCTAAGGAAATATTTATTTTCATTACCTTTAAATATTCTGGTATTTTCTTTGATGGCCACTATGAATCTACTTTTGACTCTCTTGAGATTAGCTTTATGGCCACAAAAAATAGAGTCCTTCCTAGCTTTCCATAAACCCAAAAAGAAATGTGGGAGGGCTATTTTCTAGGCCATCACCAAAATGGGGAAACTGAAAGGACTCTCCCGTTTTATGAAACAATCCTCAATAGTCCTTGGCATGATCCATTGAAGTTTGAATAGATTTTTTTTATTATGGGTAAATAGTTTTGAAGCGACTATACCTTGTGTACAAAAAGGCTCAAAATCCAGATACCAAAAGAGGGAAAACCAACCCTAACATTGCAAAACACCCAACATTAGGGGGCTCAATAGCCAAATAAAACAATACAGAAACAAAACAGGATCAAGACATACAGTGATCTGTACAAAAGCAAAAGAGACAAAAAATGAACAAGAGATAACCACCACTGGTCATCCCAGCCAAAAAGCAACACCAAAAATGCTAGTCAACAACAATTTTACCGCCAATAAACAGCAACAGTACCCTGCATCACTTGACAGCCCGGTCAATCTTGGCTCTAATTATTTTGAGCGAGACAAAGAATGCAAAGGTGGTGGCCTGAGATGGATCTTTCAAATCCACCTGGGAAATTGCAAGATCTCTGTTATCCTTGGAACCCCAAATGTCCTCGGTAATACCGCTAAGATTGAAAACACTATGCACATGTTGCTCGATGAAATTATAGATGTCTTTCAGGGCTGAGAGGATACATTCATTTCTCCCTTTTGTATTACCAAGTATGGCATCCAGAGATAGTAGCTTCTTGAAAATTTCAGCAGTAATATCTTCATCTTCATCATTTTACAGTTTCTTTTTGCCCTAAGTTTTCTCCATATCCCTAATAAATCTCTTAAGGTCTTGAATCTCCTTTTCCATCTTATCTACTCTGACCAGCAAGTCTTCATCTTTAGGCTTCTCCACCAGATTACTAATGTGCAGTAAATTTACAGCAAGCTCCAGGTTTGTATGGCTTCTAGGAACCCTCTGAGAAGCAGGTACCTTAGTTTTAAACTCTTTCCTTTTCTTGCTAGTGGTAGCAGTATTAAGTTTCTTACCAGGAAGGGGGGGATGGAGGTAGGGGGAGGAGTAGGATTCGAGCGGGGGAAAGCTAAGCAATGGCGGTGAATGAACAAAATTAAACCTTGATGAAGGGGAACATGTCTAGTGTGATTTTGCACTTCTAGAACAAATTTTTCCAGAGAATTAAACAAATAATGGGGAAAGTTTATGGTGAGGTCTCTATGGAAGTGATTAAGGAAGATCAGGTGCTTTTGGGGAATAGTGACAAAATGCCCCTCTAAGGTAACATACCTTACCACTATCCTTACAATCTCAGCAAAAGGTTCTAGAACAGAAGCAAGCTTGATGCCAGCCATCGCAAAATCTAGATTCTCACCTTCATCAAGAAACTTCTTAGTCTCCACCTCTCTATCCACATGCTTGTTGAAAAATTTGGTGCCTTCTAGACTGAGCCCAGTGACTTGGGCTATAAGCTCTTCTGAAATCTCAATCTTGATATTACTGTATTCAACCACTCGATTCCTCCATCCATGAGAAAATTTAATTGAGAGATCATATCAAAACCTTGGACTTTTTCAATAAAGTTCGCAAGACACTCTTTTTGTAAATAGTTCTAGAGAACTGTATCATCTTTCCATGTGGGATTATGGGTGGGCTCAGTTTTGCAAGGTGGTCCCCCCATTTTTCTTATGCTATTACCTCTTCCCGTAATGGTAAAAATTTGAAAACTAGATGAATCATCCTCAGCTATGTTTTTGAAGTCCTCTGAAACATGCAAAGAGAAATAATTATTAATTCTCACTTTGCAATTAATTAACTGCTCCTTAGCATCTGCCATATATCTATTGATGATGATGCTCCAAGTCATGAAAATATTTAATGATGTCATCACTCTGCACTTAAAAGGCCGCTCCTTAGCATCATCACTACAACTATTAGTGATTACATTCCAAGTCATGCAAATCTTTGATGATGTCATCATTTAATTTAGTAGGAAGAATGCCACCCCTTAACCAAGTTTGATAAGTATTATTTACCCCAATATTTTCCAATCCATCTGTCACACTATTGCCTTCACGGTATGTATGTTTGATTTCAAAATTTTCAAAACTCTTACAAATATCAGTAGCTTCAGCAATAAAGTCTCTGATTGACCAAATGGAGGGTTTTTTTTTATTTAAAATATTGAGTGTTCAGCAAATCACCCTCAATTATAATATTGGAAATATTACATTCCTTGGCTAGCCTTATTCCCCAAAGAGCAGCAAGAGCTTCAAAATAGTGATTAGTTTGCCTACCCATTTTACCAGAAAAGTAGCAACAAAATAGCCTCTGTGATCTCTAATGACCCCCCCACCTCCAGAATCTCTAGGATTTCCTTTTGAGGCCCCATCAAAATTCAACTTATGCCAATCCTTGGGAGGTTGAATCCATCAGACAGTGGATCTATCAATACTATTTTTTTTCTTGTTCAAAATAGTGCCAATATTCCAAGCAGTCAGAATGTGCTCTTCTTCCTTAGGGTAAAGTCTATTTTTTAGTGGTTTAAATCTTTCAATTTTGTCTTTCACAGCAATGATAATTTCTTTGTATAGTTTTTTGCATAAATTTTTGGTATCCCTGAAAATGACATCATTACGAGTTTTCCAAACCCGCCACATGGTATGAGGGAGAACCAGTTGTCATAATCTCCTCACCACACAATGCTTGTAAGGAGAGTTCCATTGTTCCCAGGCCTGAAGACAAGTATGGGGAAAGATCCATTCCCGATTGAAGTTTTCAAAAATGAGATGCCAGATTTTAGAAGTGTACTTACAATGAAGAAAGAGGTGCTTGATATCTTCTACTTCTTCCTGACACATGCAACATCTGTTGGGCATGATGAATCCTTTCCTAATGAGATTGTCATTAGTTAGGATCTTTCCTTTAATGATAAGCCACCAGAAAAAGTTTACTCTAGGGGTTAGCTCAGGCATCCACAACTTATGCCACTTAATATCACTTTCAACAGAGGCAAAGAAAGAGTTGTATCCAGATTTAACCGAGTACTCTCCATCAAAGGAATCTTTCCAAATGAGTTCATCCTTATGATTTTGAGGACTAATATGAATTAGTGATCTGATTTTGAGGACTGATTGAAGTTTGAATAGTTATTTTATAGTCACAAAGACATTTTGAGAAAAGGGGCATTGAAGGAGAAGATGATTGACATTTTCCTCCTCTTTCCTACAAAGTGGGCATCTATTGGGGAGCTTCATACCACATTTCTTGAGGTTGTCCACTGTAATGATCTTGTTTTGAACCACCAACCAATAGAAGATATTTACTTTAGGAGTAATATCCTTCACCCAGAGTCTACACCAATACTATTTTTGAAGGGAATTTTTAAAATTTAGTCTTTAAGTTGATTTACCCGAGTAATTCCCAGATTCTTCCTCTTTCCATTTAATGGATTCTTCCTTTTTTTGAAAATTGGGAATGTAAAAATTCCTTAATTTTTTTTTGAGTTCCCAAAAAGGATGTAGGTCCCCATTAACATCCGGATGGGGGGAAATGACCTCCCAGCTCATGACTTCCTCCTGAATCACAAATTGCCTTATCCAAAATTTTCCCCTATCTTTGTAGTGTTGAGCTACCCTTCTCCAATTTTCCTTGCTAGCTAGAGGATAGTCTTCAATCCAACTATCATTCCAAAAACTGATTCTATTACCTTTTCTAATATCCCAGATATACCCCTTGGTCAAAATGTATTTAGAAGCCACAAAGGAATTCTAGAATAAGGACCCTCTAGGAAAATAATTTTGGTTGAAAAAGGAGTCTATTTTGCTTATATTCCACAAGTATTTCTTCTTGATGATGTCCACCTAAAGACCCTATTCTCTGACAAGCCTGTAACCAGCTGTACCTATCAATGCCTCATTCATAAGAGTGGTTTTTTCTAATCCTATGTCTCAACATAATTTGTGCTTAGTAATTTTTTCCCAAGCCACAAGTGGAAATTTGAACTTATCCTCAGCTCCTGCCCATAGGAATATTTTCTAAATTTTTTCCAAGAACCCAATGATTTTGGAAGGAAGCTTGAAGAGGGACATGACATAAATAGGGATTCCTTGAAGGGAAATTTGAAGAAATTCAATCTTACCTACTTGGGAGAGAAGGATAGCCTTCCAAAAAGATGGTTTTTTGTTCACTCTCTCTAACAAGGTATTCAAAATAGAAACATATGGCTTCTTTTAGACAAGGGGCATACCCAAATAGGAATAAAAAAAATTCTTAATCCGACACCATAGGATGTGAGCTAATATTAATAGGAATGGATGCTACACATTAATGTAAAAATCAGCACTTTTATGAAAATTAACTAGTTGTCCTGAGACTAGTTCATAGTCATTTAGAAAAAACTTGAAGTTAGAGGCTTCCTAGATAAAATCTTTACCCAGCATGGAATTATCATCAACAAACTGAGCAAGAAAAATAAAAGGAATACCATAAGAGATTTTAATACCCTGAATATTATTGGAAGACAAAGCTTGTTGAAAAAGCCTACTTAAAGACACAGCGGTATTAATTAACCTTCACCTTAGATTAAGTTTCCATAATCTTTAGAACTATTAAACAAGAGCATCATTGTGGGTAATTAATTTAATCAAAATACAATTAATATACAATATGCATGTTCTCACAAGGTGTTACAAAACACCACAACAATCCTATATGCATTCATTCCTGAACAAGATGGTATGCCATAAATGTAATGAAGTCCAATATTTTCTTTGAAACAATGATCATAATAACCTAACGATCATAGGAATTCCTTGGATCATTGAAATTGATCCAAGGTATGACCATTCATATCATAAAATTGCAATAGACTAAAGAACAAGTTTAATATTGTTTCTTAGGTAACTTACTAGCATAGTACATAAGACTGCATTTACCTGCTATTACATGGATTCACAAATTGTACTTCAAAAATTAATTTAGTGAGTACATTATAACCAATCCATGGTAGCAAAAATTTTCCAGAGTATGATTTACATCAAATTCAGAAGGTAAATCATATCATCTACAACAAACATGATCAACAGTTCAGAAGAGTATACCATCTCAGAATAGAAAGCACATATTAACATTTTTAAAGTTCTTTCAAAGAAGTAGGTTAAGATATGAATCATGGCAGAGGAATTACATACCTCCACTCTAAAAATCATCATCTTCTTGATGATTAACTTAGTCCACATAAATTTTTAACAATGTAGGAATAAATATAACTTATTTATCCATAAAATTCTCAAACAAATAACAAATTTACATAAATTCAAGTGTTTCAAAACATATTACAACATCAATTTTTTTGTACCAGTACTTACAAATTAAAAGTAATTGCTCAAAACTGGTAGAAATTAAAGATAGTTTTCAATCAAAGTCTTCAAATATCACAAAAAAATTTAACTATATTCAAACAGATGAGGAAAATAATTTTTTATGTCCTCAAGGTTTTCCCATGTTACACTTTATTCATTAAAATGGTCCCAGTGGACCTTGCATTGACTAATTTCATGATTTTGCAAGTGAAACTGGTAATTTTCTAGCACTCTTTTTGGGTTCAACCATGAGTATTCCTAGGTCTTGGACCTAGAAGGAATTCCAATTTAATACATTTGATAAATCCAAAACATATTTCTTAAGAAAAGAAACAAGGAAAACATCATGCATTCATGCCACTGTGGGAGGTAATTCTAAGTGATAAGCTACATGACTTATCACTTCTAAAAATTATAAAGGACCCACAAAACGAGGTGATAATTTAGCTTCCTTGCCAAAAGTAATCGATATTTTTTTAGGCTTGACATGTAAAAATACTTTTTCACTAAGTTTAACTTTTCTATTGACCCTTTTCAATTATGCATAGCTTTTCTGCCTATCTGCATCTTCCTTTAACCATTCATGGATTAATTTTACTTTTTGTTTCATTTCAGTAAGCATTTCATGTCCAATTACCTATCTATCTTCAGTGTTATCCCCACTACCTAGGGTTCTACACTTTCTTCCATATAATTCTTCAAAAGGTGTCATTTTTAGAGAGGAATGATAGGTTTTATTGTAAGAAGATATTCTTCCCATTTGTACTGCTGGTCCATATAGTTTATTCTTAACATATATTCCATTACCTGATTTACTCTTTATGTTTACCCATCTGTTTCTAGATTATATACGGAACTAAAATTTAATTTCATTCCTAAGGCAACATTCAGTGTTTGCTAAAAATGTGATGTCATTCTTTGGTCTCTATCAGATATAATTAACTCATGTACACCATGAAATCCAAAAATTTTATGAAAAAATCTTGTTGCAAGAATAGGTGAATCATATTTTAGATTTCCAGTAATGAAATTTTCTACCTTAGTTAATTTTTCAAGCACAACTAAAATAAAATCATGTTTATTGTTAGACATAGGAAGCCCCTAAACAAAATCCATACTTATAACTTTCCATTTATACTGTGGTATGTTATGAGGGTACGGTAAACTAGATGGATGCATATGTTCAGCCTTAACTCACTGACATTTAAGACAACGTGAGACAAAATCATTTATGTCTTTCTTCATCCCTTTCCAAAAATATTGTTTTTTTACATCAGTAAGCATTTTTGTAACTCCGTGATGTTCTGAGTAAGGTGAATTATGAAATTTTGTCATTAACTTCTTCCTTAACTCATTTTTTGAGGGAACATACACCCAATTCTTATATCTCAAAATTTCTTCGCTATCAAATCTGAAACCTTTGTATCTTACATCATTAGAATCTAAATAAAGTGTTGTTTATACTTGTTCAAAATACAAATTAGAAAAAATTACATTCTTTACCTCATCTTTAAATCAAGTTCTCAAAGTTAAAAGTGTGGAAATATGTTTCCTACGAATTAATGCATATATCACTCTAGTTTCCTTACCTTTAATGTAACTTATGTCAAAATCATATTGAGACATAAACTCTAACCATCTTCATTGTCTTGCATTCAGATTTGGCTATGTGAAAATATATTTCATCCCAAGGTGGTTAGATTTTAGCTCAAAGGGTTTACCTAAGAGATAATGTATCCATACTTGAAGTGCATGAACTATGACAGAAAGCTCTAGGTCATGGGGAGCATTATTTAACTCGTGTAACTTGATTTTTCTACTTTTATATGTTATAACATGATAATTTTTAAGTAATATACCTCCTAATCCTTTGCTAGAAGCATATGTAACTACTGTAAATCTTTTGTTTGGATCCGGAACAGTCAATATAGGTGTTGAAGTTAAATATTATTTTAGTGTTTTAAATGTTGCTTCACTTTTATCACTCCATAATTTTTTTTTTCATTCTTTTGTAATGAAGTAATTAGGGTAGAAACATTTGAAATGTCCTTAATGAATTTTCTATAATATCTTGTAAGCCCCATCAAGCTTATAACGTCATGAACATTCTTAGGTGCTAGCCAATAAATTATGGATGAAATATTTGATGGATCGACTGATATTCCATTTTTAGTATAACATGTCCCAAATATTGTACTTCAGTTTTGTAAAAGGAACATTTTGAAAATTTACCATATAATTTTCTCTTTCTTAAAATCTTAAGTATAATCCTTAAATGTTCATTGTAATCCTATATGCTATTAGAATAGATAAGAATATTATCCAAGAATAGAAACAAAAAATTGTTCAAGTATTCTTGAAAGATATTATCCATAAAATTCATGAAAGTTATAGGTGTATTTGTTAAACCAAAAGGTAAAATAGTGAATTCATAGTATTCATTCCTTATTCTAAGAGTTGTTTTATGAATATACTTATCTTTAATTATCAATTGATGATATCCAGGTCACATATCTATTGTTAAATAAAATAATGTACCACACACATCTGATCAAATAGATTATCAAATCTAGGAAGAGGATATCTATTTTTTATTGTTGGTTTGTTTAACATTTGATAATCAATACAAATTCTAAGTGATCCATCTTTATTTTTAACAAAGATTACTAGTGCTCCCCAAGGTGAGACACTTGATCTTATCAAACCTTTAGAAAATAGTTCTTGTAACTATGCCTTAAGTTCCACTAATTCAGTTGTAGTCATGCAGTAAGGTGCTTTGGAAATAGGTTTAGTTCCAAGTTTGATTTCTATAGTGAAGTCAAATTCTTGTTTTGGTAGAAGACCAGGTAGTTCTTCTAGAAAGACATCATTGTAATCTTATAATAGCGGGTACTTTTCCATAAAATCACTATTTTATTCTATTGTTTTAGTTATTTTTACTACACATAACATGCAACCTTTATTTTTGGCCTTCTTAAGCTGCAAACAGTTAGTTTCATAATTATAATGTCTCTTTTTACCCCTTACATGTTTGTTGTTTTCTGAAGATCATCAATTAAGGCATTTTATGTATTTTCTAAAACAATCAACCTTTGATTTATGATTAACAAGCCAATTTAAACCAATTATGACATCATATGACCCTAAAGGTGCAACATAAAGGTCTACTTCTATTGTAAAACTAGGCAATTCTAAGGTTACACTAAAAAGACATTTATTAACAGTATGGACAACACTATTACCATAATGAACAACCCATGATTTTTCCATTATTCCATCTTTTCTTTTTTATTTTGAAGTGAATTTTTTAGAAATGAAAAATTATATAGCACCAGTATCATAAAGTATGGTTGTAGATATACCAAATAGTTTACCTGGCACCTTTATTGGTGTAGCTTACTTTTCATCTTGTTTAACAACTACTACTACATGTATCTTGTGTTGTTGGTGGTTTTCATTTTTCTTTAGAGGGCATTGATTTGTGTAATGATTTTTTCCACAGTTATAACAGCCCCCTACAAGTCACCTTTTTGGTTCAAACTTAGTTTTAGTCTTGAAATTATTGTTTTGACCTCCATAAGTTTTATGTCTATTCTTAATAGTCCTTACAAAATTATTTATGTTATTTGTTACAGGTTTATTTGTTTTTGTTTTATTACTATTATCAGTGCCAAACCTATTTTTAGTGCCAAACATTTTCCATACCACCTTTTTTAGGTGCAATTGATGAAGAAGAGTTGTATATTTTCTTTTGATTCTCCTCCTTATGTAAAAAAAATTCCTTCAATTTCTATTCTTTCCTTATGGCCTTTTCTACAACCCCTTCCATGGTGGTTGGGTTGTGTACATCTATTTCACCACCAATGACAGGATTCAACCCCATAATGAATTGTGTATTCTAAACTTCTCATCAGTTTGGTACTATGGTACATACTTGATAATCTTGGTAAACTTCTCCCAATATTAAGTTATAATAAGTTTTCAAAATTCACCCCCAGGGTAAATTTGATAACATGCATCAGAATACTCAAGTCCCAGGAAAATAGATTGATTTAAGGGAAAAAATCATGTTTCTAGGGTCCCCTCAGATTTTTTCTAACTCTCCTGTCCAAGAAGAAAGGAGAAAGTTCTGAAAAAAGGTGAAAAAGCTGAAAAAACAAGCTTGGGCCAGAAAAAATCATGAAAATTGGCTAAGTCCTAGTCCAAGCGGTCCTTGGGACAGTTGGGACGTCGGGGCGCGAACCGGCCGAAAAGCCTCCAGGTGGTCTACGCAGCACTGGGACAGTTGGACATGGGGATGCGTGGGACGCGAAAAGGTGAACCGGCCGAAGGTAAAAGAAAAATTGACTAACTGTTGTGTAGAAAAGGCTGGGACATTTGGGCTGTGAGGACGCGAAGGACGCGAACCGGCCGGATCATCCGAAAAAGCGTCATTTCAGAACTTCGGAAGCACTGGGACAGTTGGGACAAAGGGACACGGAAGACATGGATGCGGAAAGCCGAAGGAGCTAAGAGCCAATCAAATCAGGCCACGTGTCTTTGCCTCCAAGAGGGACAGGGAAGCCCAAATCAGGCGGATTGGAGGAATTTGTCCCAAACAGTTGGGGACAATTGGGACAAAGGGACGTGAGGGACGTGAAAATCCGGCAGGCCCGCGGACGAATCAGGAAATGCCACATGTCACAAGGGAAAACGTCCAAAATTTCAAAGGGCAAGGTTTGAAGCGTTGGCCCGAGCCAATAAAAAGAGGACACGTGTCCTAAGGAGAAGGGGAGTGTAGAGCTAGGGGAGGAATTATAGAATTTGGAAAAAGTTTTGGCCAAAAACTAAAAGGTAAAGGATGACCCCGCGCCCCTGTCCTCCAACCAGATCATGCCACGTGTCCCAAGTGGCGGGGGTGTGGGGGGAAAATGAATTTTTTTCCAAAAGTTACAAAAAGTCAAAAATTTCAAGGAAAACCCATGTGGGTAAGGGAAGGAGAGAGAATTGCTCATCCAATCAGTGCCCGACACGTGTCCTCCAGGTGGCGGAGCGCGGAAAAAAATTTCAAAAAAGCCATTTTTGCCTGTTTTGTGCCCTAAATCTTCAGATCGCCATATCTTTCGATCCAGAGCTCGATTTGCACGTTCTTTATATCATTGGAAAGCTTATAAAATTCTCTACATGATTATGGGGTCAATATTGAATTTTGGTTTAGTCTAGAGAGAGAAAGTTAAGAAACGGATCTGACACGTGTTCATGGCTAGAAGTGACATTTCAGCGACCAATTTAATACAGAATGGGTCGCATTCTCCTCCAATTTGGTCAAAAATGGTAGGGTATGGGTTTATAAGGTCCTCCATGCTGATTTAATGCATTTACAGTCAATGAGGAATGGGCTCCCACATTTTGTATGTTTTCTCTCTCTTGGGCTCGACCCATGCAATGTAAAAGCCAGATTTGGCTCATTTCTAAAGGGTGGAACATTTTTTGGCATAACATACTTCTTCTTTCACCTCCAACAAGTGATTGTTTGCAAGAATCAGACCTCTTCAAAGATTGTAACAGTTTTTTACCTCTCTGAGGTTGTAATGCAGTGGTTTTGACATTGTAAATGATAATGCAAGCTTTGTGAATGGGTTTCAGTCCTTTGTTTGTATTATTTACTTCATTTTCAGATCCTAAATTATATCTTATCAGCCTGTGTATGTTTTATGTTGAAATCTTTGGTTTGTGTCTATTTGCATGACAAAAATATTCACCACTCCTTTTGGTGCATCACCACCTTTAGTTAGTTTCAAATTTTTTGCACTTCTATCCCTGTCTCCTTGCAATTTAGAGTAGGATTAGGATCTGAACCTCTGTAGTTGTGCAAAATATAGATCTAAATCAGAGGAGTTTGAGGAACCAGCCTCTAATCTGGAGATTCCTCTCTCAGTTTCACAAGTCCCACACTTGGAGAGAGGTTTCCATGTTGTGCAATCACACTGGATGCTGAAAATGATCAACCTAGAAGCCTGATGTGTATCCAGGGGTGCTGTGACTCCTGCAACAACAGTTTTGGCACGCCCGGTGGGACACTAGAGGTCTCATTTTTATTGCAGCAAAGTTGATGTGCATCTGCTGCAATTTTCTTGCTTGAAAAGAGCTATTATTTGCATATCTAGCGACTCCAAGGGGAAGAATCAACTGGTTTCAGTAGTGCAGGCCTGAAAACTCATGAGAAGAGTCACCACAAGGTCAAGAGTTGGAGAAGAAGAAGTGCTATTTGAATACCTGCAATTATCTCCAAGAAGAAGGCAAAGAGGAAGAAGGATTCAAAGGTCTCCATCTCCACCAAACATAACTCTCTCAACTCCTCCACCTGGTAGGCCTTTCATTCAGTCAACAAGGGTTTTAAGACCAATTAGAATGGCACAAAACAACCCCTACGTCAACTTCACAGGCAGCAGCCCACTCACCCTCAATGCACAACATCCAATTCCTACAGCAGCCTTGAAGAACATTCCCTACTTCACTGGAGAAAATCAGACTACTCCAGGTGATCATGTTAAAGACATTGCTAACCTTTGTGTAATCCATGAAATCAATGAAATGCAAGTGGCTGTCAAGTTACTGGCATCTTCATTCAAGGGTAAAGCATTGCAATGGTTTAGAAGCCTTGGAGCTGGTTCTATCACAAATTGGAATCAGCTATGTATAGCACTTCATGAGCAATTTGGAGAAAAGGGAGACAACTTGTCTCTTTTGGAGCAGCTGACAACCATCAAGAGAGCTCCCAATGAGCAGCTGACCGATTTCAACTTCAGATTTCAAAAGACTTGGGAGAGAATTCTAGTGGCAGTCAGGCCAACAGCAGAAGGTGTCTTTTCTCTACTATCTCAAAGCTCTAAATTCTGATATTTCTATGTTAATTCAGTCCATGGGAGGCATAACTATCCCTATGGCTTATAGCATTGCCATTAGGGCTGAAAATTGTTTGATCCAAGCTGGCAAACTTGCCCCTAGACCTCCCATGCCACTGTTTCCAAGTTTAGAGAGTCCAAACACCAATCAAGCACCTAATTTGGCTCCTTCTCCCACTCCTAGAAATCAGAGTTCAAATGAAGCTTCCACTTCATCTCCAAGTGCCCCAAATGAGCTTCAAGAAGTCATGAAGCAATTGCAAAACCTAGGCAATGAGCTGGTTACTCTCAAGAGGCAACAAGCCCAAGGTTTTAGACCTTCTTATCAACCCCAAGCTCAGCCTAATAGGCAGCCATACCAACCACAAAGGCCACCTAATCCAGCTGCAAATATGAATCAAACAAGGCCTCCTGCCAATAGGCCATTTCAGCCCTATAATCCAAATGCCATATCTGCCTCTAAGGCATTGGTGCCAACACAAAACAACATTGCTCAGGAGTATGATTGGTGTTTTCCATGCAATGAGCCTCATAATCAATCCATGTGCTTCAATGGTGCTTTGAATCAAGCATTAATGGTGACAACTACTGGTGTGGAGGGTGAGGGCAGTCAAGGAAACATTCAACAACAAGAAACATTCCAACAGCAATCAGCCCCAAATGACACCACATTGGTAAATTGGCAAGCAGAGGATTTTTGTGGCATGAACCAGGCAGTTTCTCAAGGTGTTGCAGCCAACACAAGGTCAAAAAGGAGGAATTTGGGTGAAGAACAGCCATTAGCCCCAACCAATCCACAACCTTCTATGGTTCCACAAGTGGTTGGCAAACAAAATCCAATTGTCAAATGCACAAGGGCAGCCAAGAACAGCCCCTAGGCCAACTCAAATACCAGTTGTTGCTGCCCACATGCAAGGAGTGAATGTGCAAACCAAGGGACAACAAAGAGATCCTTCATCACCATTCAGTATCATTGATCAGATGAAGAAGACAAATGTTAATATATCAATGTGGGAATCCCTATCTATCCCAGGCCAAAGAGATCTGCTGCAAGCTGCCATGAAGGACTGGCCAACTTCGAATCAGCAAGTTCAGATGCAAGACAAAGTGCTTACAAATGCTACCCAGCCTGAGGGAAATCATGGAGGACAACAAGGTAAAATGTTGAAGCCCCCTCCTTTCTATGTTTCATTGATCATTGGAAATCAGCTAGTGCACAATTACATGATAGACTCCGAGGGCAAGTAGCTCAATAATGCCTAAACAAATAGCTGATCAGCTAGGGCTCCAGTATGAAACAATATCCAAAGGGGTAGTGCAGCTGGATGGGACAACAGTAGCAACAGTTGGAGTGATTAGAAACTTGAGTCTTACCTTGCATGCATGTCCAAATGTTGTTGTTTTACAAGATGTATCAGTCATAGACCTTCCACCACTCTTTGCCCTATGCTTGTCAAGGGACTTCACAGCCAAGATTGGGGGATATTTGTCTGCTGATTGGTCACACATGCTGTTCAGAACAAGGTATGGAACTAAGGCTACAATCAGGTCAGAACCTATTGCAAACTTCCACATTGAGCCTTACACTCCAAGTCAGATTAATGCCAATTGCTCAGCATTTGATCAAGAAGATCACCCAAGCACTGATGAGGCTGACACCAAGGTTGGAAGCATCCCGGATCTAACTCTTGATGAATGGGAAAACAAGATACATGCATTTGATCCTTATCAAGAAGTGGAAGAATCTGAGCTAGGGGTCTATTGCATACACGAAGAAAATCAGCCTATTCCTAGCATCACCAAGCCAAACCACAAAGATGACAATGAGGTATGGCAGCTGTTTTTTGATGGATCAAGGAGTAGACAAGGTGCAGGAGGTGGAGCTATGCTTGTTTCACCTCAAGGAATAAAGTACTATTCAGCTTTTAGATTTCAGTTTGCATGCTCCAATAACACTGCTGAATATGAAGCCTTGGTGCAAGGGATGCATTGGGCAATCAAGAAGAAAATAAAGAACTTGCAAGTCTTTGGGGACAGTGAATTGATTGTAAATCAGGTCAAGGGATAACATGCTACCAAGAATGATCTACTCATGTGATACAAGAACAAGGTGTGGGACCTCATGGAATATTTTGAGGGTTTTGGCATCAAATCCATTCCTAGGAAAGAGAATCAAGCTGCTGACAGGCTTGCAGTAGTAGGGGCAGCCTTTGACATTGTGGAAAGCATTCAACAAGACAAGGTACAGCCAAACATCCATGTGATTGTGAGGCCTTCAGTGCTAGATAACAATGTCAGTTGGCAAGTGTTTGAAAATGACCAGCAAATCATCCATTTCTTGCAAGAAGAAGCTGAGTTCTTAGCCAAGAATCAAGAAAAATTGGAACAGCAGTATGGTGACCAAGTGGTACAGCTGAGAACTAACAAGCTGCCCAAGGGACTTATCACTTTGGAGTCCATTTTTAATCCCAATGATCAGTTTAGAAAGGAGAAAGCAAACATTCAGGTCAAGAGAGAGGATTCAGTATCCATCTTGGTAGAAGAGAACAAACCATTGCAAATTGGAAGGATGACAACTGAACAAGAAAGGTATGAGTTCATACAGCTGTGTCAAGAGTTTCCTGACGTGTTTGCTTGGAGCTATGAAGACTTGAAAGGTTTCAATCCCAACCTAACTCAGCATACCATCGAATTGGATCCAAATACTAAGTATGTCAGGAAGAAACAAAGACCAGTCAATCCACACATGGATCCTCTCAAGAGGAAGGAATTGGACAAGCTGATTGAGTCAAGGATCATATTCCCAATCAAGCATTCTAGTTGGGTTGCCAACTTAGTTCCAGTCAGAAAGAAGAGTGGAGAGATCAGATTGTGTGTTGACTTCAGAGACTTGAATAGAGCCTCTCTCAAGGACCATTACCCACTCCCTTCCATGGAGAAAATCTTGCAAGTTGTGGCTGGCTCTGAGAGGTTTTCACTACTTGATGGCTACTCAGGCTACAATCAGATTATGGTGAAGGAAGAGGACCAGTTCAAGACAGCCTTCACAACCAAATGGGGAACTTTTACATACAGGAAAATACCATTTGGGCTGTCCAACGCTGGTGCTACCTTCCAAAGGGCAATGGACATGGCATTCAAAGGTTTGATTAACAATGTGGTGTTGATTTACCTTGATGATATCACTATTTTTTCCAAAAATGCAGCAGACCACCTCTCTCATTTGAGACAAGTCTTCACTAGGTGCAGGAGATTTGGAGTGTCTTTGAATCCTAAGAAGTGCATCTTTCTTACACATGAAGGAAAGCTCCTTGGCCATATTGTCTCCAAAGAAGGATTAGCAATTGATCCAGAGAGGGTTGAAGCCATAAGAGCACTACCATTGCCAAGCCACAAGAAAGCCCTTCAGAGTTTCTTGGGAAGGATAAACTTTGTTTGGAGGTTTGTCCCAGATTTTGCAGCCCTTGTCAAGCCCATCACCAAAATGTTGAAGAAGAGCATGGATTTCAAGTGGACAGTAGAAGGCAAGGAGAGTTTTGAAGCAATCAAAGAAGCCATCTCTCAAGCACCAACTCTCATCAACCCGGACTTCTCCAAGG
Organism: Taxus chinensis; assembly: GCA_019776745.2. Classification (NCBI taxonomy): domain Eukaryota; kingdom Viridiplantae; phylum Streptophyta; class Pinopsida; order Cupressales; family Taxaceae; genus Taxus; species Taxus chinensis. The sequence goes on from CM034154.1 coordinate 383,945,500, forward strand.
ATTTCATCCTCTATGCATTTGGAGGTAATGACACTATTTCTGCCATTTTGGTACAGCAGAAACAAGGATAATGATGAGTAGCCAATTGCCTTCTTCAGCCAGAGCCTAGATGACTATGAGGTGAGGTACTCTTTTATTGAGAAGCATGTACTTGCAGTAATCAGAAGCTTGAAGAAATTCAAGCATTTAGTCTCAAACAACAAGGTCCAGTTGCTGGTCTCACATGTTGGGGTTAAGGACTTCCTCCTCAACAAGGATTTGAATGAGAAAAGGGCAGGTTGGATCACCCGTGTCATGGAGTATGACATTGAGATCAAGATCACCAAGCTAGTAAGAGGGAAAGGATTGTGTGAGCAGCTGGTTTTGGGGAAGCAAAAAGAAGTATGCAATGAAGAAGAGGTTGTTTTGACAGTCCAGGACAGCCATGAGCCAAGTGGCAATCAAGAAGAAGACAATGCTGCCCCCACTCCTTGCTGGACCCAAGGCATTATACACTTCCTAGGCACAGGCCTATGCCCTCCAGAGATGAACAAGACCCAAAGGAGACACTTCAGATTGCAGGCTGTTCCGTATGCCATTGTTGATGGAGTTTTGTTCAAGAAAGATGTGAATGGAGTGCTGCTGAGATGCATTAGCACAAATCAGATTCAAAGGGTGTTGGAAGAGTTCCATGGTGGACCAGCTGGTGGTCAATTTTGCACCAAGAGTGACAGCTCTAAAAATCATGAAGGCTGGTTATTATTGGCCTAAAATCTTCAGTGATTGCTATGCATGGATCAAGAGGTGTAAGAATTGTGCATTCTTCACAGGAAAAGAGAGACTTGCTGCCCTTCCATTGCATCCAATCTCAGTTGACCAGCCATTCATGCAATGGGGTTTGGACTTCATTGGAGTCATTAATCCCAATTCAAGCCAAGGGCACAAATGGATTTTGACAGCCACAGACTACTTCACCAAATGGACAGAAGCAGTAGCACTCAAAGAGGCAAATGAGTCTAGCATCTTAGACTTTTATGAGGGGATAACAACCAGATTTGGTGTACCTGCTACAATAATCTCTGATAATGCATTGGCATTCATTGGATCTAAGGTGACTGAGTGGGCTGTCAAGAATGGTATTTACCTAAGCACTTCATCAAACTATTACCCTCAAGGTAATGGCCAGGCCGAGTCTACAAACAAGAACTTGTTGAGGATCATTAGGAGGACTCTTGACGAGAATCAGAGGTCTTGGCATACCAAACTGAAATCAACCTTATGGGCTGATAGGATAACTCCCAAAAGATCCACAGGTAACTCTCCATTCAGACTTGTCTATGGAAGAGAGGCAATCTTGCCCATGTCACTTGAGTTGCCAACATTGGAACTCATGAAGCAGCTGGAGTTGCTTGAATTTGAGCCCATGGAGGTGAGGTATGCAGAGTTGATGGAGCTGCAAGAGATCAGAAATTAGGCATCCCAAGTAATGGAAAAGGATCAAGAATTGATCAAGAAGACCTTTGATAGGAAGGCCAAGGATAGATCCTTCTGAGTTGGAGATCTAGTGTTGAAATGGGATGTGGATAGAGAAAAACTAGGAAGGCATTCAAAATTTGATGCCATTTGGAGTGGCCCATACATGGTCACGAAGTGCAAGAACAACAATGCTTTCCAATTGGCCTCATTGGATGGTGAAGAACTACAGATTCCAGTAAATGGAATCTATCTCAAGCATTGCTTCTAGAGGTAAATTCACTACCTTGTAAATATTAGATTAGATTTTCATTCCTCCAAGTGCTTGTGCACATTGTTTTGCTGTAGGTTAGTTTTGTTTTCCCTAAGTGCTTTGGCACAGCTTACTGTCCATGGAGATGTTTTGCAGTCCTTGCTTCCATCAGGTGATATTCCATCTTCCTCCTTGCACATTCTGAGTCAGTTAGGGGTTCTAAACAGAATATTTGATGACTCCATGCCCAATGGATTGCTTCAGGCAACTGGTCTTTTCACCTAGCAGGTAGGTGACCCCGCTGAGTCACCAAATTGTTATCCAAAATTCACCCCCCAGGGTAATTTGATAACATGCATCAGAATACTCAAGTCCCAAGAAAATAGATTGATTCAAGGAAAAAATCATGTTTCTAGGGTCCCCTCGGATTTTTTCTAACTCTCCTGTCCAAGGAGAAAAGGAGCAAGTTCTAAAAAAGGGTGAAAAAGTTGCAAAAAAACAAGCTTGGGCTAGAAAAAATCATGAAAATTGGCTAAGTCCTAGTCCAAGCGGTCCTTGGGACAGTTGGGACGTCGGGGCGTGAACCGGCTAAAAAGCCTCCAGGTGGCCCAGGAAGCACTTGGGACAGTTGGGCCGTGGGGATGCACGGGACGTGAAAAGGCGAACCGGCCGAAGGTAAAAGCAAAATCGACTAACTGTTGTGTAGATAAGGTTGGGACATTTGGGCTGAAAGGACGCAAAGGACACGAAAAGGTGAAGCGGCCATGAAGAGGGACAAGGAAGCCCATTTCGGGCAGTTCAAAATAATTTGTCCCAGACAGTCTGGGACAGTTGGGACAAAAGTACGCGGAAGACGCGGGGAGCCGAAGGAGCCGAGAGCCAATCAAATCACGCCACGTGTCTTCACCTCAAAGAGGGACAGGGAAGCCCAAATCGGGCGGATCGGAGGAATTTGTCCCAGACAGTTTGGGACATCTGGGACAAAGGGATGCGAGGGACGCGAAAAGCCGGTAGGCCCGTGGATGAATCAGGAAACAGCCACGTGTCACAAGGGAAAACGTCCAAAATTTCAAAGGGCAAGGTTTGAAGCATTGGCCCAAGCTAATAAAAAGAGGACACGTGTCCTAAGGAGAAAGGGAGTGTAGAGCTCAGGGAGGAATTAGAGAATTTGGCAAAATTTTTGGCCAAAAACTAAAAGGTAAAGGATGACCCCATGCCCCTGTCCTCCAACCAGATCATGCCACGTGTCCCAAGTGGCGGGGGCGTGGGGGAAAATGAATTTTTTTCCAAAAGTTACAAAAGGTCAAAACTTTCAAGGAAAACCCATGGGTAAGGAAAGGAGAGAGAATTTCTCATCCAATCAGCGCCCGACACGTGTCGTCCAGGTGGCGGAGCGCGGGAAAAATTTTCAAAACCCATTTTTGCCTGTTTTGTGCCCTAAATCTTCAGATCGCCATATCTTTCGATCCAGAGCTCGGATTTGCACGTTCTTTATATCATTGGAAAGCTTATAAAATTCTCTACATGATTCTAGGGTCAATCTTGAATTTTGGTTCAGTCTAGAGAGAGAAAGTTAAGAAATGGCTCTGACGCGTGTTCATGGCCAGAAGTGACATTTCAGCGACCAATTTAATACAGAATGGGTCACATTCTCCTCCAATTTGGTCAAAAATGGTAGGGTATGGGTTTGTAAGGTCCTCCATGCTGATTTAATGCATTTGCAGTCAATGAGGAATGGGCTCCCACGTTTTTGTACATTTTCTCTCTCCTGGGCTCGACCCATGCAATGTAAAAGCCAGATTTGGCTCATTTTCTAAGGGTAGAACATTTTTTGGCATAGAAATCTTCTTCTATTACCTCCATCAAGTGATTTTTGAGAAGAATCAGACCTCTTCAAAGATTGTAACAGTTTTTTACCTCTCTGAGGTTGTAATGCAGTGGTTTTGACTTTGGAAATGATAATGCAAGCTTTGTGAATGCTTTCAGTCCTTTGTTTGTATTATTTACTTAATTTCAGATCCTAAATTATATCTTATCAGCATGTGTATGTTTTATGTTGCAATCTTTGGTTTTTTTCTATTTGTATGACAAAAATATTCACCACTCCTTTTGGTGCATCACCATCTTTAGTTAGTTTCAATTTTTTGCACTTCTATCCCTGTCTCCTTGCAATTTAGAGTAGGATTAGGATCTGAACCTCTGTAGTTGTGCAAAATATAGATCTAAATCAGAGGAGTTTGAGGAACCAGCCTCTAATCTGGAGATTCCTCTCTCAGTTTCACAAGTCCCACACTTGGAGAGAGGTTTCCATGTTGTGCAATCACACTGGATGCCTGAAACATCAACCTAGAAGCCTGATGTGCGTCCAGGGGTGCTGTGATCCTGCAACAACAGATACTTCATGGGAAATTTGGTAAGCTCCCCACACTACTTTGGTTTCTTCTAAGAAGTTCCTTATTGTAAAGTAATTCCCCATTTCATTGACCCAGTTCTCAGCCCCATCTCCTAATCTAGTTCCATAAAAATTTGGACTTATTCTTTTTATGTCATTAGTAAGTTCAACTCCTAATCTTGCCTTTTTATTTTCGGGTTGATTAGGTACATTTTCATTTATCAACAACTGTTATTATTGACATTTGTAATATTTTTATTTGTTGCATTATTATTGTTATCACCACTAGGATTTCCAGCATTAACATCATTTTCTAGAGGTGGATGATTGTTATTATCAACATCATCATCCTCCTCTTCATTTCCCACTGACTTTTTGTTCAAGTATACACAAGACAATATCTTGTGTCTAATAGGGAAGACAAGGATCTCATTTAATTTTTGTGTTATATCTGCCTCACCAACAAGAGGTTGGTTATTTATAGCACATCCCCTTGTTCTAACCATTTTATGTTAACAATAAATTAATTTTTATCAGATATGGACTCAAATAGTCCAAGAGCTGCAACCTTCAGCTTTGATACTAAAATGTAACATCCCCATTTATAACTTAGAAAATAAGGGAAATTTTATTTTTTTAACATAATGTTCACTGTTCTAAATTCACATAATTTAGAACACACATTTCTTTCATTAATCCATCACATAACATAAAACCATATGCAACTGTAATGACTCATTGTAATACCAATCTCTCATTTCATGACTCGGTATATTAACCGATCTCTCATGTTTATCTTGTTCTAATGTATATGAAGTATACTTTGGTTCCTTCACCCTTTATGGGTCATTAAATTGTTATTGTCTAAGATGCCTATCTGAGTATCTGTTATTGATACTCATCTGAAATCTTGACACTTTAGAACAAGTGAGATAAGACAATGCAACCAACAATTTGGGATACTTTGGATAAATTTTAAGGTCATGTATCCAATGCCTTTATTCCTAGATGGCATACTCGTCGAAAGGAATATGTCCTTCACCCCACTCAAAAATTTCATCTAGATTAGACTTCATTGATCTTCTGTCAACCAAATTCCAGGATCAATGTTTCATAGTAAAGAGGGACATCTCACATAAAATAGTGTGGACAATATCCACTTATGGTGACTAAGGATAAGTAAACATACTCGAATCGACTTAATGTCAATTCTGAGTGTGTTTACTTCACCCTAGGTCAACATAAGTTGACGACAATGCTATGGCTATATTCCTATTACAGTTTAGAGTGTGGAAATGATCATAAATTCCACTTTATGGTAGCTTCATTTATAAGAGTTAAGTGATATATCATGCCATAATTTGATCCATAGTATCCACCTAATGACCGAAGTCATTAAGTGGGTGCTATTGCGGAGCATCAAAAACTATTCTGCAACAGACTACTTGGCTTCCTATAAACAAATTTGTCATACTTACAAGTTCATTATTTTAAAAATCCTTAGCTAGTTAGTTGATTTAATTTAACAATATGCTTTGTACCTAGGGATCAACTATAGTTTGAACGATTAATCCCCTAAGAAGGGAATCATAATGATCCTCCCTCTACATTGTTGGTATGCAGATCAAATTCTGCATTTATGTTTATCAATTCATTATTCATTTTCTAATAGTTCATTAACCCTTAGTTATTAATCTTCTTTAAATAAGTAAGGTCATCATGTAGTTCTCATTCAATTATGTCCATCAATATATACAATCAGATTTGTATAACTGATCAATTATATTTGTTGAATTCTTTAATATTTATTAAATCTTGTCATCACTTTATTATCTTTCCAATGTAACACACATTGGTTTCCATTTATTTAGGGTCATATAAACAATCACCTTTAAATATGTAATCATTATCATAGGATAAGGATTCATTCATTAAGTCCCTTTCACTATATAAGTAAGTTTCCCTATTTTTTTTCATTAAAGGATTAATATCATAATCATATGTTCATAATAACATAAAAGGGTATAACCCTAATAAGAATGAAACATCATTCCTTACAAAATTTTGTTACACTACTTCCCATTTCTAAATTAGGTTTGACATAACAAAATTATAACTCATAATAATTTACCATGATATCCCAAAGATCAATTGACTTATACATATAGTTCCTTATCCAAAAAACACTCTGATTCCTTAGATAACTAATAAGTCATTAATATTATTACTTAGGAGTAAAAAACAAATCTAAAATGATCAAATTGAATAGATAGAGATATTATCAAATTCCAATCATACAATAAGTCATTTATAATCAAAGGCAGAACTCACTTTATTTCATACATAATAAATATTTCATAAGTTTCTTATTCAATAAGGACATGATTTTTCAACAATTACAAAGTACTAATGGCACTAGTCCTTTCATGGTTCTTCCAATGGAATCTTTTCAAGAAACTTTAATTACTATCAACTATCTGAATTAAACGAACATCATCAATAAAACAAATGAAACTTTATATAAGTCTTTCTGCTTTCACTTTTCAAAAAATCCATCTACAAAATTGATAGCATGTGTCAGTTCACTAGAACATAAAATGATAAGCAATAAAACATTAGAAAAATATGATTTTATCTTAAAATTTTGTAAAAATAACATTTTTATTTATGAAAACGTTATAAGTACCAAAATACGAACAACTTTAAAAGCCTTTCCAAAAATCCACAATGTCCAATAAAGAAAGAAAGTCAATTTAGTCACATTTAGGAACAAATTACCTATAATAAAAGTTCAGTAATCTAACTAAGTTAAGTCCATCTATATTGTAGTCATAAAATTCATCTCATCCATGATAACATTTATAACTGCAACTAGGTTTTATAGAATGATTTAATAAAAATCCAAGAATTCATTCAACAATCAAAAGTAACTTGATTAAACAGTCAAGGTATATTTCCTCCTTGTTTCTTACCAATTCCCTATCACCAATCCATAAAAGGATATTATTAAAAAGAAATAATGGTTCAACATGAACCCAATACTAACACATTAAATCCCAAATAGAAAGGTTAAACCATTACGGATTTCAGGACGGTTCAGAATAAAAGCGATAAAGAACCCAAGAAAAGTCTGATATAACATATCAAAACAGAGAACTAGATCTAAATTTTTTAACATAATTTTATTCAACCAATTCAACCAAAATATTATTAACAATACCATGAGCCCAAAAGGATACAAAAGGATATTTTCTACAGTTGATATGACTAATTAACTATTACAACTAAATCCTATAGGATATCAATTAAGCAGCTATAGAGAAATAACAACTTGATAGATCATGAACTCTACTAGTTAAATGTCATGGTCCCAAACTCAAGGGTTTGAGAATCTCCTAACACATTCACAGTAAAATTCCCAAATGCCCAGTTCCATGTATTCCAATAAAAATACAAAGTAGGGTCACCGATAGCAAATAGAAAGTGATTGACATAAAGAATAATGATTTGAAAAAGGAAATATTTCAATCACTAAAAGAATGAATCCTCTAGGATCAAATTTTTGACCCATTTCCACAATATCAAATGGAAAAATGATTTATCTCGGTAGGATAGCTCTAAGAAATAAAAAGCATGTATCATCCCCAACGATTACAAAACTAGAGTAATACTAGTTCACATTCACAACATGAAATTTCATACGTATAATCCATTTGAATTTTAACCAAGAATCAGTTACAGAGAGAAATAAATCCATCCCAAGAAAAATGATCAACAATCTGAGTTCAAAATAATCCTTTGAATCATAAAGGTGCACAACCCAGGAATCAATAACAAGAAGACCAAGAGCAAACATTACCAAAAAAGATCAAGATTCAAGCCAACCCTAAAAGGGTGGTTTTTACAAGAAACAGTTACTTAAAACTAAAATGGGAGATAGGAAAACCTTATCAGTAACCCTTACCATTTCCTTCAAAGAAGTATTCAAAATAATCCAACTGTGAACACCTTGAATGGGTTAAAACTAATTTTTGGGTCAATAAAAGTATTGAAACCCAAAATCATAAAAGAATGGTCAATAAAATGGAAACAAGATCCTGAATAAAGACATTTAGAATTTGACATAATATTTTCATTGATTAATACCTAATTTCTCAAGAAAATAGTGATCCCAATCATTATTCCTTGTGGGTTTCAACCTTGAACCCAAAACTATCACTTAATACTAAAAAAGATTGTACACAATCTTATATATACAATCAGTAACAAAGATAATGCAATATCTACTTCAAAAATCATTCACAGATTCATATCTTGCAAAAAAATTCATTTCCAACTAACTTAAGCCCTATTTTCAAAGTATAAAAGTTCTATATAATAAAATAGATTCATTTTCCATCAACCCGAAACCAAATAATTCCAAGTATAACACATTGAAGCAAGGAAAAGTGAGAAACAACACATTAAACACAAAACCCAAATCTCAGAAAGAAATTTTAAGGAAGAGTGGAGTTCTTTTAATGAAACCATTAAATAGATAAAATTATCATAAGGAGTTAGAGCCTATCATGCCTATTAGTGCTCTCAAACTCTTCTCTAAGCTTCCAAAATTTCCTGCAAAGTTTCCACAACAAGATCTCCACAAAAATTTACAACAGAACCAACCCGAACCCCATCATATCTTCTTCCTTCATTTTTTTTAGATTCAAAATTAAATTTCCTTCCTTTATTTTCTCCATGAAATGGTAAGTTTAAAATGCAATAAAATCAAACTACCAGTTTGAAAAATGGAAAAAAAAATATGAAGAGCCATAGAGCTTGAAATATCCAAATGTAAAGTAAGACCGACCCTATTTCCTTTCCACCATTCCATCTTGGCACTTCCCAAGGTGGTTTTTTCTCTTTGATCAAGATCAATAAATGCCAAGATGGTTTAACAGTCCTCCAACAAATCCTACGCAAACTGCTAGATAACTCTAGCAATAACTAACAGTTAGAAACCATACACAATATTCTAACTAGATGACTAGAGTTTGTGTGAATGCCAAATATGACCTTGGCTTTCTCAAAATGGTTACGCAATGCCTTATTGAATTACCATTTAATTCATAAGTACAATGTGGGTTGGTGCCAATTACCCTTAGCTTAAACCCTTAGGATTTTATTCACCATGGTTAAATCTAAGGCTTAGGTCTAAATCCCACGTAGGTTTAGGTCCCTTTTAAATAATTATAACCTTAGCATAGATTAGGATATCAATTTATTATTTAGGTAGTTTAGGGATTAGGACACCCTTACAAAAATACATCCAACTTAGCTTATGTTAAATGCATCTTACATAGTTAGGTTCTAATACTAATTTAACCTATCACCTTAGTGTAGGTTTTAGTTAGGTTCCATTTAAATATTTAACATGAGCACATTACTTACAAAACTAAAAAATCAAAGTAATTAGATCACATGGAAAGAGTGCATTCACAAGGATGTCAAAGGTGCTCCACAGTGACATTGCCTCTTTGAGTATGGGAAAGATAATATTTTAGCAATAAAAATGAAGTCAATTAGGATAACAAAATGATCGTAACAACATATCGATCAAAGGCATGCCTTGGATCACTAAAATTTATACAAGGTATGACTATTCCTATTTATAGTAATGCAATAGACTAAGGTATAAGTTCAACATTGCATCTTAGGTAACTTACGAGCATAGTCCATAAGACTGTGTTTACCTGATATTACATGGATTCACAGATTGTACTTCAAAACTACATTTAGTGATTACATTATAACCAGTCCATGTTAGCAAAAAATTTTCAAAGTATGATTTACATCAGATTCATAAGGTAAATCATATCATCTATAACAAACATGATCAATATTTAATAATATTATACCATCTCAGAACAAAAATCACATATCAACGTTTGCAAACTTTAGTAAAAGAAGCAAGTTAAGATATAAATCATGCCAGAGGCAAATTTATTTCATTTTTTGGCCACAAAATAAATTCCCAACCTCGTGATGATGGTAAAAAGCAATAATATAAGCCAAATAGGAGTTGTCAAAACTTTTTGGGCTCAATCCAAATTCTTACTATTTTTGCTAAGTTCTATCTAGGATTTCTATTTTTAGCAAGATTGCACTACTCTTTCCCTTGAAGTCCCTAACTCATCTAGATTAGTGTAATTTTTAAATATTTTCCAAATATAGAAACTTTTGATTTTTAGATATGTGTTTTCCCAAATACTGTTATTTTTAGAAAGTTTCCCGAATTGCCCATTTTTATGTTTCTTATTATTTCAATATATTTTGAATGTTGATATTACACCACTTTTGGAAACTTACTATTTTTAACATCCTATTTTTCAGAACACCCACTATTTTTTAAACTATACTTACTTATATTATATTGTAATAAAGTCATCGTTAACGTGTTTTGTTTTGTACCGAGGTCCTTGTCTCCAAATTTCACCATTTTTTATCTGTTGAATCTCTTAGAAATAGAAAAAAAAGGTTCTATGGTTTATCATTTTAATTTTATATATCAAAAAAGGTATGTTGTTAATGGGATTTCTTTCACAATCATCCCAAAGGAATTCCAGAGAGAAAAATACTAGTAAAATTTCATGGAAATTTGGTGTCTGGGTGATGACTTATGAGAAAATCCTTGTTTTGGTGGCCATGGATATCTAAAAGGATTTTAATAGCATCTCTAGTAAAAATGGTGTGTTTGAGAGCGTTGTATTAGAAATGCTAAAGAAATGGTGACTTGTGCAGAATAAATGAGTTTAAACAATGTTTTCATAAGCTTATAAATCTCCTTTTTAACCATATTTTAATTTTGGGTTTGTGTGGTTAAAATCTGGTTTAAATGGGATAATAAGGACAATGGGAAAAATGGGGGCTCAAATTTTTTCCTTAGAGTAGGATTAAGGAAAGTGGTATCATGTGGAGAAGTTAGGATTTGATGAGGGGCTAAGAAAAACACCTAGGGGCTAGGAAAATGTACCTATGGAGATGTGCGGGGTCATATGGAGGTCCAGGAAAATCAAACCTACATGGGGTGAATTTTCTTATCCCCTTGGGGACACTAGGGAAAGAAAATTTTTCCCAAGGTGAGGGAGTGAGGATACCATTTTTATGTCCCTCATGTTCCCCTTGTCCTAAGGGTAAAATTTGGACACATAGGACAATGAGGCACTCATGGCTCCAAAGTTCTCTTTGGGGAGAAGGTTGAGGGTGTAATTTTGTGTCCATCATTTTCCCTTGTCCCTGGGACAATTAGGACAAAAATATATGAAAAGTGTGCCTAAAAAACAAATGGAAAGCCAATTGTACACTAATGTCCAAAAATGGCAAGGGAACCTACTTCTTTCACCACATAGGCTTAGGATAATGTTTTGGGGTCAAATATTCTATGATTTTGACTAATAAACTTGCTATAATATCAATTAAACAACTTTCAGAACTTGAATCTTCCTGCAATTGAAAAACTAGGCCCCTTTTTGTTCATAACTAAAAGAGGTAGTTGCACTATTTATAATTCTTTATGAAATTGTTATACCTCATATCAAAATGGATATTACTTATTATCACCAAAAAATAGCACCCTCTTATTTGATCATGAATTAGTGAATGAGTAACCATTTTTATTGAGTAACATGGGATTGTCTCTAAGTGTGGGAAATTACTACTGAGCTAAATTTCTGGAGAAGTTTAGCTTCCTCTACCTTAATCTAATGCTAAACTACTCCTAGAAAACGAAATATAGATAACTAATCCTAAACAAAACATTATTAGGGACTATTGTTAGAAAGGGATGTGTGGGAAGGGAAATACTAAGCTAAAAGGTGGTGATAACACCAAAAATGTTGTGAGATATATCCATAAGGGTAAGGAAATAGAGAAAAAATGGGAGAGAGGGAAAACATGTGTGCCACAGAAAATAACCATATAGATTGAACCTTGTTTTGCATTGACAACACAAAAAAATGGACCCTATAAATAGGACATACACACAATATGCCAAAATAGAATAGAGAGGTCAAAATGCAAATAAAATGAGCCAGGGTAAATGAATGTACCAAAAAATAGATTTTATATTACTTAAAGTATGCACAATTTTATTGCATTCATGGAAGAAGGTGAGCTTACATTGTAGAGACCAAGTTAGATGTGTGAAACTTGTGGGATGTCATCCACCCTTTAGACATAGTGTCATTACAACAAAGAGCCATAATTTTTACATAAGTTCCAATTATATATATATATATAATAAGGAAGAAGAGAGAGAGCTAATATGATAAGAGAGAAGTAAGAAGATCATATTCGATATTTTCAGGATTAAAAGATATTTTTCCTTCCTTATAACATGGCTTGTCAAGTGTGTTCCCCAAGTCTATTTTTCTTGTAGAAGAAGGAAAATCCCCATACTTCCTTAAATGAAGTGGTTGATCCATCCGCAACTATTCATAATTATCCTAACACATTTTTTCTCCTTTTTTCCTTTCAATTCATTCCAATATATGATTCTCATGATGCCAAATCAGAGTGATTAAGGAAATATTTTGAAGATGACTAATTTTAATTTATTTGGAGAAGGTAATAAAAAGATATCATCGTTTGAATATTTCCATGTCGGGAAGTACAAGAATTTAACAAGTAACCACCTTTTATTATCTTGGGGATTTCCCTCCACCCAAGTGTGCATTATTTTTTTCTTTTCCAAGTGTCCACCTCTTACTGGTTCGCAAATAGGGATTTACATCCCTAGCTCACCATCTTTCCTTCTTTATTTTTTCTTGGATTTACAAAGATCCTTTGTATTAAAAAAATATCGACTAAGAAAAATCTACCATAGCTATTCACATTGATAGGTTGTCCTTTTCTCCCTTCCTGCTCTTTAGAAATTCAAGCCAATGAGATCTTTCCATGTTCCTTTAGGGAGTCAGATTGTAATTATACTTTGACTAACAATTGTGAAATGCGGACTAATGAGAGGGATCCACACTTCTTTTCATTTTAGACCCTTTTCAGTCCCTTAGGAACATGAACCAATGATAAACGACCACACTTCCTTCACATTTCACCCTTTGACTAACCATTAGAAAGTGCAAGCCAATGAAAAGGCTCCACGCACTTCACATGTCAGTCCTTTTAATTTCTACCTATGACATCTGAGAAAAATTGGCCAATGAGGAAGCTCCACACCTTTATGTGTTGTAAGTTTTTTGATAGTCTCCTCTGACAATTGTGAAGTTCAAGCTAATAGGGAAGCTCCACATCACCCCCATGTTAGAACATGTCAGTCTATCTTCTTTGTGCTAGGATCTGATTGAATGGGCCTTCACATTCATCAAATTGTGAAATGAGAGTAAATGCGGTGGCTCCACATAGCTCTTCACATCACAGTTTCTAATTCCAAGGGACTTACAATTTTTTTCTGTTTTTTGAATTTTTTCCTCTTAATCCCCCTTTAACTTTGCTGACTTTGAATATCTAACAAAATATCAACTGTAGCTTATCCCGTGGACTTGAGGTATGAAGAAAGGATCTTCCTTGGATTCTTTATAAATGCTTCCACATGGTCTTTAAGGTTCTTTTGATTTTTGACATATGTCCTTATTCTTCCCTTTGTATCAAGGCTTTAATATTTGATACAAAACACTAGCCCTGTGACCTTTATTTCGGGAATTTAATCTTGAATCTGCAATGCTTTAAGACTTACTCTCCCTTGGGTTTTTTAATTCCAAGAGTTGGAGCATTTAGGAAAGAGAATTTGATGGCTGTTTAACCATCCCATGATCTTAAAAATGTGTAAGTCCATTTTACCTTTGTTAAAGCTAAAAATAACCTAGGGGGAATTTTTGGATAGAAATTTGGTGACCTCTTGGGGTAATCTTCCTGCTAGATTAGATCATTAGCATTTTTACAATCCATTGGGCATGGATTCAAGCCCAAAACTTAAAAAAATTATTGGAACTTGAATATTTCTAACCCCTAAGCCGTTCTGAAGCATGAAATGAATTTAGCTAATATATGGAGCTTTGAATGATCTATAGAACTGATCCAACTATCTAATTTTTCCAGTAAACTTATTAAGCTCTAGGTGAAGTCAAAATTAACCATATCATTATAATATTTTTCTTAATTTTATTTCATGAGAGTGGAAAATTGTAAAATCTTGATACTTCACTTTGTTTGGCTTTGCAGTTGATCTATTGAGACAAAGAATAACATTTGAAGTTTCCTTAAATCTGATTTTTGCCAAGTTTTGAAGAAAACTGAACTGAATCATTAACAAATAATGAATCTTTGTAGAGTTTTGGATCTCATGTTGATTTAGAAATGAAATGCATGCAATTAACACTATCCTAAACACTAAATTTGACAAAGGAAGAGGCACCATGGGATTTTTACTGCAATTGATCTTTTGAGGCCCAAGAATGCAATATGAAATATGCCCCAACATCTGATTTTAGACATGAATACTGCTCTGCCTCCCAGAATGGACTAAAATGATCTCATCGGCTCTGAATGGAGCTTAAAAATATCCAAACTTGTATGATTGGAACTGAAATTAACTGTGCATAGAAAAAAACAAAAAAACTATGTACAAAAGGGAATATCATACATGTTTCAGGTGGAAACATGTAGGGTGTGCACAAGCACTTGTTTTCGTGAGAAAAAAACCTACCTACTCTAATCTAACCAGAGGAAAAGAAGATAAACAAAACCTATAATAGGTTGTGAGAAATAACATCCTTTCCTCAAAAAAATTGGCCATGTGATTTGTTTGGAAAAAAAATCACATGGTGGAAATGCAAACATGCCTTGAAATCCCAAATTCTTTAAAGTATCATCTAAAAATAAGATGAATACCTCCTCAAGTTGCTCTTCATTTTGTTAGAGGTGTTGAAGATGAACTTTGTTACTTTGATGATCATCCTCATGCTCTAAAATAAGCATGACTGGTTACAATTCCTTCCTTGGCCTTAAAGAAGACAAATATTTGGTTGGGAATGGTCTGATCCATGAATTTTTCCCATATTATTTATCTATAACTCCATGAATGGAGCTACACGGAGTAATTTCCTTCTCTTCCTCATCATTGAGCATGTCTACAAGTTGATTCAAACTTTTATTTTCTTCTACAAATAGCTATTTCTCTTCCTTAAATATTGATTTGGCATTTTTTCATCATCTTCCTCTTTTCCCTCATCCAACATGAAGTTTGAAAGACCAAAATATTCAATTTCCTCTTCATGAGGATTGATATGGGTAGCAAGCTCTTCATTGATTTTCTCCTCCATGATAAATTCTATGAAAATTGGTAATGAAGGATATTCTTTTACTTGAATTTATTTCCCCTTTCCAAGTCTAAAGAGTATCTTACAACAAGAGGATCTTTGTGTTAGAAGACAAATGGTGAAAATATAAAATTTGGTGAGTTTAATGGGTTCTTCTTCACCAATGTAATCATCCAAGTCTAGTATAAAATAATCCTATTCATTATCAATATCTTCATGATACTCCTCTTAGGTGGCATCCTCCTTGTGTTCCTCTTCATTTGGAGTTGATTCCTCCTCTTATTTGGATATTGCAAGATGGGATAAATCAACAATATTTGGTAATAAGGTGCCAACATGCACACTACATCTAGAATAAAGATATTAGTGGTCATCTTCTTCTTGTGCTTTCTCTTCTACAAAATCATCCTCCACTTTTTGTTCTTCACCTCCAATCTCTATTAAAGGCTTGATCATTTATGGAATTTGATTGGATTCAAACTATAAAGCCCAATCCTTCAATTGTTTTACAAGTTATTCTCTTTTGGGTTCTTCAACTTGTTACCCTCCTTGACTGATTTTCTAATTTTATTCCTCCTAAAATGGGTTTAGGAATATAAGAAGAGGGGTGGGTTGGGTTTAAACTGATTTTTAAAATGGTTTTAGTAGAAGGAAAGATTTATTTTCTTCTTGTGGAGGAGATTGAGATTTGGAAGTAAAAAGGAAAGCAAATTGAAGGTGTTATGGAAGGGAATAAGATCGAGAAGAGGAAACCTCAATGGGGGAAGTATGTAGAAATATTGGAATGTGAAACTCAGGCTGAGATGGTGTAGATTGGGGATGAGGAATGAGAGGGCTATGAGATGGTAGTGTAGGATTGACCCATTGACAAGGTTTTTGTTATCTAAATAAATCTCCTAGTTATGAGGATAAATTATGTTCTCATCCTGACTCTGGTGTTTCACATTTTAGGTTGTGTGCACTCAAGATTGTTCTTTTGACACCTTGGCATAGTTGTAGTTCCTTTGCGAGTCCTTGCATAGCTTCCTTCTTCCTTTTTAATTATTCTATCTCCTTCCATTTTCCCTTGCACACATTCCTCCTACACGCCTAATTTCTCTCCTATCTCATCGCGTACTCCTTGCATGCACCTCTTCAAACTTACCTTCCAATAGTTAGGTCCCTAGCATTCCTCTTGTGTGCTTATATGGACTTAGTTCCTTTGTGTACCCTCTTTTCTTTATCCCTCTACATGCCTTCCTTTACTTAAATGCTCGCATCTTATTTCTATACTTTCCTTTTGCAAGTATGCCTTCCTCCCATGTGCACACCTCCCATATATTTCCCTTTTGTGTTTTTTCTTCTCACTCCCACGCCTTGTGACTTATTCCGCCGCAGTCATTGTGCCATATCATCTTCTGTTAGACTTGAGTGTGCTACACACAACCTATCAGAACATGACAACAGGGCGTCGAATCTGGACAACCAACCAGTATATGACACATGGCAGAAAAGACAAAAAATGAACAATTGGCCATCACTTCATCCAACCCACATGTGCCACATGTCTTTCATGCATTGACGATTTTGACATCTACTGACAGCTGTATCTTTTGCTATAGAGATCAAATCGACACATGCTTGGACTTGTCAAAAAGCTGTTGAAACAAGCTACATGTTGGACCATTCAAATTAAAATATAGGGGGGATTTTTTAGGTGAAAAATAAGGAAATGTCTCTCATCTCATTAATGCATACATCTAATTAACCTCAACCACTAGATTTCATCAGATTGTATCTTCTTCCTTATTCCACATGTGAAACAGACATGGGGAAGTGCATCTAAAAACCATATAGGTGGATTTGTAGGAATTTATCACCAGTTGTTGGTGGTTGAAGATTTGAATCTTAGTTTCCCTCCCTTTCTCCTTCTCTTCTCTCCTTCTATAAATATCAGAGTTCAGCTTTGTAAAAAATATTCCTCCTTGTTGTAATGACACCATCCCAAAATGGTGGTCGAATTCCCATGGGTATCAGACCTTGTGTGGTATCTTTAATGTATTCTCTTCTCCTGTTGTGAATGTAAATGACTGTGCATCCCTTAAGCAATATAATCATGTTTTATGGAACTCTTGTCTTCCCTTTCTCATTTTCATTGCATCTTGCCTCTCTGTTTGTGTTTTCTAGCATGTTGTGTGTATTCCTCTTCTTGTATTCCCCACATTCATGTGTTGCATGTGCTGGAAGAATGAATTTTCATGTTTATCTGTGGTGCACGCCATCTGCCCTTTTTTCCATGCACACTCTGTTTCTTTCACCACTTGTGGAGAGAGATCGACCCTTTCCTTCTGGCGCTATCACCTTCCTTAGCTTATGATTTCCCCTTTCTACACATCCTTCTATCCCTGGTCCGTTGGTATGTTTAGTCTAGGATTTTATTTCAGAATTAGGAGTAGTAATAGCGTTAGAGGTAGGTAGAGGAACCAACATTCTCTGGGGATCCATCCCAAGCACGCAAGGTCCCAAAACTTTGGGCCGGTTCCATTATGGTCTCAAACACCTTGGACCTTTCGAGATCCAAGTTGTGGGTACACATTTGAGAAAGCAACAATTTTTGGCATGCCCAGTGGGACCAAATTGAAGAGCTTTACATCTTTATCTCAGCAAGTTTGATGTGTTATCATTGAGATCCAGCCTTTGGAGGCATTTTTCAACACATCTAGCTACTCCACTGATTCAATGCACCCATTTTCTCATGTGTAGATCAGTCTCCCCTCATTTCTCCATTCATTTCTCCTTTTTTCCATCATTCCACATTCCTCTTTTGAAGTTGTGAAATCATGACTTCTTTCCCACCATGGAATTCTCATTTTCAGTAGAAAAAATATTTCCCTCCATCCCCACAATTTTAAAATCCTCCTCCAAATTAATTTTATAAGCCCCGTTATCTCGAAAAATGCATATAACCCACTTTTTTCTAACCAAAATGTTTATGAAGAACATGTTTATGCAAATGATGATGGAAAGTCCTTGGCCAAAGATGATTTTGAGAGGAAGGTGAAAAAATTAGAGATGTAAATGATGCATCTTAGAGTCAAGTTCTCCTTAAAGGTAGCTGAAGTTGGCTACAAGGTCCCTTGTCCATGGGTCGGCCTTGTACCAGGTTGGTTTAGCACCCAACAGAAGCTACACTTCATCACTGAGATGCTACCCTAGATTACATAGTGGGAAGAAGAAACAGAGGCTCAAAAATCTAGTGTGTGGCAGTCTTGTCGATGGGGAAACCTTGCAATACCATCCTACAGTCCTCCCACTCCTCTGTGCCAACCTACATCATCTCAGCCCACTACGCGTGTTCCTGGCTTCTTGCATGTTTCCCCCACTGAGAATTCCATCCATTCTCTCTCCTCACTTTCATCTCTCCTTCATTTATCTTCCATTTCCCTTCTTGTGTGTGCCCTTCATGCCTTTTGTGCCCATCCTTCCATCTTCTTCTGAGTCTCCTCTATCTAACTGTACAAAAAATGAACAACCCCCAGCTAATGTGCCTCTCCCAACCAATGTCATCATGTTTGACGACTGCAGAATAGTTGAAGAATGCCATGACTCATGCGACTCTGACTAGGAAGAGCAAATCATACGGGTGCCTGTTCTAAATGAAAATCAGTTAGCTCCAGAGGGCACACTTCTAGAGGAGACCGAGTTTCTTGTAGAGGTAGAACCATGTGCACCCCAACCTACAAGTGATAATCCCATCTGTGGGATTGAGATTCAAATTAATGGGAAAGCTATAAGGATAAGACCATGCCCAATTAGATATCAAGCTAGCCTAGAGCCAATAATAGAGTTACCACCGGTCATGCACATTTCAGAGCATGAGGTAGAGCTTCAGTGTGCCAAAGGTCAGCAACAGTTCCTCCCAGATCCAAGTACAGAACAACTCCAGGAGGTGTATGTTATGTTTGTTGATACTTTGAGGAGGGTGAAATTCCATCTGTAAGGTAATTTTTCACTCATATTTCTGACCATGTTCAACACCAAATCAATTACATTGTCACAATTTGTGAGGAATGGAAGCTACTTCTCCCTTCCTGTTGTAGGTTTTACTTAAGCGCCCCTTGCCTATAGTTAGTTTAGGTGAGTTTAGGTTTTCTTTTAGTAACACAAGTGCCCATGCACACTCTGCATGTTCCATTTGGAACATGTATGATTTTTAGCTTTTTTACGTAATGTTGTGCTCCTATTTTGGTGTGCTCCCTTTGGCACCTTTTCTTTCCTGTTGCACCCGCGCACCCCTTTTGTTGCTTCCTAGGATGATAGTCTAATTTTGGTAGAAGCAGTTCCAATGGTTAGTGTATAGCTTTCACTCTCATCAATCCAATTCAGAATATCTTCATATGAGAGAAGCAGTCTAGTTCAGAGTTTAGACAGAGCTTCAAGTGACTTCAGGAATGTTCTTCAAAGTTCTAGATCATATCTTCAAGATTAGCACCTGACTTCATGCCTAATAGAATTCTAAGGCTACTGGTCTCTTTATCTAGTAGGCAGATGGCCCACCAAAAGTCACCAAATTTTTTTATCCAAATAACTCTCCTAGTTATGAGGATAAATTATATTCTCATCTTGACTCTGGTGTTTCAAATTTCAAGTTACGTGCACTTAAGATTGTTCTTTTGACACCTTAGCACACTTGTAGTTTCTCTACATGCCCTTACACACCTTCCTTCTCCCATTTGCATTATTTTGTCTCCTTCCATTTTCCCTTGTGTTCCTTCCTCTTGCTCACCCACTTTCTCTCCTATCCCATCATGCACTCCTTGTGTGAACCTCTACAGGCTTACCTTCTAATCAGCTAAGTCCCTGGCATTCCTCTTGTTCACTTACATAGACTTAGTTCCTTTGTGCACCCTCTTTTATTTCTCCCTCCGTGTGCATTACTTTAGTTAAATTCTCACATCTTGTTTCCATAATTTCCTTCTACAAGTATGCCTTCCTCTAGTGTGCACGCCTCTTCTCTATTTCCCTTTCACATGCTTTCTTCTTACTCTCACACCTTATGCCTTCTTCTGCGGTAGTCGCTGTGCCATACCATCTTCTATCAGGCTTGAGTTTGTTACACGCAACCTATTATAGTGCACCAATAGGGCACCAAATATGAACAACCAACTAGTGTATGACACATGGCAGAAAAGATAAAATAAATGACCAATTGGCCATCATTTCATCCAACCCGTGCATGTTGATGACTCTGAAATTTTTTGACAACCATATCTTTTGCTACACATCTCAAATCGACGCATGCCTAGACTTGTTAGAAAGTACTGACACAAGCTACACGTTGGACTTATCAAATTCAAATATAGGTGGGATTTTTTAGGCAAAAAAGGGAAACATCTCTCAGCTCATCAATGCATACATCCAATCAACCTCAACCACTAGATTTCATCAGATCTTTCCTTCTTCCTTATTCCACATGCCAAATAGATATGGGGAAGTGCATCTGACAGCCTTGTAAGAAGATTTGTAGGAATTTATTGGTGGTTGTCAATGGTTAAAGATTTGAATCCAAGTTTCCTTCCCTTTCTCCTTCTCTTATCTCCTTCTTCTTCTATAAATAACAGAGTTCTACTTTGTAAAAAATATCCCTCCTTGTTGTAATAGAACCATGCCAAAATGGTGGCCGACATCCCATGGGTCTCAGACCTTGGCATGGTCTCTGGAATGTATTCTCACCTCATGTTGTGAATGTAAATGACTATGTGTTCCTTAAGCAATAAAATCATGTTTTTTGGAACTCTTGTCTTCCCTTTCTTGTTTTCATTGCATCTCGCCTCTTTGTTTGCATTTTCTTGCATGATATGCATATTCCTCCACTTGCAGTCCCCATGTTCATGTGTTACGTACGATGAAAGGCCGAGCCCGTGTTTTGATCTGTGGCATGTGTTGTCCACCCTTTTTTCCTGCGCCCACTCGATTTCCTTCGCTACTCATGGAGAGAGATTGACCCTTTCCTTTTGGTGTTATCTCCTTCCTTAGCTTAGGATTTCCCCTTTCTTCACATCCTTCTATCCCTGGTCCCTTGGCATGTTTATTCTAGGATTTTATTTCATCATTAGGAGTAGGAATAGTGTTAGAGGTAGGTAGAGGAACTGACCTTCTCTAGAGATCTATCCCAAGTGCGCAAGGTCCCACAACTTGGGGGTGGTTGCATTGTGGTCTCAAACACCCTGGACCTTCTAAGATCTGAGACATAGGTGCATGTTTTAGCAACCAACAATTTCCTAACACTAAATTCTTGAACCTCCAGTAACTCATCCCACTTTGTAATTTATGGCATCATCTCAATCATGAATTCCATCTTCTATTTAAAGTTGAACCAGATTAGTATAGGGCCAACCCATGGACAAGGGACCCTAAAACCAATTTTTCATGCTTTCATTACACATCTAGTTTGGTATCATGTTTAGCTCCATTTTTTTAATATTCCTCTAAAAATTAGCATCTTCCATGGAAATAACACCATCTCCTACATAACCTTATTCTTGACAAACATTTTGGTTAAAATAATAACCATATGGATTAGTGGGGGTTGGGTTATGTGTAGATTATTCATGATGGGGCTCATAGAATAGATTTGGAGGAGGATTTTGATAATATGAGGATGGAGAGAACTGATTTTGTTGTTCCAAACAATAATCCCAAGAAATAAATTTAGTCATGATTGTACATTTTCATGAATGAAAAAAATGGAAATATGTGAAAGGAAAATGGGTGGAAAGGAAAGGGGAAGGGTCTGCTGATGAGAAAATGGGTTACTTAGATGAGTGGAGTTGTCATATGTGTTAAGAATCATGCCTCCAAAGGCTGGATATCACCAAAAACACAAAACTTGGACATATGAAGTTTAGACTAGGATACACACCTGTGAAGTATATATCCTTCAAATCTTGTCCCACCGGGCATGCCAAAACTATTATCACCGAAAAACAACACCCTCAGGATTTAATCATGAATTAGTGAATGAGAAACCAATTTTTTGGGTAACATGGGATTTTCTCTAAGTGTAAGAGATTAATTTTGAGAAAAACCTCTAAATAATTCTAGCTTCATGTACCTTAATCTAATGCTAAAGTACTCCTAGAAAAGGAAATATAGATAACTAATCCTAAATTAGCCATTCCAAAAGACCAGTGTTAGAAAGAGATGCATGACAATGTAAATTCTAATATGAAAGGAATTGATAGCACCAAAAAAGGGGTGAGAGATCTCCATAAGGGGAAGTAAAGTGAGAAAACATGGAATAAAGGGAAGACAAGTGTTGCACAAACAAGAATCATATAGACTAAACCTTTCTTCACATTAACAACACAGAAAAATGGACCCTACAAACAGGAGTGTTGTCCCCTAAATTTTTTTCTTTTTTTTCTAGGTATGGAATTAGATGTGTCAAAGGGAAGTGGGCACTACATCCCCCTCCCCTTAGACTCGAATTCCTCCTGGAAGTCACTGGAACAGATGTGGAAACTACACTCGTAACATAGTAGCATCCTCCCAAGTGGTTGTAGTCTCGTTGTATCTATCCCACTGTACCTTGTTGGTCTGAAAATCTGTCGTGAGAGCAGATCTATGGATAGACGAGCCAAAAGTGTGCAGGGCATAGCCCCTCTTTGAGACAGCAAAGTGAAACTGGTTTATTGCTATTCTACTAGCAGGAATCTATGCAAGTCCCACAATATTCTACCTTCAGGGGTTTGGGATCTCATCCCAGTAGGGGTATTTCCAACTACAAAGATAAGGGAATGAAAGGAAGGGTGAAGAAAGATCAGATCCGAAGGGAGAAAAGAAATGAATTCCAAAGCAGAAGGATCAGAAGGATTATGTTTTGGGATTGGTAATAAGTGGAGCCAAACCTACTTGCATAAACGAATAGAGCAATACTGATGGATAAATGACAAAAAAGTAGAGATAGATTTAACAGAATAAGCACATAAACCTGACGTAAGAAAGATTAAAATGCTCATAACATGCATATTCAGCACAAAGTCTTAATATTTGTATTAATATATTTTCTGTTACAAAAGCTCAAAGTCTTTTCTTCCTACTTTTATTTTTCATCTGAAAGATATCCACCTCCTCAAATACAACAAGCATTCAAGTATATATATATATAGAAGAAGGAGAAGAGAGAAGACAAAAAGAAACCAATGACTTAATTACAAAGTATCTACAAAATATCTAAAAGTCAACTGTTGACTTTTGGCAACTTGGTGGATGACATCATCCCATGGTGCAACATGGATGATGTCATCATTTGTGCCAACATACTCTTAGATATTTACAAAAAGAAGATCGAGAGGAAGGAGACTATTCATTGTCGTCTCGCAGCTGAAAAGGGGTGTCTTGCTTCTATTGTTGCTCAGGAGAGGTGATATGGAACTGGGCCCGATGTTCCATGAACTTACTGATCATGGGCTAAATTTGATCCTGGGTAGGATCCTTATGACGATCACTGATAACTTTGCAAGTTTCCCGCTCCTCTGTGAGCTTTTCTGGGAGCTTGAAATATTCGTTTCCTGCCTTTATCAGGTACCCTATGAAGTCACGATAGGCCAGAAGGTTGTTGATGGATTCGGTGTCAAAGGTGACTTTTGGCCCCAGCCCTGCGAGACGATCTCCTTGAAGATCAAATAGCTTTGTCTTCCTTCCTCAAGGTGAAAGAAGGAGTGAGCAAGCCTGGGGACATTCTCAGGATGATCTGCTCCATCTGGTGCATAGCCTCCAAGGCCTCCTCCTTGAATTTATCTATTTTTTCTAGGACAAACTCCAACTGATCGACCCGGTAGTCTAGAGTAGAAAGGATTTTGTTGGGGGCTCTGGGGTGATCGAAGACGCCGAACTTGACCAGATCTTCGACTAAACAGTCGAGCATTTTCTGGAAGGTCTCATGCTGTAGCCTAGCATGGTCCAACTCTTCAGAGATGGGTCCCACAATCACCTGGAGTGCCTTGTTCCCCCGATCGATATTCTGATACAATTCGGTGAACCTGACGATTACTCCCTCACTTTCCTTGAGGATTTGGTCTCTCCAGGCAGATACTGCCATACCCTGCTCACCGATTTTGGTGTATTCATTTATCTTATCCTGGCTCAGGGGCTCAGGAGTTTCAATGGTAGTTGTAGGAGGTGCACTGCCCAATTTCTACAAGGTGTGGAGAAGATGTTTATTTTTCTCTTTTAATAGCCTCTTTTCTTCCTTTGCTTCCTGGAGCTTCTTGCAAAGGGCATCGACTGCAGATAGGGCCTCTCCCTGAAGGCTTTCAGAAGATGTTCCCATTGTGACTTGGGTCACTGTATAATCTATCGGAGACAGATCTTCTTTACTCTTGGAAGGATCGGGATACGCGACCTCCATTACCCTCTCCCCTGATGCACTCTGAGAGAAGTGGGTTATGGGATTTTTCTTCTTAGCCCCTTTTGATAGGATGATGGAGAAATCCATCGGTGCGATAGGGAATTTCCTCTTATGTTGGCTCAGGTGCTGAGAGATCCAAGCTAGACTTATCGGAGTGGTACCAAAAGTGGAAGAGGCGGCAGCTGCAGTAGTGGAAGGGAAGTGCGTAGAGACACTTGCTGGTGGCATTGACAGAGAGGCAAACAAAGTGCTCATGGAAGGAGGAGACACTGCAGGGGAAGTAGATGTGGGGATGGAAGGGAGCTGAGAAATGAGAGAAGAAATGGTGGGGGACAGCTCCGCAAGGGAAGAGAAGATGGAGGAAGAGGAAAGGGGAACAGTGGAAGATGGGGAAGAAGAAATGACCAAAGGGATGGTCATTTGAGCCACGAGAGGAGGGGGAAGAGGAGAAAGAGAAGGGAGAGAAGGAACCTCAGCAGTTGTAGCAGTGGCATCATCCTAAATGGATGTGCCCATCGGAACACCTTCGGCCACTTCTTTTTCTGGAGATAACAGGCTCACAACCTGTTCTTGTGTGGTGGAAGGAGGGCTCTCAGGAGCTTCTTCTTGGGCAGAGCTTGGTTCTCCCTCTTTGTCCTTACCTTTTCCCTTTGGAAAATGTTTTGGCCTGACAGGTGCGTTGCCCAAAGGGGATGTGGTGAAATCCACCCCGAGGTAGATAAGGCCATTCATCCTGCACCAGTGCTCTGTCCGCCACAATGTCTCCTTGACCCTTTCTTCAATAGTCTGGGGTGCTTTTGTTCTGTCAATTGCAGCAAACAGCTAGTTGTCCCCATTTATGTCCAAATACACCTGATCAACTTCTTGATCGGTAGTTTGATAACCTCTTGGGATAATGGCCACGCCATACTGAATGATCTCTGTCAGGGCCAGGTGAGAGTGGTCCTTTCTTCTGAGTTCGACCTCATGGTACAGGTCGATGTAGATATCCTCGATCTATGGAATGTAGATTGGATCAATTTTTGCCTTGGGAAGGCAATTCCTTAGATTGAAAGTGGGCCTGGTTGGGAAGTTGTGCTTTAGATTTAGTAGTTCTAGCTCTGTAAACATTTCCCTGGCTTTGTGATGAGAAACGTAGGTGTATCTACCTACTGTGAGGGGGAAAGGAGTTCCACCCTTCTTCCTCTTCAAACATTTCTCATGATAGGTTATGAGCTGTCTGGACAACTCTAACAGGATCAACTTGGGGCCAGCATATCTCGGTAATTTGGTGGGCTCCCCCAAGAAGTTGGCCGCTCTGAGATAGGTGAAGGTGGGGAATTGGGTAAACAGTGCTCCCCACTTCTCAGTTACTGTGACAATGCTCTTAGTCGTTCAACCGTGAGTCATGTTTGGCCTCAAAAGGTAGACAATGTTGTAGAAGAAAGCGTTGTTAATCTTGGTAAACTGCGGGATGCTATTCTTCAGCTTCATCTCTGGGTAATACTCATATATTCTCACCTGGGGCCAAACCCCGCATCGGCTTAATGCTGTATAATCCCTCTCCGAGGCTGCAGCATAAACTACGTAGGAGTTCATGTAGAACATCCCAGTCGTGGTGAGTTGCTGGAGATGCTTGGATATGGTACTGCTTATGATCTCCACCCACTTGAAGCATTGATCTGGTATGATCTTGTTCATAGTTTCAAATTACTTGAGCATCCATTTGTGAAAGTAATGGGTGTCAGAAAGCACAAATACTCTACTCAGGAACGTGATAGTGTCACTCAGTTCCTCAGAGAAGTTGCTACGGTGAATAACCTGTGGCCATCTGGTTATCACCTTCTTGTTCTTTAGGTAGACCTCATTCATGAGCTACATGCACTGGTCTTCATTATCCTCCCATGCCTTAACGCAGTCTTCTTGGCTCACGGCCACGAAATGCCAGTGGTGAGGGATGCCAAGCATGATTTCGAAATGTCGGGTAGTAAGGTTGATTATAACCTCACCCTTTTCATTTTCGACACATCTTGTGTCTTTATTGTAGCAGCGGGCCACTACCATCATGAATTCATTGTTTATTGTACTGACGGGAATCCCTCTGGCAAAATGCAGACCACTGCCCACCAGTTTGTCCATCCAAGGACTTCCTGTGACTCTCCTAGTTCTGGCCTAGAAATCTTCCATGTCAATGTGACCGAGCTCAGAGTCTCTTATATCCAGGTCACATTCTACCTGGGACTCGGGCATTCTGACCCTCTGATACTTGTACTTCATCTCTTCCTCTGTAAGTTTAGCTTTTCCCTTTGATTTGGTCAGTCTCTTGCTTGATGTAGACATATGTGGATCTGAGTTCAGTTGCTGATCTGCAAGGAGGAGCGAAGTCCAACGAAAAAGAGCCATGTTAGCCGTCAGATCTTCCATTAAAGCATTGACAGAATGAAGAGTTAGTAATTTTAAGGCCTCCGGGCGTAGGGCACAAGGACACTGCAGGCTGCAGGGTTAATAGTATGGTGCACAGAAGAAGGGTGTTACAAGGAACAAATTAGCACCAAAGGGTGCAGGGCACAAGGATGCTGCACATGACATTTTTGTTATTGTAAGCAGAAGTGTGCCTGCGCCATTCATATGTGTTTTATACTAGGCGCATATAATTTTCATGTTGCATGGGGATAGGATGCACCAATGGTGCATATATTTTTCATATGACATGGAAATTTGGTGTGCCAAAGGGTGCAAGGTTGATAAGTGTAACATAGGTTTTATGTGCACAAAAGGGGAACTTGGCGCGGCACAGGGAAGGCTTGCATGACATTGAGCTTCTGTAAGAGGGGAAGCACCTACACATTTGTTAGGATTTACTAGGTTTCTCATGGCGAGGGTAATTTTTATGTTGCAAGTAGGATCAGTGCACCTTCTTGGCATGACTGTATTTTATGTAACAGGCGTGGCGAATGCACCAAGAGGAAAAAGTAGTCCAAAATGGGCTGTTAAGTTTTCTTCTCTCCCTGGTGGGTTTGAGTGTGTTTTTAGGCCAATTTCTTTCAGGGATTTAGATGGTGAAGGGGCGCAGTGAAGAGATCCAGGTCATCTTTTTGAGGTGGAGCCCTCTTTAACAGTAGATCTAGAAAGAGGGATGGAAACAGCTTGGGGAGAGATATTGCAAGAACAACAGGAAGGGGGAGGGTTTCATGGTTTCATAGATCCATTATATCCTACCAAAAACAACCAACAAAAATGAAAACACAAGAGGAACAAGGACCACTCACCTGGAATATATAGGACGTGAGAGATGAAGCGGGGTCCATGAATCATGACACGAGGATGACAGGCATGTTGACAGGTGCAGAGGAACAAAATTATCACGTGTTTTCAATTGTGAAAGTGACAGGGTGGATGCGCCTATATATAGGCAAGGGTGTAATAAATGTGCCAACCACTTTTTCAAGTGGCGCACATAAACACGTGTCGACATGTAAAACTTTTTCCCTTTGGCACAAATAAATGCATGTCAACATGAAATTATGTGCACCTTTTTACATGTTTAAAGGACTGTCAGCACTAGATTTCGAGTGCTGAGGCGCACCAAAACATGGCGTAACTTTTGTGTTGTTGACATGAAGGTGCATGCACCTTGGCGTACGTGGAAAAGGTGCATCACGAGGAGGTGCAACAATTGTTGTGTCAACACCTCAAAGGGTGCACCAAATAAAATGAAGAGGGCGCAGATAAATTTAGTGTTGCATAGACAAAAGGTGTGCCTAGCCAAAAAAGGACAAAAATGACTAATTTCAGAAAACTGGATTTTCCAGAAGGGATCTTAAGATCATTCCGAACACTTTCGGTCTCGTCACGGGACCGAAACAAAAATTTGGTAGGGTTACCTATAAAATTTCCCTTGTCAATTTTACAGGATAACAGCTGGCTCTTTCTGGGGACTATCTTTGAGTGAAACTTAAGGGTAGAGAATCCCAGATTTTCATGTGCCTATCCATTGGGAAAGAGAGTCAAAATGAGGGCGACAACAAAAGAAAACACGAGAAAGAAACACACGACATAAAGTAAACTGTACAAAGAAGAGAGAAAGCTCTACTTCCTAAATATTTTGAGATGCTTCCCGCTATAGGGAAGCGGGAGATCAGTTCCGTCTAGATAAGAGAGATATAAGCTAATCTCTCTGTTGATCCATTTGATCTTGAAAGGTCCTCTCCACAGGGAATCAAATTTTCCATGCATGCCCTTTGGATCTTTTCGTTTGTCCCACAAAAGGACGAGGTCTCCCACCTGGAACTCTCTTTGCTTAGCTTTTTTATCAAACAGTCTCTTGACCTGATTCTGATGTTCGGTGATCCTGTCGACCACTCTTACTCTCTTTTCTTCGAGCTCTGCTAGATACATGATCCTCTTTTCAAGAGAATTTTGGAAAGTCTCATCTTCAATCGCTCGTGCCAAGCGTAGAGCAGGAAGTTCCGCAGAAATGGGAAGTTCAGCGCTGATTCCATATAACACTTGAAAAGGTGACATACCAAGGGACCTCTTTGGAGTAATATGGTCTACCCACAAGGCGTCATACAATGACTTGTGCCACCTTCACTAATTCTTATCGACTAGCTTTCGTATAATGGTCACTAAGTTTTTATTATTGGATTCTACCTGACCATTTCCTTGGGGGTAATAATCTGAGGTGTGAGCCAAGGTTATCCTATATTCATAGTAAAAACTAATAACTTCCCGTGAAGAGAATTTGGAAGCATTATCAGCAACAATCTTGCTTGGAACACCAAACCTGACAATGATATTTTCTTTGATGAAACTACAAACAACCTCGGAAGTGGCATGCTTGACAGGTATGGCTTCCACCCATTTCATGAAGTAATCTATTGCTATCAGGACATAACTATGTTCAGAACTTGATTGGGGATTGATTACACCGATAAAATTGATTCCCCACTACCTGAATGGTTCATCAATGACGACGGGCCTGAGGGGAAAAGTAGCCAATTTTGGCTTACCAAAAAATTGCTAGCAAGGCTCACACTTTGCTACCCAGGTGGCTGCATCTTAGAAAAGCATTGGCTAATAGTACCTAGCCCGGATGATCTTGTGTGTTGTCACAGAAGAGGAGAAGTGACCACCACAGGCTGAATCATGAAAACTTTGAAGTAACTTTATCTGTTGTGGTTTGTCAACACATCGCAAGAAGATGCCATCTATTCCTTGTTTGTATAAACCGTCATCCCAGATGACATATCTGGCTGCTCTGAGCTTTATAGCACACTTCTCCTTTATAGTTAGATGAGCTGGGCATTCACCATAAGTGAGAAAGAAAGCAATATCAGAATACCATTCGTCACTGGTTGTGACAAATAGAACCATGGGTAGTGAATTGGCTTTCTCCAGCTGGCTTTGTGCTCCATCGGTGCAATCATCTTTTCCGTCAGGGTCTTCTGAACCTCAGTTTTCAGCCATGAGCTGAAAAAGGCCCTTGCCTCTTACTAGCTTGGTTGGTTTTATATCTAGATCATACTCCTGGACTTTTGTGATCCAATTTCCTCGCAAAATCCTTAACTCCTATTGAGTTAAGATCGACTTGACTGCTGTGTCAGGAACTAGAACTACCGTATGAGATTTTAGAATGTAGTACCTAAAGTTCTTGACTACTTTGACAATGGCAAAGGCATGCTTTTCCAAATGAGACATCTTTAATTTATGAGGCTTAAGGGGGGAGCTCATAAACACAATCGGGGATTCAACATCCTCAGAATTCTTTTGCATTAGGATAGCTGACACTGTATGCTCAGATGCATAACTATACATGATAATTTTTTTGGAGAAATGACATACCAGGACTGGCGACGAGGAGGCTTTTATCTCCTCGAATGACTTCTTTCCTTCTTCGCTCCACTGGAAAGCTGGTGACCCTTTCATCATGTTTGATATATGGTGAGTCTTCTCAGCAAAATCAAGAACGAAGCGTCTGAGAAAGTTTACTTTTCCAAAGAAAGAGTGAACGCTGATCTTGCTTGTTGGTAAAGTAAGGCTCTGGATAGCCCTAACCCTTTTAGCATCTATCTTTGTTCCTTCTTTGCTAACTATGTGCCCCAGTAAATTTACTTCTGTGACTCCAAAAACATACTTTTTCAGATTCAGGGAGATCCCATGCTCTCGGCATCTGGCCAATACTTGCTCCAGATGATCACAATGATCATTTCACCATTTAGAGAACACAGTTAAGTCATCCAAATAAACTATGATGACCTTCCCCATTATACCTTTGAATGCGAAGTCCATTGCCCAATGGAAGGTGGCACCAGCATTAGTCAAGCCAAAGGGAATCCTGCTGTAGGTGAATGTACCCTAGGGGGTAGTGAATGCTGTATTGAATTGGTCTTCAGGAGAGACTTCAATTTGATTGCAGCCAGAAAAACCATCAAGCATAGACAACATTTCTGATCTAGTTATTGCATACAGAACCTGATCCATTATGGGAAGTTTGTGGTTATCCTTTAAGGATGTCTGATTCAAGTTGCGAAAGTCTACGCAGATGCGTATCTTGCCATTTTTCTTGTGTACTAGCACAATATTTGCAACCCAGGTACTGTGATGGATAGGAAAAATGATTCTTGCATCCAACATTTTTTGTATTTCCACCTAAATGGTACCCGAGACCTTGGGATTGTAGTGCCTTTGTTTCTGATGAAAGGGTTTGACATCATTCTTTAATGGGATGTCGTGTTGTATGTCCTTCGGCTTGAAGGATTTAAGGTCGGCATAAGACCATGCCAATACATCCATGTATTTTTTTAGCAATTTGACAAACTTCTGCTTTTCTTCAGGTGTGCAACATTTTCCAATGTTTACAAACTCCGGATGTTCCATAGTACCTAGATTGACCAGCTCGGTCTCTGGGGAGGAGTTAGGATTTTCTCACCTTTTCTTTCTGACAAAATGATCATGTCTGTCAAACAAACATTCCAGAGAAACCAAACCTTTTGGAATTTTATTTCCTTTGAGTTGACATATGCCATCACTCCTTTTTGATTCATCATCTTGATCAGTAACAGATTCTTGGCATGCAGAAGTGGATCCTTCAAAATGAAGCTCTCTGAAATTTTCTACCTTTTCCGAAAAGGAAATAAGTTGATTTTCATCATTGAATACCTGCCAGTGCTGAGAATTATCTGGTACGCTTGGGCGGAAAACTACCTCAATGGTATACGTGTCTATTTTCAACCCTGGGTGAGGCAGCATAAGGGATGCTGAAATAGCTAATGAATCATCCATGTCATTCTGAGCCCTTGGAATGGCTTCTATTGAGAAAGCATCAAATTCTTCAATGCTATCCCACACTGCATTGTGGTAATGCCTGAGCCTTTCATTTTTCACTTGGTATATCCTTTTTACTTGATTTACGACTAATTCGGCATCACCTTGTACTTTTATATTTTTTATCCCTCTTTCCTTTGTGGCTTACATGCCAAGTAGCAAAGATTCATACTCAGCAATATTATTCATGTTGAAAAAATACAAATTGAAAGAGAGAGGAATAATCTCCTCTTCAGGAGATATCAGCACAACCCCAGCGCCACATCCGCTAGTTACACAGCTACCATCAAACTGCAACATCCATATCTCGTTGAGATCCTTTTCTTGGATGAGAATGTTAATTTTATCAGATTCTGTAGACAAGAAGTAGTTCCCCATCTCAGATTATTCAAAGAGAATTTAGGCTTTGGGATCATCAGAATCAGTAACTAAATACTTCTTTTGAGATTCTGACTCCAATGTTTGCATTATGCCTTTGATGGGAATTCTAGCCTTAGACCAATCCATATGAATCTCCCCACCAACTTCACTTCCTATAAGAATTCCATATGCTGTTGGAATGTCAGAAACAAGGATGGTCATCTTTAGTCTTTTCTCTGGGAACACCGAAAATGCGAACTGCACATCCTTGATTTGACCGATCAGCGGAACCTGCCTGGTTTCCAAGGAATAAAATCTGCCAAAAGGCTTGGTAAGGGTGAGGCCAAAGCATGGGTGAATTTTTCCAGCATGACATTATCAGAAGCCCCATAATCAATTATGCAATTGCTTAGTTTGTGGCCATTAATTAGGAGGGAGAGATAGAAAGGTTCTATCTTGCCTGATGCAGAGGTCGAGGAAACATTTATATGAGATGCAGGAGGAGTAGAAAGGATTCCCTTCAGGGAAACCTGAGTAGTTATGACAGCTTGATTTTGGATGTATTTGGTCAACCTAACAAGCTGCTCAGGGTTTGACTGAAGATACTCAGCTTCAGACATTTGTATCTTGGTCTTTTTAGCATGATCAATGATGTCAAACGCGGCCAAGGGTTACGTTGATGAAGAAATGAGTCCTTCATTTTACCGTGGTAGAGTAGGATTATTGGCCTTAATAGGAACATGAGAGGGCTGATTCGGAGGAGACACAAGGGAAAAATATTTTCTTGAAAAAGACCTAGTGATTGATTGAGCCGGAAGGGGATTACCTCTTTTTACAATAATTAGAGGAGTGTTTGACATAGCTTTCTCTTTCTGCACCTTGGCAGCAATTTTTGCCTCTTTTCCTTGCGAGCAGGTAAAAACAACATATGATTGTCCGCTTGCATACCCTTGGGTACCCTCTTCTTCATCAGGTTCCCCCTCATCAAATTCCATATACCCGATAGTAGATTCGACAGTCGGTTCATCGACATTTTGATCATCTTCACCTGGCGATGGAGGTTCTTCATAATTTTGTTCCTCTTCTTCTTCAATCTCAGCTAAAGTGTTGACCAAAGGAGCCTTAAGTGCCAACCACATAGTAGTTGCAGGAAAATGTGGCCTATGCGGGATGCTGTTGGAAGTGAAAGTTCTTCACGGAATATCTTGGTACGAGGAACTGAGGGAAGCTTGAGCTAACTACTTCTTTAATGCGAGCAAGTCATTCACCATATTTTGAAATGCTGGATCAGATGAAGGAGTTGGAGAATGGATCAAAGCTTTAGGCTTGGACAGCTCTCGCTTTAACTTGCCAGATATTAGCAAATTATCTTCAATCCGTATGGCAGCAGCTTGGGTGAGAACCAAAGTAGTGACTTGTTTTTACAGGAGTAAGAAACTTACTTTTGAGCTCATGGTGTTTATGAAGAAAGACTTCTGATTTCCCGGTGTTGGAAGCATGGTAGGCGGAACTCGATTGATCAGTGAATTAAAACGGGTGATGAAGTCACACATAGTTTCATTGACCTCCTTCTTTAGGTGAGTGATCTTTGACAACAATGCGAACGCGTCTTTGGAAGGCTTATACCTATCTTCAAATGTAGCCCGTAAGGTGGCCCAACTAGTAATAGATCCAGTCGGTGAATGCTGAAACCATTCTATGGCGGGTCCTTACAAAGTCTCTAGAAAAAGGTGAACTGACACATCTTCATGGGTCACATCGAGGATACTGCAAGACATGATGAATGCGGATATGTGAGAATCTGTGCTTTGGTTTCTGCTCCCATCAAATTTGGGAAAATTATTTCGATTTCCATGTGGTAGCGCGTGAACAAGATGTGGCAAAGCCAGAGGGCCCATAGCATTTCCCCATGGTACTACCATTTGAATAGCTCGAAAAAGGACACGTGCTGGGAGGATGGTTCCATTGAGCAACAAAGCACTGTAAAGTGATGTGGATACTCCTTGCGAGAGATGCTTCCTTTTTGGATGTGAGACACTCTTGGATGCTCGGTCAGCTAAGCTCAGTGATGAGAAGTGTTCTGGTGTAACACTGAAGTTGTGCCTTTGGAGCAGATCAAAAGTAAGATCAACTTCTCCATGAGCTCTCCTGCTACGAGTAAATGGTTCACCCGCTAGTGTTCCTTCCAGATCTGTAATACTTCAGGGTAGATTTAAAACTCTTTTTGATTGTACTTGCTGATTTTCTAATTTTTTTGACAGAAAACAACAGCGTGTACTTTTCTAAATGTTGAAATTTATCCCTCTTTTAAAAACCAATTACGGTTTTAATAACAAAGATTAACGAGGATAAAAACAGGGTAAAACTTAGTAAGCTGATTTTCAGATCTAGAGTTGACTTTTTGAAGAGTTTGAAATTTTTGGTAAACTGTCAGAAACTCAGATCTACGAAGAAATACATATTTTTGTAAAAACTCAGCGAACTAAAGATCTCTATCTAGTCTAGATCTAGGGATCTCTGAAGAAAATTTTCAGTTTTGAGCATTTTTTGCAAAAAAATTAGATTTTGGTGAAAAATTTAAAATTTACAAATAGGTAGTGATTTTTGACTTTTTCCTAATTCTCTAACATACCACTACCATAGATCCAGTAGATCTATTCGATCCCCAGCGGAGTCACCAAAAACTATTGGTCTGAAAATCTGTCATGAGAGTAGATCTATGGATAGACGAGCCAACAGTGTGTAGGGCATAGCCCCTCTTTAAGACAACAAAGTGAAACTGGTTTATTACTATTCTACCGGCATGAATCTGTGCAAGTCCCACAATATTCTACCTTTGAGGGTTTGGGATCTCATCCCGGTAGGGATATTTACAACTATGAAGAGAAGGGAATGAAAGGAAGGGCGAAGAAAGATAAGATCCGAATGGAGAAAAGAAATGAATTCCAAAGCAGAAGGATCAGAAGGATTATGTTTTGGGATTGGTAATAAGTGGAGCCAAACCTACTTGCATAAATGAATAGAGAAATATTGATGGATAAATGACAAAAAAGTAGAGATAGATTTAATAGAATAAGCACATAAACCTGACGTAAGAAAGATCAAAATGCTCATAACATGCATATTCAACACAAAGTCTTAATATTTGTATTAATATCTTCTCTATTACAAAAGCTCAGTCTTTTCTTCCTACTTCTATTTTCATCTGAAAGATATCCACCTCTTTGAATACAACAAGCATTCAAGTATATATAGAAGAAGGAGAAGAGAGAAGACAAAAAGAAACCAACGACTTAATTACAAAGTACCTACAAAATATCTAAAAGTCAACTGTTGACTTTTGGCAACTTGGTGGATGACATCATCCCATGGTGTAACATGGATGATGTCATCGTTTGTGCCAACATACTCTTAGATATTTACAAAAATAATATTGAGAGGAAGGAGACTATTCATCATCATCTCGCGGCCGAAAAGGAGTGTCTTACTTCTGCTGTTGCTCAGGAGAGGTGATATGGAACTGGGCCCAATATTTCATGAACTTGCTGATCATGGGCTGAAGTTGATCCTGGGAAGGATCCTTGTGATGATCACTGATAACTTCACAAGTTTCTCGCTCCTCTATGAGATTTTCTGAGAGCTTGGAATATTCATTTCCTACCTCTATCAGGTACCATATGAAGTCCGACAGGCCAAAAGGTTATTGATAGATTCAGTGTCAAAGGTGACTTCTAGCCCCAGCCCTTGCGAGAGGATCTTCTTGAAGATCCGAATAGTTTCATCTGCCTTCCTCAAGGAGAAAGAAGGAGTGACCAAGCTTGGGGACATTCTCAGGACGATCTGCTCCATCTGGTGCATAGCCTCCAAGGCCTCCTCCTTGAGTTTATCTATTTTTTCTAGGACAAACTCCAACTGATCGACTTGGTAGTCCAGAGTAGAAAGGATTTTGTTGGGGGATCTGGGGTGATCGAAGATGCCAAACTTGACCAGATCTTTGACTAAAAAGTCGAGAATTTTCTGGAAGGTCTCATGCTACAGCCTATCATGGTCCAACTCTTCGGAGATGGGTCCCGCAATCGCCTGGAGTGCCTTGTTCCCCCAATCGATATTTTGATACAATTCGGTGAACCTGACGATTACTCCCTCACTTTCCTTGAGGATTTGGTCTCTCAAGGTGGATACTACCATACCCTGCTCGCTCATTTTAGCGTATTCATGTATCTTATCCCTGCTTAGAGGCTCAACAATTTTGGCAGTAGTCGTAGGAGGTGCACTGCCCATTTTCTGCAAGGTGTGGAGAAGATGTTTATTTTACTCCTTTAATAGCCTCTTTTCTTCCTTTGCTTCCTGGAGCTTCTTGCAAAGGGAATCAACTATAGATAGGGCCACTCCCCGAAGGCTTTCAGAAGACGTTCCCATTGTGACTTGGGTCACTGTATAATCTGTCAGAGATAGATCTTCTTTACTCTTGGAAGGATCAGGATACGCGACCTCCATTACCCTCTCCCCTGATGCACTCTAAGAGAAGCGGGTTATGGGATTTTACTTCTTAGCCCCTTTTGATAGGATGACGGAGAAGTCCATTGGTGCGATAGGAAATTTCCTCTTATGTTGGCTCAGGTGCTGAGAGATCCAAGCTGGACTTATCGGAGTGGTACCAGAAGTGGAAGAGGCGGCAGCTGTAGTAGTGGAAGGGAGGTGTGTAGAGACACTTGGTGGTGGCATTGACAGAGAGGCCATCAAAGTGCTCATGGAAGGAGGAGACACTGTAGGGGAAGTAGATGTGGGGATGGAAGGGAGCTGGGAAATGAGAGAAGAAATGGTGGGGGACAACTCTGCAAGGGAAGAGAAGATGGAGGAAGAGGAAAGGGGAATAGTGGAAGATGGGGAAGAAGAAATTACCAAAGGGACGGTCGTTTGAGCCATGAGAGGATGGGGAAGAGGAGAAAGAGAAGGGAGAGAAGGAACCTCAGAAGTTGTAGCAATGGCATCATCCTGAATGGATGTGCCCATCAGAACACCTTCAACCACTTATTTTTCTAGAGATAATAGGCTCACAACCTATTCTTATGTGGCGGAAGGAGGGATCTTAGGAGCTTCTTCTCAGGCAGAGCTTGGTTCTCCCTCTTTGTCCTTACCTTTTCCCTTTGGCAAATGTTTTGGCCTGACAGGTGCATTGCCCAAAGGGGACATGGTGAAATCCATACCGAGGTAGATAAGGCCATTCATCCTGCACCAGTGCTCTTTCTGTCGCAATGTCTCCTTGACCCTTTCTTCAATAGTTTTCCCCATCTATGTCCAAATACAGCTGATTAACTTCTTGATCGGTAGTTTGATAACCTCTTGGGACAATGGCTATGCCATATTGAATGATCTCTGCTAGGGCCAGGCAAGAGTGGTCCTTTCTTCTGAGTTCGATCTCATGATACAGGTCGATGTAGATATCCTCGATCTATGGAATGTGGATTGGATCAAGTTTTGCCTTGGGAAGGCAACTCCTTGGATCGAAAGTGGGCTTGGCTGGGAATTTGTGCTTTAGATTTAGTAGTTCTAGCTCTGCAAACATTTATGGGGCTTTGTGATGAGAAATACAGGTGTATCTAGCTACTATGAGGGGGAAATGAGTTCCACCCTTCTTCCTCTTCAAACATTTCTCATGATAGGTTATGAGCTGTCTTGATAGCTCTAACAGGATCAACTTGGGGCCAGCATATCTCGGCAATTTGGTGAGCTCCCCCAAGAATTTTACCTCTCTGAGATAGGTGAAGGTGGTGAATTGGGTAAACAGTGCTCCCCACTTCTCAGTTGCTATGACAATGCTCGTGGTCGTTCAACCGTGAGTCATGTTTGGCCTCAAAAGGTAGACCACATTGTAGAAGAAAGCATCATTAATCTTGATAAACTATGGGATGCTCTTCTCTAGCTTCATCTCTGGGTAGTACTCATATATTCTCACCTGGGGCCAAACCCCACACTGGCTCAATGCTAGATAATCCCTCTCCGAGGATGCAGCATAAACTACGTAGGAATTCATGTAGAACCTCCCTATTGTGGTGAGTTTCTGGATCTACTTGGATATGGTACTGCTTATGATCTCCACCCACTCGAAGTGTTGATCTGGTACGTTCTTGTTCATAGGTTCAAAGTACCTGAGCATCCATTTTTGAAAGTAATGGGTGTCAGAAAGCCCAAATACTCTACTCAAGAACGTGATAGTGTCACTCAGTTCCTCAGAGAAGTCGCTACGGTGAATAACCTGTGGCCATCTGGTTATCACCTTCTTGTTCTTTAGGTAGACCTCATTTATGAGCTGCATGCACTGGTCTTCATTATCCTCCCATGCCTTAATGCAGTCTTCTTGGCTCATAGCCACAAAATGCCGGTGGTGAGGGATGTCAAGCATGATTTTGAAATGTCAGGAAGTAAGGTTTATTATAACCTCGCCCTTTTCATTTTTGACACATCTTTTGTCTTTATTGTAGTAGTGGGCCACTACCATCATGAATTCATTGTTTATTGCACTAACAAGGATCCCTCTGGCAAAATACAGACCACTGCCCACCAAATTGTCCATCGAAGGACTTCCTGTGACTCTTCTGGTTCTGGCCCAAAAATATTCCATGTCAATGTGACCGAGCTCAGAGTCTCTTATATCCAAGTCACATTCTACCTGGGACTCGTGCATTCTGACCCTTTGATACTTGTACTTCATCTCTTCCTCTATAAGTTTAGCTTTGCCCTTTGATTTGGTCATTCTCTTACTTGATGTAGACATATGTGGATCTGAGTTCAGTTGCTGATCTGCAAGGAGGAGTGAAGTCCAATGCAAAAGAGCCATGTTAGCCATCAGATCTTCCATTAAAGCATTAATAGAATGAAGATTTAGTAATTTTAAGGCCTTCGGGTGCAGGGCACAAGGACACTACAGGCTGCAGGGTTAATAGTATGGTGCACAGAAGAAGGGTATTACAAGGAACAAATTAGCGCCAAAGGGCACAGGGTGCAAGGATGTTGCACATGACATTTTTGTTATTGTAAGCAGAAGTGCGCATGCGCCATTCATATGTGTTTTATACTGGGTGCAAATATTTTTCATGTTGCACGTGGACAAGATGCACCAATGGCACATATATTTTTCATGTTACATGGAGCTTTGGTGTGCCAAAGGATGCAGGGTTGATGTGTGTAACATAGGTTTTATGTGCGCAAAAGGGGAACTTGGCGTGGCACAGGGAAGGCTTGCATGACATTGTGCTGCTGTAAGAGGGGATGCGCTTGTGCCATTGTTAGGATTTACTAGGTTTCTCATGGCGAGGGTAATTTTCATGTTGCAATCAGGATCAGTGTGACTTCTTGGCATGATTGTATTTTATGTGACAGGCGTGGCGAGTGCACCAAGAAGAAAAAGTAGTCCAAAATGGGATGTTAAGGTTTCTTCTCTCCCTGGTGGGTTTGAGTGTGTTTTTAGGCCAATTTTTTTCAGGGATTCAGACAGTGAAGGGGTGCAATGAAGAGATCCAGGTCAACTTTTTGAGGTGGATCCCTCTTTAATAGCAGATCTGGAAAGAGGGATGGAAACAACTTGGGGAGAGAGATTGCAAGAACAGCAGGAAGGGGGAGGGTTTCATGGTTTCATAGATCCATTATATCCTACCACAAACAACCAAAAAAAATGAAAACACAAGAGGAACAAGGACCACTCACCCGAAATATATAGGACATGAGAGACGAAGCGGGGTCCACGAATCATGACACGAGGATGATGCGCATGCTGATAGGTGTAGAGGAATGAAATTATCATGTGTTTTCAATTATGAAAGTGACAGGGTGGATGCGCCTATATATAGGCAAGGGTGTAATAAATGCGCTAACCGCTTTTTCAAGTGGTGCACCAAAACACGTGTCGAGACGTAAAAATTTGCTCCCTTTGGTGTAGATAAACACATTTGAACATGAAATTATGTGCACCTTTTTGTGCATTTAAAGGACTGTCAGCACTAGATTTCGAGCACCGAGGTGCACCAAAACACAACGTAACTTTTATGTTGTTGACATGAAGGTGCATGCGCCTTGGCATAGGCGGGAAAGGTGCATCATGGGGAGGTGCAAAAATTGTTGTGTCAACACGTCAAAGGGTGCGCCAAAGAAAATGAAGAGGGTGCAGATAAATTCAGTGTTGCACAGACAAAAGGCGCACCCAGCCAAAAAAGGATAAAAATGACTAAGTTCGGAAAACTAGATTTCCCAGAAGGGATCTTAAGATCATTCAGAACACTTTCGGTCCCGTCACGGGACCGAAACAAAAATTTGGTAGGGTTACCTGTAAAATTTTCCTTGTCAATTTTATGAGATAACATACCCATACTTGATCAATCTCTCTGCCTCAAAGGCCCAGGATCCTGAGATCTATGATACAGATGGGCTCCACCATCACCTGCCCCTGATCTTGTGCCTACAATGATGTCTAGTCCAACACATGAGAGGGATCTACAATGTACCTCCTAAGGATAGAAACATGAAACACATCATTTACGCAAGACAAGCTGGGTGGAAATGTTAGATGATAGGTCAAAGGGATGATACACTCCAAGATCTCAAAAGGACCAATTAATCTAGGACCTAACTTATAACCTTTTCCATAATGGATAGGGCTCTTGTGTGGTCTAACATGAAGGAACACCTTCATGCCCACATCAAAGCTATGATCAATCCTATGATGATCTGCATACTTCTTCTACCTGTCATGTGCCTCCTGCAATCTCTACCTGATCAACACTACCTACTACTCCATATCCTGCAAAAGAGCTGGTCCAAGAGATACTTTGTCCTCTAACCTATCCTAGCTAAGGGGTGTCCTGAACTCTCTACCATATAATGCCTGAAAAGGAGCCATGCCTATAGAAATCTAAAAACTATTATTGTAGGTAAACTCCACTAAGTACAGGTACTCCTCCCACTTAGACTGCTGATCCATTACGTACATTTTGAGCATATCCTCTAAAATCTGATTCACTCGCTTTGTCTATCCATCTATCTCAAGATGATATGCCATGCTGAAATTAATCCTCATCCTGAGGACATACTGCATGGTAGTCCAGAAGTGTGAAGTGTACAATGGATCGCAGTCATAAACGATCTTCTGCAAAATCCTATGCAACCTAACGATCTCATCCAAATATACTCGTGCCACTGCTCTAGCTATATAAGTGGTATTCACTGGAGAAAAGTGAGCCACTTTTGTCAATTTATCAACCATGACCATAATGGCATCATGATGATATCTTGACATAGGTAGTCTAACAATGAAATCCATGGAAATGGTGTCCCACTTCCATTCCATTATGGTACGAGGATAAAGAAGACCTGCTAGATGCTGATGTTTGGCCTTAACCCTTTGGCACTCAAAACACTGTGACAAAAAATGGGCTACATCTCGACAAATTCCTCTCCAGTGGTACAACTGTCTCAAAGTAACGTGCATCTTCTTCACCCCAGGATGGGCTGAATAGGGTGCACGATGTGCCTCGATCAAGATGTCCTACCTCAAGCCTCCATCTCTGGGAACATATATTCTACCTCTCTATCTAAGAATACCATCTTCCTCTAAGGTGAAACCATCAAACTTCCCTTCAAGGGGCCTCTGTGACTCTATCTCTGCTCGTACTATCATGTAGAAGCTATCAAGAGGGAGCTGCTAAAGAATCCTACTCCACAAATCTATGCTCACTGTAGTGGCCACAGCCACATGTCTTTGTCTGCTAAGAGTGTCAACTACTAAATTCTCCTTCCCTTTCACATGCTCGATCTCCATGTCATACTCACAAAGTAACTCCATCTAATTCCGCTAATGAGCATTTATATTGGGTTGTGTGAAGAGGTGGTGAAGACGCAAATGATCTATCCTGAGTGTGAATCTTCATCCAAGAAGAAAATGTCTCCATATAAACAAATCATGCACAACTTCCATAAGCTCAAGATCATGGGTAGGATAATTAAGCTCATGATCCTTGAGTTTGCAAGTCTCAAAAGCTACAACCCTACCATTCTGCATCAACACACCTCTAAGCCCTACTAAAGAAGCATTTATGCAAACAAAGAACTCACCCTGCGGATCTAGTACTGCAAGAATGGGTGTTGAAGTGAGGTAATCCTTCAGTGTCTTGAAGTTCTACTCGCATCTATCTGTCCAACCAAACTTCTTCCCTTTCCTCTGAAGGGAAGTGATAGGGTGCACAATCCGAGAGAAGTCCTGAAAAAATCTCCAGTAATATCCTACTAAACCCATGAAGCTGCACACCTCAGTCACTATAGTGGGTGCTAGACAATCCATAATGGCTCTAATATTGGAAGGATCGACTGCGATACCTTCCCTAGAAATGATATGACCCAAATACTACACATATTTCTAGAAGAAAGCACACTTCTCCAAGTTCCCATAAAGATGCTACTCACGAAGACACTGAAGAACCTGTCAAAGGTTCCCCTCATGCTCCTCACGTGTACTTGAGTATATCAAGATATCATCGAGGAAGATAAGCATGAAGTGATCTAAAAAGGTTCTGAATGCCCCATTCATCAAAATCATGAACACTGCAGGGGCATTCATCAAACCAAAAGGCACCACTGTGAACTCATAGTGCCCATATCTCATGCGGAAGGCAGTCTTATGATTTCTACCTCTGAAATCCTCAATTAGTGGTAGCATAACTTGAGATCAATCTTAGAGAACACCATGGCTCCCTTCATCTGATCAAACAAGTCATCAATATGAGGAAACGGGTAACAATTCTTGATCATCACTTTGTTCAATTGGCAGTAATCAATACACAACCATAATGATCCATCCTTCTTCTTCAGGAAAATCACCAGTGCACCCCAAGGGGATACACTAGGATGGATAATGCCTTTCTCTAGAAGGCCCTCAAGCTATAACTTGAGCTCACAGAGCTCTAAGGTGGTCATCCCATGAGATAGGCTCTACTCCAAGAACTAGGTCTATATGGAAATCAATCTCATGTGGAGGTGGCATCCCTGGTAGCTCCCCTGAAAAAACATCAGAAAAATCTCTCAAGATGGGATGATCATCTAGCGATGGTCTACTAGACCCATCCTCTGACGTATCACTAAATGTAATAGTGTACATCTGAAAACCCCGTCACACACACCACTTGAGCTACATAGTGGAGATGGTGTGAATAGAAACGAGTCTTCTAACCCCCGAGATCACCGACACTACTCCCAAATCATCCACACAAGAAATAGTCTTATGATAACAATCCATCTTGGCCCTATGTGTAGATAGCCAATCCATACCTAAAATAACTCCATACAAACCCAAAGGAAGAATACGGAGATCTAATGTGGTGTTGAAAGGTTCCAAATCCACTACACACTCCTTAACTAAGGAGACCATAGAGATCTTGGCTCCAAAATCCATCTTGACGTCCCAACTAAGACCTTGCCTAACTTCCACCAGCCTACATTTCTCTACTAAAGATGGTATAATGAAAGAATCAGAAAAACCAAATTCAAACAATACAGAGGTAGGAATACCACCAATGCTGCCTATGGTCTCAATGACTGTGCTCTGGTGCTCTACCTATCAGTTCTCAACCACTGCATAAATCCTATGGTTACACCCCATGTCACAAATTGTCAACTCTGAAACCAGTGCCTTA
Source organism: Taxus chinensis (assembly GCA_019776745.2). Classification (NCBI taxonomy): domain Eukaryota; kingdom Viridiplantae; phylum Streptophyta; class Pinopsida; order Cupressales; family Taxaceae; genus Taxus; species Taxus chinensis. Next base: position 383,989,643 of record CM034154.1, read on the forward strand.
CCCTTGTTATGGTTCTGAGGGTAATATCTCCAGAAATTCCCAGCTACTCTACATCTAAATCAACCACCTGATCCTCTCCAAGGAGAAAAACCTCCAGTAGGTGCCCTAGAAGCATGTGGTGTGGATCTTAATGATCTGGCTATAGTCTATTGTGGCCTCTACTAGTGAGCTCTAGCTGACTAAGCTCTAGGTCCACCCTGTGTCCTGATGGGACCCCTAGGAGGAGGCCCCATGCTCCAACCTCTCTGTGCATCAGCTCTCTAAGGAGGTCTATATGGTGGGCAAGACTACTACTTCTAATGTTACTGCTACTACTATGGTCTAAAGGATGACTGTGCTGAATGCTGACCACCACGAGGAAGAGGTACTGAACCTCTCGATCTACCATCCTACATCTACTAAATGTGGCTCCTAACTCGGTCCCTGGCCTGCTGGGTTTTACCCCAAGTCTCCTCTGTAATATAGGCCTTCTCTACAGCCTCTGCTAATGTCTGTGGGTAGTGAAGTCAATACTGCCCCTCCAATGTCCAAATTTAGGCCCTAGATGAGCCTGTGACTCCACACCTACTCATCTTGCATATACTCTACATACTGAAGTAGATCTAGAAACCTACTCTCATACTCTGCTATAGAAAGGGAAGCCTGTTGGAGGTCATGGAACTCATCAATCCTCTATTGGATGAACTTCCGTGATAGGTAACCGCTCCTGAATCTCTCCTCAAATAGCTCCCAAGTCACTGTCTCTGAATCTACATGGAGCTTCTACTCTTCTGTCCTCCACCATACTCCTACTCCATCCCTCAGTAGATGGATCACAACATGAGCTTTCACATTGCTAGAAAAAGGACAAAGCTTTAAGCAACTACTCAAGCTGACCAGCCAAGCCTCTGCCTGAAATCCCCTTGTGTCACTGAATAATGTGATGGCCTAAGCTTCAAGATCTCCCTGATGTGATCCACATCTATGGCTTGACAGCCTCTATGCCTCTCTGCAAGCTCATCCCTAAGCCTAGGGCTTTGAGACCTCTCTCTATGCTCTAGAACTCTATCACCCTGCCTCCTAGGTGGTGAATCTACTCTGTCTGACTCCACATGGGAGTTCTCTCCTCTATCCTCCTCACAGAGTGGAGGAGGTGCATGCCCCTCAATAGAAGTAACTCTATCATGTCTACTTGAATGCCTTCCTATTGATCCTCCACATAAGACCTGGGATTAACATCCTAGAGGGTCTATAATATCTGTGGCACGATATCTACTACACCCTGATCTGGTGGTGGTGGTGACGGTGGTGGGGGTGGTGGTGGTGGTGACTTTGAGCCCATGTAAATGTTCCTCTCACTTTGTATGAGTCTCCTACATAGACTAAAGTGAGAGTTAGTTCATTTCTTCAAGCCCTCTTCTTCAGTTTCTAAGTTTATTATCATGTTCAATTTTCAACCAGTTCTGTTTTCTAGATGAATAGGTTTACTAGTTTTAAAGTTTTAAATCTCAATTTTCTAGTGTGCCTGATGGTCCAAGCCTTTGAACCACTGCTCTAATACCAAGTGTCATGGCCACTTCAAACTACCACTTGTGACTAAGAAACAAAATAGGTTTAGCTAGGAAAATTATGGAATAATTTTTTTTGTTAAGGGTGTTTGCAATGAAGGTTACAAGATCATAGTTATCACAAACTAGGTCTAGGTTAACAATCAATATTGACTTACAGAAATGGTTCTACAATATCTCACAACAAGCACAAGGTCAATACAAGGGATTAAATTCATCACTTAGATTAGGAGAGTAAATTCCTCTCATCTCTTGTCCTAACAATCTTGCAGGGTTCAACTCAATTTTTTCCCACTTAGAGTCATAAAAACTTTCCTAAATCATGATCATTAGATAGGAAATTTCTTCACCTTTCCAACCATATAAATAAGTCCTCCTAACTCCTTATAAAACTCAAGTTATGGCTTGACGGAGTTTTGGGGAGAATTTTTCCTTCCTTTGGCGCAAGGTGCAAAATGCCTCCATGCACCCGCGGGGCCGACGAAAGGGAACACGTGGTGTGCTCTAGTTGGCTTGAAGGATCATTAAGTTGATGGAGTGGGTTGAGAATTTGAGTCTCAATCACCAAAAAGTGCTAAGAGGACAAAAAGGTTTACACGCACGCCAATGCCCTAGTGCCACGTGTCGAATGCCTATTGGTCGCGGGGAAAGATTGGGAATTTTTCCCGAAGTCCAAACCCAATATTTTTCCAAAGGGAATTTTTCCTCCAAACCTCAGAGTGCAATCCATCTGGTAAATAAATCAGAATTTAACTCAAGAATTAAATACATTCAGTTGAGGTATCGCTTCATACAGAAGGTGTTGGAGGATGGGAAGCTGAAGTTAGAGAAAATCCATACAGATGAGAACCATGTGGATATGCTAACAAATCCATTGGTAAGAGAGAAGTTGGAGCTTCACTCCACTTTTGTTGGTCTTTGAGTTTGAGAATTGAAGAGGAATAAATGGGCCAAGGAAATGGAACCAAGTGCATGATTGTTGAGTACGGATCTTAATTACTTCACAAGAAACTTGCTTTTACATGTTATTGGTTTTGATAGTGACTGAAATTAGTTAGGACATGTCCGACATTGGTTAGGCAGGGACAATCATCTGTTACCTATGTAATGATGTTTTTCTTCTTTAATGAGAATTAGAATAAATCTCTAGCTTTAAAGATGATTTATTGATTATAAAAGCATAGTTAATTACCCAAAATAGTTATATATGCATGCATGCATTATATGAGGGTATGTGAGAAGAAAAGAGCAATTGTTTGCATGTTAGTTTTCTTAGTGAGAAAGAAAGAGTCGCTGAGTGAGGGAAAAGCATTGAACATCCTGTGAGGTGTTGGAAGATAGTAGATCTTCATTACATTTCCTCTGTAAAGAATGAATAATAATATTAGCCGTTTCTTGGTGGACGTAACCCACATTGGCTGAACCACGTTAAATTTGGTGTTATATTTCTCTTGTTTATTTTATCTTCTGACTTATTTCCACATTCATTGATTATATGCTTTATCTGATATTAGATCTATGCAACACTATTATATGGTTTATCCCTAGAAATGTGGAAAATTGTAAGGCTCTTAAGACTGTTCTTCTCTAACTATGTCCTCTCGAAGAAACTTTCGATGATGATGATATTTTAGATTAGGACCCTATTCCACCTCTAGCTATTACCACACATCCTCATACCTTACCTATTTAGCAACCTTCATCTCCCCCTCCATAACCCTTTTATCCTCCTCTACATTTGAGATCAATATGGTCCACATAAGAGAGCTAGCCAAACCTCCGTCAAAATGCCAATGCACTGCATTCTTTTCACAAAACCAGTATATGCCCTCACCATACTTTTTCTTGTCTTGTCGCTACACATATCACAACTCACTTTCTCATTTAACCCATATTATTATGGTTAACATAACCACCTGAGCCCAGAAAGACAAAGGAAAGGAGAAAACAACCAACCCATCCACCACTCTTTTACCAAATATCCCATCTGCACGTCCACAAAAAATCACCATCCTTAGACCCACATACCCTATTTCTGATGGGGTTTCCCATCATACAATCATTAAAAAATTACACCAGTCTCCTCTCAAAATGTTTTATTATGACCTTGTGCAAACCTTTGAGTCTCATCAATAGGCCCTCATTGAGGATCCAAAGTCTATTGAGGTTTTACCTAATGACCCTACTCCCGTGGCATCCATTATCACTCCTCACCATATGGCCTCTCTCACCACTTCATTCCCTTCCTTTACACCCGCTACCACTCATCAAGTAGCCATTCTCAGTTTCTTTGATGATGAGTTTTCACCTCTCCAATCAGATGATCTTGATCCTGCCATATTCATTTCCATCTACATTGATAATATATGCATTCAATACGTTATGATCGATGGTGGTGCTAGTATCAAAATCATTTCCTCCTATGCATACAACCAAATGTACATCGCTGCCAATTACATGCATAATAATCCAATTATGCTATGTTCATTCAACGATGACATGACTTCCACCCTTGCCACCATCATTCTCCACATTCATGTTGGCCTCCGTACCATTCTGGAATCATCTTATGTCTTAGAGGGGAAATTCTAGTACAACAAGCTACTTGGCCAACCTTGGATCCATGTCATGGGTTGTGTTCCTTCAACCTTACACCATTGTTTAAAATTTAAACATGAAGGACACAATTGTACCATTCCAACTGACCCTTCACCATTCAAGACCTATAATATGTTGTATCGACACAATGATTTCCTTATACCATTTAAGGAATCTACCACCGCTACTACTTCACCTTCACCCATGACCCTATCCACCAATGTTGTCACTACCTCTTCCACACCTAACACATCTATTCCCACTACTTCCACATCTTCTTCATATGTCCCATCTACTTCTCAACTAACCAATGCTTCTTCTTCCCAACCATCTAGTCATTCACCCATTCCCGCTACCAGCATATAAACTATTGATCCCTTAGAAGGTGTTTTTCAACACCTCACTCTAGGGGAGTACTTCCTTTATAATATTGACACATTCCTAACTCTTCAAGAGTATGGTAAACTTCACCAACAACCCTGTTATGATAACCTTATAGGTGAGGTTTTCCCTTATGGTCCTCCCCACCTTCGCACCAACTTAACATATGGGGGACTTGATGCTTCTACCTATTCGCCCGAGCTACCTTCCCAAACTTGACCATTTTCATCTGACTTTCAATATATTACCAACCACCACTTCACTCACACCTTCCTCCATTATTGTACTTGGAAGGGCTTTGGCTTTGATTTTTATGAATAAGGTCGTTATATTGTCATCCCATGCACCACTCATAAACATAAAGAATGCAGTGGTATTGGATTTTCCAAACCATCTCCCAAGAAGGCCCAAGTCAAACTCATTGAGGACAATAAACCTTCCCCACCCCATTCACTAACTTCACCACCTTCACCTATAGAGTCTATGAATCCAGAATCCATTCCTCCTAACTTTTATTTTTCATGAACACCATTTCCCTAGGACCTTTAACTTATCAACAAGATGGCGAGGCTACCTCTTCTCTTCCCTTCTTGTATCTTAACATGATCAATGATGATACACCTTCTATTAACATCATTAAATGTCAAGATGGTGAGTTTATTCTCACCTACCTTTGTGTGGAAGATTCTTATATTCACCAGTCATTACCTTCTGAGACACAAACCATTTTGAATGAATCAACCATCAAAATCAATTCACACTTAGGATGACCCACACATTCTAAAAATAGAAAAATATCTAGATACTACTGAACAAGAAGGTTTTAGTTCTTTCCTCCTGGATCATAGCAACACTTTTTCTTGGTCCTATGTTGATATGCCTAGTATTGACCCAAACATTGTGTCCACAATATCGTATCTATTCCTAAGGCCAAACTCATGAAACAAAAGTTGTGAAAAATGCATCCTTGCATTTCCAATCTTGTCAAAGAAGAACTCCATCACCTTCTTTCGATTTCCTTCATCCTACCCATTGATTATCTCTAATGGATCTCTAACATAGTTCTTGTCACAAAAGTGATAAGGGGATTTTGCATTTGCATGGATTTCCACAACCTTAACTTTACTTGCCCCAAAGACAACTTTCCTCTACCTAGTATTAACCAACTAATTGATCTCACCACAGGCCATGAGATGCTATCACTCATGGATGATTTCTTGGGTTATAACCAAATATTACTTGCCCTGGAAGATCAATACAAAACTGCCTTCATCACTCCTTGGGGGACCTTCTGCTATTGTGTCATGCCCTTTGGCCTTAAAAATGTTAGTGTTACATATCAATTGGATATGACTTATATCTTTCATGACATTACGCATCACATATTCAAATATTATGTTCATGATCTTCTTTTCAAATCAAAACATCAGGCCAAACACCTTACATTCCTTAATGTCATATTTGGTCATCTCATCAAGTACTGTGTTCGCCTTCAACCTAAGAAGTGTTTCTTTGTTTTTCTCTCTGAAAAGCTCCTTGGTTTCATTATTTCTTTACATGGCATTAGATTTTATCCCACTAAAATCAATTCTATTCTAAACATGCCTCCACCTATTAAACTTTGTCAACTTCATAGTTTACAAGAAAAGTTACAATCTATCAGTCATTTTATTTCGGAACTTTCTTACTACTGCCGTTTATTTCATCATCTTCTAAAAAAGGATGTCTCCTTCAAATGGGATGATGAATGCCATAAAACCTTTGACACCTTAAAAAGATACCTCCTCCAACCACCTGTGCTCATCCCCCCTAAGTATGACCAACCATTTTACCTTTATGTTTTTACTATTGATCATTCCTTGGGTGCCATGCTTACTCATCGTGACGAGAAACACAGGGAACAAGCGATTTATTATATAATTCATATGATTTTAGACTACAAAACTAGATATACTCATGCTGAAAAAATCTTCTTAGCCTTAGTTTTTGTAGCCACTAAACTTCATTATTACCTACTTAACCATAAAACCTTTGTTGTCACCAATACAGACCCCTTACATTACATGTAAGCTAAACCCTACCAACATTATCGTGTTTCACGTTGGCTCATGCTTCTTAAAGAACTAGATCTTGAATTTACGCATCAAAAATATGTCAAAGGACAAACCATCATTGACCAACTTATAGACACACCTCTCTTTGGAAATCAATCCTCTAACTTTGAAATCCCTAATGAATCCATCGCTACCCTCTCCTTGGATTATACCATTTACTAGATGACTTTATTGTTCGATGGTTCCAAATATCAGCGTGGGGGTGGTGACAAATTTATCCTTATTCCTCTTGATGGTGAGCCTATGCCATTATCTTTCAAACTATATTTTGATTGTACTAATAATATCACTGAATATGAAGCAATTTCATTAGGTCTTTAAGCCACCATAGCTGTAGATGTTAAATCAATTAATATATTTGGTGAATCTCAACTGGTTGTAAACTAAGGTAATGTTATATACTAGTTTCATGATGAGATACTTAAAAAGTATAAGCATCATGTTTACATACTTTTGAATACCTTTGACCGTTATGAACTTCAAACCACCCCACATTCCACCAATAAATTTTTGGATACCATGGCCTGTCTTGCTTCTCAAATCCCTGCTTTACAATCTGAATCAAAAATATTTGTCACTATACTAAGGTTACAATCACCCTCTTATGTATTTCGAGACCTCAACCTTGTAGGAAACATTACAACTAACCCATGTGACCTTTGGTATAAAAAGTTTGTTGACAATCTTTCCCTTTCAATTTTGCCTCCAGATCTTACTCGTAATGGAGAACGAGGCTTTCTAAAAATTGTCTCTCGTTATGTCATAATGGGTGGTCTTCTTTATAAACATGGCTTTGATGGTATCCTCTTATGATGTATTACGAGTTTTGAAATTCCCTACACCATTAAGGAATTTCATGACAAAATTTTTGGGGATCACTTCAATGGTTTGGCTATCACTAAACACATTCTTTACCTGGGATATTACTGACCAACCCTAAACCGTGATTTTTGTAACTATGTCAAGCATTGTGTGAAGTTTCAACAACATGCTAATCTTCACAAAACCCCTAGTCACACCTTACAGGTCACACAAAACCTTTGGCCTCTCTCAATGGGGTTTGGATCTTTTCGGAGTGATAAATCCTTATTCTTCCCAACATCATCAATGGATTAATACTGCTAACGAATATTACACTAAATCGGTAGAATTCATGCCTCTCATTTCTACAGAAGCCAAGAAAATATGTGAATTAGTCAATCATCACATCATTTGTCTCTTTGGTGTTCCTCACCACCTCATCACTGATAACCGAAAAAAATTCAAAAAAAAAAACCCTACAAAAACTATGTGATGCCTTCGTCATTTAACTCAGTTTTTCTTCACCTTATTATCCTAAAAAAATTGACAAAGATGAATCAACCAACAAAACCTTAAACAAAATTCTTATGAAAGTGGTTGATGATACTAGAAAGGATTGGCACACACACATTCATTTTTCCTTATAGGTTTATCGTACTAGTATTCATACCTCAACTATTGCTAAACCTTTCTCTTTGGTCTATATTAAAGAGGTTGTCCTGCCTCTCAAAGTCCAAATTTTATCTCTTTGTCTCTTACTCAAAGATATGCTTAATGATAATGATTTTCTCCAGGACCATTGGGCACAACTCAAGTTACTAGACAAATGTCGTATCAATGCTCTCGATCACCTCCAAATCTACCACAAATGTATCAAATGTGCCTATTATAAACATGTCAAAGAATGAACCTTCTAGGTCAGAGACCTCGTCATGAAGGAAAATCAACATGTAACAAAAGAGGATAAAATTAAATGGGGTACATTTTCTCCTAATTGGCTTAGACCCTATATCGTTACTCATAACTATGGATCAAGTGCTTATCATTTGTCTTCACTCAAAGGTAAACCCCAACCTGGGCCCCTCAATGGATTACATCTTTAACCATTCTATTATTGAATCAAATCCTATATCACCTTATATCTTTTAAATGCTTTTCCCTTGAGCACCATTCATCTTCCACTTACCTATTTTAAGGATCAATGATTAAATAAGCATCATGTGATTACCTATCCCTTTTCATCCTTATCTTCAATATGAGTACAAAATCTCTACTCATGCCATGCTTCTCATGGATAATTTTCCTCTTTTTTAAGATGGAATCCCATGTTCATTCATTCCTTAAAACCTCTCTTTCCTATCTAACCTCTGTGTGCTATGTTTTTGTCTTCATAAAAGGAACCTATCCTTCTCTATAGCCTCGTCCATGACCTAAAAGTCCAAAAAACAATTCAAAAGTAATATATGAGATTTTTGAATTCCATCTTCTTGAGTTAAACTTCTAGAAAAAAATATGAATCCCTCAAAAAGGATATCTCCTCTTTCCATATTGCTGCTATAAATAGACTGCTCCCTCAAAGGACAACTATAAAAAGCTATCCATACTGTACATAGTCCATCATAAAAAAATACTATTCCTACAAATTTATTTTTTTTATTTTTTTTAAGCTTTATGCATCGATGAACTTAATGAAGACCTCAAGGAGATACTATACTCATCCCACATAGACTTTCTGCATCAATTAGTCTATAAAAAAAAATGACTTTTTCATCATGGAATTGCTTGATTTGATCTTGGGTATCTTGCCAAAGAGGCATGTTGTCTCACACTAGGTTACGCTAAACCAACTTCTTTCACCTGATTGCATTTCCTCTCTAATCTTTTGGCTACTTGAGGGATGTTTTACAAATGTAACATTTCATGATCATGTGACATTATTCACCCTTAAAACAGTCAATCACGTAATGCCTTTAGGATTTTATGTTCATACACCATCTTTGGTATGATAGGCTCGTAATGGTTTTTATCAATTAGGTGGCTCTTTTGTCTCCTCTTACCATTCAATTTTTTATTACTTACTGATTCTCCTACATAGGACCAGACCTTCAGCACCTACATTTTGGGCATTCCTCTTTCACCAAAATCAACCTAAAATCACCCATGCATAATCACCCTCGATTCAACCATGCCTATGACCTAGACTCAACCATTCCTAAATGACCTAGACTCAACCATGCCTAAATGACCTAAACTTGACCACGCCTAAATGACCTAAACTCAAGCATTCCTGAATGACCTAGACTCAATCATGCCTAAAACCTACCAACCCATTCCTCTACCTCATCATATTCTTTCCTAGATTATGGGAGAACTACATCAGCCTGAGGCCCCTTTTCTTTGGGGATGTAGGTAGCACTCTGAGGGCATGGGGCCCTTAGAGGTTAGCTCAGCCACTCTTTTCCCTAACCAATTTTCCCACATTTATATTCACATTCTACCTTAGTGAGTTTTCCATTTTACATAGAACTGGGAAATTAAAAAATCATAAAAACATACATACCTACCATTTTATAACATCACCATATCATACATCAATCATTTAACATTTCCATGATATCAAATATTTGGAAATTTACACCACAACATACACATACATCAATCATTTATTTTTCATAATAACAATAACTTAGAAATTACATCAAGCACACAAACCTTGAATCCACCATGCTTATACCTGACTCCATCAAGCCTACATGACCAAATCATGCATAAATCACCTAGACTCCACCATGCCTATACCTGACTCCATCATGCCTAAATGACCTAAACTCAACCATACCTACATAGCCTTGAATTTATCATGCCTAATTCACCTAGTTTCCATCAATACACAATAGCAATGGAAATTAAAAATGAGTACATCATCCATCCAGTCAACATCATAAACTATATAAATGGGACAGTTTGTGTATCAACACATTTATGAACAAATATACAATAAATATCAGTATCTTAAACACTCTCATATGCAATCTCACATCTTCATCACGCAGGTCAGTATCTATATCAAAAATCACAAATGATCATACAATGGCACATATAGTGACTAATCATCACCCCACCTGGTACCCTCCTAGCCCTCTTTTGGACCCAATCTCTGAGTGCTCATCACCTCACCATGGCCCTATCTCTAGGGTCGATGATCCCCTATGCTACCAAAAATGTGAGTCCTAGATCTCATCCACTCATTGGCTACTTACTGGGATTTTTACTCGACATATGAGGTAACATCTATACTAGCATTCGTCAAGTGATTCTTATAGTAGGGAGCCTCACTAAAGGCATCCCCAAAACTCACCATCAACAAAGTATGAGGTGGTGTCATGGGTCTCACTACAATCTATGAACTCTTCCTTGGTAATAATTTCCTCGGCCCTTGTCCTAATTCTTTCCCTCCTACCTGTGTCATGGGACTCTATCTTAGTGAAGGTTCCTGTAATATGGGACCCTGTCCTTGGGCCTGCGAGAGTACATGTACTACAACTTGGTCCTATAAGGCTGCCACATGTGCCTATACCATGGCCAAATGGCCCTGTAAACCAACCACCTACTCATATAAGGTAGCCACCTGTCCTCCATCCCCATCTCCACCCTTTACGGGTGTCTGCCCTTGTGCTACCTAGGCTTGTGAGGCCATCACATGAGCCTATAAAGTGGCTACATGTGCCTCTGAACCTATCAGTTTTCCATGCAAACCTGTAATTTATACATGTAGGGTGGCCACCTGACCCTATAATGTATCCCTTTACACTATGATAGTAGCCAAATTAGGTTACCCTATCCTCATAGGTTCTTCCTACATTTGTGTCACCCACCACTGCCTATATCCATCGGTAACACCTGCATCATCAATCCACCTATCTTGTACTTGTTATCCAAAATGGTGCCCCAGCTCGTTTTTGTGGCTAACTCCTTGTGTTCTTTCCTCTCTTGTGCCTCAGTCTACATTTTTTATTTTTAGGCACTCAAGGCTTTCTGGAAATAACACCATCAGATAGAGCTCTCTCTCAGCTTTCCAGAAAGGTAAAGTTTTCCTCCTAACTCCTTATATTTTTCAAGTTATGGCTCGGTGGAGTTTTTGTGGAAAATTTTCCCATTTGAGGCCCGCAGCCAATAGGAAGCTGCCACGTGGCAGAGGAGTTTGGGGTCGGAGGCAAATATGAATTTTTTTCCAAAAGAGTATAAAAAGGTCAACTTTCAAAGGAAAACCCGTGGAAAAGAGAAGGAGAGACAATTCCAGAGTGAATCAGATCTTACCACGTGGCATTTGACCAGTGAAGCGTAGGGAATTTTTGAAAAAATTTCCAAAGACAAAAAAAAGGTAAAATTTGAATTTTTTTCCCGCCGATCCATTTTTGGGCCGTTTTTGCCCTAAATCTTCAAACAATCATATCTTTTGATCCAGAGCTCGTATTTTCATGTTCTTTATATCATTGGAAAGATGTTACAATTATCTACATGATTCCATGGTCAATTTCTAATTTTAGTTTAGTTTAGAGAGAGAAAATTCAAAAACGGTTCTGGTACGTGTCCATGGCCAGAAATGACATTTCAACAACCAAATTTAATACAGAATGGGTCGCATTCTTCTCCAATATGGTCAAAAATGACAGGGTATGGGTTTGTAAGGTCCTCCATGCTATTTTAATGCATTTTACATCAATGAGGGATGGCTCCCATGCATTTTTCATGTTTTCTCTCTCCTGGGCTCGACCCATGTACTGTAAAAGCTAGATTTGGCTCATTTCTTCATGGTTAAACACTTTTTGGCATAGAAAACTTCTTCTTTCACCTCCAGAAAGTGATAGTTGTAAGAATAAGACCTTTTTCAAGTATTGTAGTAGGTTTATACCTCTTTTTGAGGGTGGAATGCAAGAGATTTTTACATGGAATACATAGTGCAAACTCTGTGAATGCTTTTAGTCCTTTCTTTGTATTGTTTTACTTCATTTTAAGACCTCTAATTACATCTATCAGCTTGTGTATGTTTTTCCTTGTTGAATTTCATGAATTTGTGTCTATTTACATGGCAAAAAATGTTTCACCACTCCTTTTGGTGCATCACCATCTTTAGTTTAGTTTCATTTTTGCATTTTTATCCCTGTCTCCTTGCAATTTAGAGTAGGATTAGGATCTGAACCTCTGTAGTTGTGTAAAATATAGATATAAATCAGAGGAGTTTGAGGAACCAACCTCTAATTTGGAGATTCCTCTCTCATTTTCACAAGTCCCACACTTGGAGAGAGGTTTCCATGTTGTGCAATCACACTGGATGCCTAAAACATCAATTCAAAACCTTGATTTGCATCCAGGGGTGCTGCTGATTTGCAACAACAGTACCTATTCCTCCTACCCTATAGGAACACTCAGACATGGTGGAGACATGGGTCTCTCCATGTCATCTCTATGGTACTGTGGTAATGGTGGCGGTACATCTTGTTGTAGCCCAAATTTTCATCTAAACCTGTCCACGGGAATCATCTCATGCTCCCCAGCACACCACCCTTGTATCCATATCAGTAGTTAAAGCTCCTCTAACTTCCCAACTATGCCTCTAGAGGATCGATAGTCCACATATGGCCTCCACATAATATGAACTTTTGAAAGTCCCTCCAATACTTCTTATAGTATGACACATCATATGTCTCCCTCGCCACCCTCGACTATCCACCAATTGGTATCCATCATCTGAAACCAACTCTGAGTAAGCCACCCATGAACCAATCATGTCGTGGTAAATTGACTTGGAACAGAAAAATTATGTGCTTGTATGCCTAGTAGTGTAATAAATAGGTACAACACATACCAAATCACCTTAATCTCCCATAGGCCCATAGCTCTCTATATATATGAACTAGGAAGGTTGGTTCCTAAACAAAGTGTATCCACTCCTCAATCATATTCTGTAGCACCCCCATCAGTACTCATGGAAATCTCCCACCCATAGAATGTGGAAATACAAAATATCCCACCACCACCATCATTAGCATAGATAGCCTTATCTCTTAAAGATGGGTTGCATACATATCTCCACAAGTGAGACTTGCATTGTGATACCTAATCTCTACCATCGCCTCACTAAATACCACCACTATCGACTCCATGGATGCCTTGGATAAAATTGAATATACTGGATCCTAAACAATAGGAAGTAACAGGATCCTATAAATATCCTCCAGGGTGAGGGTCATCTTTCCTATCAGTAAGCGAAAGGTATTGGTTGTGGAGTACCATCTATCGATGAGAGCGACCATCAAACTGTTATCCCAGGATATTCACCTATAGGGTCATATCACACTACATCCAACATCGATCATGTGCTCCCCCTCCTCTGCGGTCATGATAGGTCACATCTATACCAGTAGGGATGGTACTCTATCCCTCATCCTCAGCTAATCTCTCACCTACATCACCCAACATAACCTTGTCAAGAATTGATCACCTCAAATAACCTATTATCCACCACACAAGATCCAACTACATCAATCATTCCTACCCCCATTACCTAATTCCCCTATAAAAATATTGTCCCTTATCATCATTACCCACTATAATTGTTCATTTCACCTACTTAACTATCCCACATCACCAAAATAACATTTTACCTCTTTCCCTCTATATAAATCTTCACCTACCCCTCCCTCACCTATTTTACTCTCCTACCTATCCCTTCTTTCACCTATTTACTCTTAACCTTAACCATCATCAGTTTCCTTGACTGTCACTAGTCTTCTTGACTGTCATCAGTCCCTTCTGACCGACATCAATCACCCAAACGTTGACCAATGCCGACCAAAATCAACCAATGTCGACCAACCCTTAACTGGCTTCGGTCTCTGTTGTAGCATCAAAACCAAAATACCTATCCCCCATTCTCAAAAATTCACAAAAACCAACCTAAAAACCTAGTCTAATACACCCAAACCTATCCTAGCTTCATTCCCAACCCTATTTAATTGATATTTGACCTTCCCACCCTCATTTCCTACATTTCTTAACCACGATTTAAATAATTAAACATTACACCAAAATTTTTAAACAAAATGAATTTCTATAAACTAGTTTCAACCAAATGAAGGATTCAAATTGTCTTCTACCTCTACTCGGTGCTATCTCCATGGTGACACATCTGGCCGTTACACTAGTGGTCCACCTAATCCCTCTACCTCCTCCACCATGCCAAAATCAACTCCTCACCTCACAACTAATTGAATCAATCCACTTGATCTCATGGAACCGCCAATTGAATGCCAATCACTTGCTATGTGGCTCGCTAACTCATCTTGATGCCTTGTACTATCATTTTCCACTCCTCAATTTCTTGTATGTCAATTTCTAAAAAGGGCAAGGTCAAAATGAATCTGTAAAAAGTATATTTTTCCATTTTTAACTCTAATTCGGCATGACAAACATCAGTCATGTCGTGCCATAGCTAACCCACATTGGTTACACTATCACCAACATCGGTCACCTAACATAACCATTTTACCTACCCCATGACCATTTTACCTAAAACACATTATTTCTCAAACAAATTTTAACCTTACCAACACCTATTACATCTTACCCACAAGCCTACATTACATGTACATTTCCATAATTAAGTTTAGGGACATGTTATTTACATATACCTCAGCCCTAGCTATGCCCTGACCTACATACCTTGACCTGAACTACCTTTAGTGAGATTTGAATTTGTTTACTCACTATAACTTGTGATGTTGTGACCCATGTTGTTTAACCTAATGACCTTACCTTTCCTAATGACGTGATGTTTATCCCGAACATACCTTTGGTGTCAAGGAACAAAACCTATCACATGTTCCTACATTGAACCTTATTTTGATTTATGACCATATCTTATACCTTGGATACCTGAATCACTTAAACCTCATTTGGATAAACCTATCACCCTTTTGACAAACATAGAGTTTTCAAGATTTTCAACCTGATATTGTATAGTAATCTATATGTGTGTGTGCATTCAATTGTCACTACCCATTACCCAAAATGACCATACCCTTACCTACTGACCCTCACTTTCATCAATCACCTATTTACTAAACCAACTATTGACTACTTTTCCTACCTCATTGGTTCGTGGTTTAAGGGGGATCATCTCCACCCACACTTGGGGCATCCTAACCTTCACTCATACCTGGAGCACCGACTTCCTGTTTTTGTCAGTGTTGCTTATCAATACAAGCTATGCAAAAAAGGGGAAAATGTAAACACTAAATTTGGGTCACACCCCCCTTGGTCCCATTTAATCAATTAATGTAATGTTTTTACCTAACCCTGACCCCTTTACCACATATTCATATTAATTTAATTACTTATAATTGAATTAATGTTCATCCTCACATTATTAATTAATTTAATTACTTTAATTAAGTTACTTTACATATAACCTAGACACCTCACTCTAGACCCATTCCAATGGCATTTAACTCACAATGACTGAGTCATCACTCTAGGAATTGAGTCATCACTCCCAGTGCTGAGTCACCACTTGACCTAACCTGCTGAGACTTCTTCATAAAACTTGATTGGACTTATTCTATGACCTACCTACTTTATCTCATGTCAAATCCACTCCCCTAAGTGAACTCAATCAAAATCACACAAAAAATAGTAAATATCTGCCTATTTTTGGTAAACCTAGACTTTCCCACCCTAACCGACAATGGTTATCCCTCAACCAATGTCAGTCACCTTAATTTCCATCAATTACCTTATATACTCTTTCATAACTCTTCACCATGGTTTTTCATTTAGTTTTTGGGGATTATTGCATTCAAACGTGAATTTGAAAGCCCTCCTACATTTAGAAGATGAACACACACAACCATAGTGTAAGACAAGTAGATATTTTCCTTTCCAGAGCGTTGGAAAACTCATGGAATCACAGAGGCTGTATTGCCGTGGCACTAAACACAAAATCTCTTTATGGATAAAATACCATCATCCTCCACCTCCCAAGATCTATAAGGCATCAAGTAAGTATTGTTATCCTAATCATTTTTCTTATTCCTTTGGTAGATCTCTATTTTCTTTCAGTAATTTATTTCCTTTTTCACCTGTACATCACCTTCCTCCCACCAACCCACTATTCAACCATCCCAATCCCTTTCACTATTATAAACCTATTTCTTAGTATCCCTGAGTCTTCTCAGCCATATTACAACTCAAACCACACTACCCTCACTCTCTTTGTAATCACAGAGAGCCCTAAAAACATTTTCTTAATATTTTACTATCAAATTGCCCCTACCAACGGCGGTGACCTTAACTGTTATGGGTCTCTCCTCCCTACCAGCATTGGTCACCAGACCAATATCGGTCACTGTTTTTTCTACCAACCTTCACAAAAATACCTCTAACATCACCTAAATTCCACCCAATCCTCACCAGATACCTTTTTGGCCTTACCTAACACCCTTATGACCTATCCCAACAAGAAACATACCTTTCCTAATGATAGATTAGTTTATATTTCAACATTTTTTTAATCTATATTTTTGGTAATGTTTTGAGATACCTAAATCAAAGTGTTAGCAATAGGACCTTTATCTCTCATATTTACTTTCATTAATTTGATAAAAATAGAGGATTGACAGCCATTTGAGGAAGCATCATGCTTTGCGGATCTAGCCTTACTAGGTAGTCCTCTAAATCTTTCCATTTAATATCATTTTTTGGTCTTGTTTTGTATCTACAAGTAGTCCTTCCAAGGAAAAAAGGATTTCTCTACAATCAGCTTGGATAAAGTCAGTAACATGTGAATTCAACCTTCGACCTATAAATAACATGTATTCCTCATTGACCTTTACCTTATCTATTTTATCACACAACAATTTGGTGAAACTATATTGCAAAAAGTTTTAGGTAAAATGGGCAAGTATCAAAGAAGTTAAGAACATTTTTCTAAGCATGTTTTTCTAGTTTTCAAGCATGTGCTGGAATCGATAGGATAAAAAAAAATTGTTTGGTCTCAAAACCTCCGTGTTATCAATTCTAATGTCTCTAGTTGGTTATTTATTATGTTTCAAAGATTCACAAGGTACAGGTTTAGAGTCCTGAAGGTGCATGTCAAGCTTAGTCACATGCCTCAAGTCAAACCTTTCTTCATCTGCAAGAACTGTTGGTATTCAACTTGAGTTAGTTTTTTCTAAAAAAATAATTTATGGATTGCATGATTCCACTTGAACATCCTAGAATTCTTGTTTTTAATTTATAGGGGCATGTGTTGCAGGTTAGTACAAAGAGTGGTGAAGGAAATTTTTGAACATGAATGCTCTTATTTTTCCTGGTACTTAATCAAGAATATTGAGATGAGTATGTTGAAGTAACAGGTTCTATAAAAATTAAAATATGTTACATAGTGATCTATTCATCCTCTAAAATGCATTTTAGAGGCTCCTCAGGCACACAATACAAGCTATAGGTTGAATGTTATTACATTAACAGGTTTCATATCATTATACACTGCAATTTTTTAGTTCTCGATGCAAATAGGAGGTGTTAATGGTGTCTAGGTGATTTAGAAAGGTGGAGGTGCTTTCAAAAAACCTTCAAAGGATGGAATTCTCCAAGTTTATTAAGATTTGAGCAAGTAATGCATAATTATGTGTTCTCAGGTAGGTTACAATGATCAAACCATGTCCCTACAGTTTTGAGGAGGTTTTTTCTTGATTATCCCAATTCAACCACCAAAAAATAAAATACTTTTGAGGTCTTTACATCTTATTCACGTTTTAAAATAAAAATTTAAATTTAATAAAGGGTGCAGATAGAATTTGATTATAGAATATTTGATTTTCATGAAGATATGTTTAGAGTTTGTGTCTGATGGTTTGTTTGAATGATTCCTTTTAAATTCTCATGCTAAATATCCATGAATCGTTCTGTGGCCTTTTTTTGAGTATGTTCATAGTTTAATGTCTCCAATGTGAGTTGGATTTCATACCAAGAAGGGAAAATTTAATGTAAAAGCTCTTGAGAGTAACTTTCTATACTGTGCAGTATGATAGTGGTGATAAGTTAACTCTACCGTCCTTTTTTAGTCTTAGCAAATTGTGTGTAAAAGGGAATTTGAATAGTCTTTGACTGTTCCAAGAGTGCAACTACTCCTCTTTCCTTGAATCAAGAACTTTAAGAGGCCTTATTTGATAAATCAGTAGGAAGTTCAAGAGGTTGTGAAATAAAAGTTGAAAATATGACCTTATTTTAGAAGGTGGGCTTGAGTTAATCAAGAAGGTGTGAAGATGGAATTTGAGAGGTCTGATGTTAGTTACAAATGGAATGTGAAGTGAACATAGGAGAGAAAGAATTCAAAAGGAAGACAAAAAAAAGCCTACAATTTGAAAAGTTTGTTTTTATCTTTTTGTTTATGATATTGAGTCAAGTATGAAAAGATAATTGTAGATTCAAATAAAAGAGAAAGAAAAAATTCTAAAGAAAAAAACTTTAAGAGGCATATAAAAGATAGTGATGCAAAACTAGTGAAAGTTTTTGTTAATGTGTAAGGTGCAGTTGTATGAATATGTTTTGACTAAGAAAAAGAATGTGTAGAAAATAGTGAGTTGTTAAAGAAGTTAAAAAGTTTTTGTAGGATGAAAATTTAAGTGGATGGAGTAAAAATTGAGGATGTTTCAGTCTTGCATTGCATTGAGAAAACCCCCCTTTATCTTCTTTTTAAGAAAACCCCTGGAAGTCTCTTTTGGGTTAGTAGTTGGTTGTGGTAACACAAAGATGATGAAGTGTCTGCAATAACAAGTGGATGAAGAAAATAAGTCTTTTTGTTGTATATTTAAAATCTATTTTCAATATATTTATGTTAATATAGTATTGTTGAGATCTTGATTGTATGTGGTAAAGTGTTGATAAGGATATCTAGTCATTGTGTGTTTTTTTAAATATTAATCAAGGAAGAGTCTGAGTATATCTTTTTTTCCAATTTTTTTATGAGCTATATAAAATTATGATCAAGAATTAATGTTTGTAGTTTATGAGGGTGTTTTTGTATGGTTTGAAGTAGAAAATAGAAATGTTTTATTAGAGGAATGATTCACCCCCCTCTTTGTACTTTTTCATTTTTAGTAATTGGTTTCAAAGAAAGCCCTTGGAAGCAACTTTAACAAGCTAGAGGGAGATATATGATGACAAGGATAGGAGATATTTATTACATAAGGAGGGGAATGGATTACTATAAAGATAATATGGAAAAATTAGTTGAATCATATGAGGAAATAACCAAGTGTATACAAACTCAACTCAAGGAAGCCCTAGCTGATAAATAAGAACTAAAGAAAGAGAAATAAGAACTGAAGAAATAGTTTAACATCATGACAAGTAAGGTATCATCTTCTCAAGAGAGCTCATAAAATATGAATAAGATGTTAGGAAAAAAAAAGGCATATGGTGACATAACAGACCTAGGTTTCAAAGAAAATTCATGCAGTATAGATAAAAATGAAGGTGAATCAAGTTAATGATCAAAAGGAAAAATGTAGTCAAGAAAGAGATATTGTTTAAACCTTTGATCTCATTGAATATCATTTTTCAAGAAAATAAATTCATTTAGGCATGTTTTTATTCATGGAAATTACTACAAGTGTGGGGCTTATAGACATAGGGCTAGTATGTGTAATCCTAATGTTGAAAAGAGAGAAGATTATAAAGAAGAAACTCAAGAACATCACTCTGAAGGAAATAAGGAAGATCAAAAATTTGGACAAATATATGGAGCTAAGTGTTATCATTTTCATGAGAAAGGAAATTTTAAAAAGTATTGTAAAAACGAGCCATCAAACATAAGAAGGTATGTATGTATGTTTAATGGTTATTGTTATGCTTGCGATGAATATGGACATAGATCTTTTGAGTGAAAAGGAAGGTAAGTTGAATGTTGTAGGTGACAAAAGTTAGGGCACATTGTAAGGTTTTGAGATGTAGGTCAACCGAACAAAGAAATTCAAAGACCCAAGCAACAACCTTAGAAATACAATAAGAAGAGATAAGTTTGTCAAAGTGCTCAAAAGGATCCCAAGAAGGTGACTGATCAAAAGGAGGGGTCTGTTGTGAAAAATGAAGGATCAAAATATAATGAACCAATCAAGAAACAAAAATAAATATTGAGACCTTCTTAGGTCTCTCATCAAGCTCCTCCATTGTGTATTGGCATGAGAGGGAGCTGTCTAAGTAAAGGTGTGTGTGTCTCCTTCATGTTTTCAAGGTCTGAGGTCCTGAGTATCTTTACAAGTGTTTGGGGATCTAAGTAATTGATCTTGTAGTATGATTCAAGATTCTATGTTTTGGTGTCTTCATGAGTGCATGAATGTGTTTATCAATCAATATTTTTGTTATCAAAGTGTATTCTCAATCGTTGGTAATTCAGTGTGTGTGTATGAGTCATGATGATGTCCCATGAGAAGGTTGTTGTGTCTTGTTAATAATGGATGATCCTTCTTTGTTCTAATTCTATAATTAGATTTGGTTAGAGAATTCATGATCTGTTAGTAGAGTCATGTTTCAAGGAGGTCTATATTCATGTAAAAGATATCCTTGCAATCACAGTATGATGTTATGAAATGATTTTCATGGGCTAAAATGAGATATGAATGTCATAGTAAACTAAGTTCCTCATGTTGTACCTCAATCATTCAAGTTAAGCTCATCAAGGTTATCAAAATGGTGGTCAGTGTCTTGTACTCTGTATGAAGTGTCAAAGTGAAAGATAGTAAATTTGAAGGATCAATAATACTTAAACATTAAGTTATTGAAATACATTGTACTCATTATGTCTTAAAAGATTTGATTTAACCCAGTACTCTGAGCTTACTCCAAGTATTATCAGTCAAGAGTTTTGGTTGCATGGTCTCATTCTACTAAGTGATCTTCAATGAATATTTTTCTCTGTATGGTGTCTCAAAAGGAGTGATGGTCACATATCAAGTTTTCCATGATCATGAATGAGCTCATATTGAATGTATAAGTTATATTCAATGGCTTGAAGTTTTGAATAAATCCTATCAAGCAAGAGATAAGCTTCTATATGTGCATCAAGAAGCAAATGTTAAAAAGGTGGTCTATCTTCTAGAGTCTATAATGATATGAGAGTTAAAATATGGCTTCCATGAAGTTCTTTGTCTTAGAATATTGCATTAGTGATTGTGAAGGCTATAAGTGTCTCTAGGTGGAGATCCAATCCTGCTATAGGAATGATCATCAAACATGAAGTGCAAGATGTCAATATGGGGTATTCTAAGCTAACATAGAGGGTTACGAATCTATGTATTCATCAAGAAGACCTACAATGTTAGTTATAGGTCTAAAATGATATTTCATCAAGGAATCAAGGGTTGAGGTTGAGGTTGATGTTCCTAGAAGCTAATATTCATGTCTAAAATTTGTGCAAATGCCCTAGTTTTTGTGAAAGGGTGAGGTCTTGTGGTCTCATAAATAAGTATGAGGATACTCTAGATGAGGTGTTTATATATTGAAACCCTAACATTTGAATTACATGTTCAAAATAAGGTGAAGACATGAAGGATAATCATGGTCATACAATTTTTTGCATGAAGCAAGTTTCCTAGCATATAATCAAGGTCAAATAATTCATTTTAAATTTGATAAGGATATACAGGATCACATGTTGTGTATAGTTGTGTTCTCATAGATTAAAGTGTTGACATAGAAATAAGAAGTCATTGAGAAGGGAGCTAGATGAGTGGAATACAGTTCTAGTCTAGAGTCTATAGTGATCAAGCCTGAATGTATCCTCAGAATTAATGGAATCAGGTATGCTATAGGATACATGTGAATACCTCTCTAAAATATGATACTACAAGTGATAATATGTCAAGGTGAAAAATAATGAGTTACAATTCCTTTGTGTCTAACGTATTTTGAGGTGATAAAACTTATTCACAATCATTATGAGGAAGAAACATGGTAACAATAGGGATAAAACATGAATACTATAATTTGTGCACTCTATCTCAAACCTGGTTGTTGCAATTAAACATGATATTTCATGATGATTCATTAGTTCAAGTTCCATTTCATCTATATTCAAGTAAGTCTTGGCAGTATACAAGGTTGTGGGTGTAGCATGAAGGATTCTAGAATGTGATCTCTTGAAAGAAACAATACATAGTGGTCTAAGATGCTTTCCTAGAGACATAGGAAGAACAAGGTAATTTCCATGTTCTTTACAGTCACTTTTTTCAAAATGGAGTCTTCAAAAGATGCATTGTAGGCTTCTAGATAAATAAAGAAGTTTATACATGATCTTATGTATGCAATTTTACATCCTCAAGCTTGAAAAGTAAGAGAATGAACTTTGGTGTAACCTTCACGGAGTATCCTAGGTGTGCATTGGTATGGAAAAAAATTTCAACTATATAAAGAATATTTGAATGCATTCTTGAAGGATCTAAGAAATAGTGATGACCTATAGGACTATTATACTCTCTTGAAGTGGAAATTGTCTAAAATAGTGAAGTGAAAGTTTCCTCAAGGTATGCGTATCTTTGTATGTCTTATAGTATGTAAAGAAAAACACCAAGTTACTGATGTAAAGAATAAGTTGTTATAGTTGTGCATGAAAATTATTGTGTCCTTAAGATGCATGAATCAAGATTTAAGTGTCCTAGTGAGGTATTACATGGCTAAGTGATATGTGGCTTCTCAAGTGTTACAAGTAAGGATAGAAAGTAATAGCCAAGGAATGTAAGAGTAGATTATGGTCTAAAGAGGTTTCTACAACCTATGAGAAGTATGACATACATTGTTGTAGTGGCACAAGGATGAATCCAAATGATTCTTACTTATGTCAAGCATAGTGACTAGGTATTTTGAAGGTAGTGTGGTGTTCAAGCTCGTAAAGAGGGTGTTCAAAGAATGTATGAATTTAAGGATTGTGTTCATATATAATCTTTCAAGAAAGGTATGTACTTAAATTTTTTTAATGTCCTAATACAAAGGTAAAGGTAAATGCATGGTGTTCAAGGTCTATGAAAGCTAGAATATCAGGTATTCTTATTGTTAAGCATGGTTACAAGACAAAAAAGGTAAAAATACATTCATCAAGTGTTTGAGCTTCAAGATATACAGGTTAACATAGAGATAGTCCATGAGACTTATTGACAAGATGAGAATTCTATTCTACTCCATGAAATGTATTCATTGTATAGAATGTGATAATTTTTATGAGGATCTACAGTGTTAAATGGAGAAATCCATAGGTAAGTGTGAGCTAAAAGAGGCTACATTATGCTAAAATATGCTACATTATGCATGAAGGAAGATGATTATATATTCTAAATGTCTTATATTTCATAACAAAACTCTATATTTGATGATAAATTTTAGCAACAACAATTTGAGATTAGTGCATGAAAATAGGAAAAATCCAGAGACAAATAAAATATCAAAAATAATTGATAGATTAAAACTTGAGCAATTACATGATGAGAGAGCTTACAATATATAGGAGAATGAACTCCTTAAAACAAGGATTCAACTCCAATCTTTAATCCCATAATATCCTCACATATCTCTCCTATAATCACTCCCAAACCCAAAAATATCTCACACAACTCCCAAATAGCTATGTGAGTTGTTTATTCAACAAACTCACAACTAATACATATTATCCTATATTATTAATAATTAATTGATTAATAACTCATATTAATAATATTACAAAATTTTATTTTTCTCACCTAAATATGATATTAATATCCCAATATTAATATCATACTAACACACTAAATTACTAATGTAATATATGAATTTTGCATTTAACTATTACAAACAATAATGTGGGCACTAATTTTCTAACATTCACCCCTTTAGTGTGAACATGGATGAGTTCTTTCTATTACCTACTCATGTTCAACAATACGATGGTTTTCAAAGAGTACCATCAACTCCAACAGGTTTTCTAGTGGAATTATTAACCATTCTATATGTGATTTTCTAAGAGATTCACAAACTCTCAAATTAGTTTTCTAGTGGACCACCAACCACTTTTATAACAACGTACATGTTTCCCCACTCCAATTTTTACATTCAAGGGAAAATATAAGAAAAATCACTCATGCAGGAGCTCACTTATTACAAGAGTGAATAGGAATAAATCATCTATTCTTATTACAATACACAATCAAAATTAAACACAAAAAAACAATGCTACAAATTCATTGTGTGGCCCCTTCGCTTGCGGCTAGCAAGAGGTCACTGATTAACCTCCTTCATATGTTTCCTCCAGCCTCCATGGTGATGCTACTTAGTTAAAAAATGTAGATTTTAGGCTCATTACACAATTTTTATGAGTGTTAGATTCAACTGATAATGTACCCCCTGACTATGGACATCGCGTGCAAGTGAAAATGCATCCAATTAAAAAATTACATAAATGTATTACGCACCACTTTTTCTTTTTTCAGATCCCTATTTTTATTTCCACTTTTATCTTAAACTAGAAACTGGGTTTTTATAAAATTATAACAGAAGTTTTCTAGATATTAACTAAACAAACCCAATAAATTTTGTAGTATTTTGAATCTGGGTTTTTTTAGATATATTCAATCTATAAAACGTTTGTTTTAAAAACAACAAAACATTTCACTCAACTTACACTGAATTTTACACCTAGATAAAAGACAAATCTGAAGCTGATGTAAACTACAATATTATGCGTCTTGTTCTTATCTTTCTATTTAAAATACAAGACATCAATTGGATTTCATATGAGTAAATTTCATTCTTTTTACTTTAATGTGTCTGCTGAAAATATTCTTACGGGATTCCTTCAACCTTCTTCTTCTTCTTCTTCTTCTTCTTCTACACTTGTAGAAGGAAAATTGCTTTGATACTAGATGATAACAAAACTCTAGATTTGATGATAAAATTTAGTAGCAACAATTTGAGATTAGCGCAAGAAAATAGGAAAAATCCAAAGAAAAATAAAATATCAAAATTAATTGATAGATTAAAACTTGACCAATTACATGATGAGAGATATTATAATATATAGGAGAATGAACTCCTTAAAACAAGGATTCAACTCTAATCTTTAATCCCATAATATCCTCACATATCTCTCCTATAATCACTCCCAAACCTAACAATCTCTCGCACAACTCCCAAATAGCTATGTGAGTTGTTTATTCAACAAACTCACAACTAATACATATTATCCTATATTATTAATAATGAATTGATTAATAACTCATATTAATAATATTACAAACTTTTATTTTTCTCACACAAAAATGATATTAATATCACAATATTAATATCATACTAACACACTAAATTACTAATGTAATATATGAATATTACATTTAATTATTACAAACAATAATGTGAGCACTAATTTCCTAACATTCACCCCCTTAGTGTGAACATGGGTGAGTTCTTTCTATTACCTGCTCATGGTCTACAATACGATGGTTTTCAAAGAGTATCATCAACTCTAACAGGTTTTCTAGTGGAACTATTAACCATTCTATATGTGATTTTCTAAGAGATTTGCAAACTCTCAAATTGGTTTTCTAGTGGACTACCAACCACTTTCATAGTAGCGTACATGTTTCCCCACTCCCATTTTTACATTTAAGGGAAAATATAAGAAATATCACTCATGCAAGAGCTCACTTATTACAAGAGCGAATAGGAATAAATCATTTGTTTTTATTACAATACACAACCAAAATTAATCACACAAAAAAATAATGCCACAAATTCATTGTGTGGCCCCTTTGCTTGCGGCTAGCGAGAGGTCACTGATTAACCTCCTTCATCTATTTCGTCCAGCCTCCATGGTGATGCGTCTTAGTTAGAAAATGTAGCTTTTAGGCTTATTACACAATTTTTATGAGGGTCAGAATTAACTGATAATGCACCCCCTGACTATGGACATCACGTGCAAGTGAAAATGTGTCCAATTAAAAAATTACATAAATGTATTACGCACCACTTTTTCTTTTTTCAGATCCCTATTTTTATTTCCAATTTTCTCTTACACTATAAATTAGGTTTTTGTAAAATTATAAGAAATTTTTTCCAAATATTAACTAAATAAACCCAATAAATTTTGTAATATTTTGAATCTGGTTTTTTATATGTATTTAATCTATCAAACGTTTGTTTTAAAAACAAAAAAAACATTTCCCTCAACTTACACCAAATTTTATGCATAGATAAAATAAAAATCTGAAGCTAATGTAAACTACAATATTGTGCATCTTGTTCTTATCTTTCTAGAAAAAAACAAGACATCAATTGGATATCATATGAGTAAACTGCATTCTTTTTAATCTAATGTGTCTGCTAAAAATTTTCTTATGGGATTCCTTTAACCATCTTCTTCTTCTTCTTCTACACTTGTAGAAGGAAACTTGCTTTGATACCAGATTATAACAAAACTCTAGATTTGATGATAAAATTTAGCAGCAACAATTTGAGATTAGCGCATGAAAATAGGAAAAATCTAAAGACAAATAAAATATCAAAAATAATTGATAGATTAAAACTTGAGCAATTACAGGATGAGAGAGCTTACAATATATAGGAGAATATACTCCTTAAAACAAGGATTCAACTCCAATCTTTATTCCCATAATATCCTCACATATCTCTCCTATAATCACTCCCAAACTCAACAATCTCTCACACAACTCCCAAATAGCTATGTGAGTTGTTTAGTCAACAAACTCATAACTAATACATATTATCCTATATTATTAATAATGAATTGATTAATAACTCATATTAATAATATTACAAACTTTTATTTTTCTCACATAAATATGATATTAATATCACAATATTAATATCATACTAACACACTAAATTACTAATGTATTATATGAATATTACATTTAACTATTACAAACAATAATGTGAGCACTAATTTCCAAACAATATTAAATCTGGTACATATATATTGGTTTACTTGTTGTTCTATACACTAGGATGGTCTACTATAGTCATGATGAATTCTCAGAGGCATAATATTCTTGTGTCACAAGGTAAGAGTCCTTATGCTCAGATGGTAAAAGGAAAAGCTACAAATGCATGAATTCTAAAAAAGACAGGGTATGATGATCTCTCAAAGTGCAAAGAAATACACATTTTTAGTGCTTGTGTTGGTGATTTGTTGATGCTATGAGATGTTGAAAGTATAAAATGACAAGCAATAGATAAGCTACATGTGTGAGGAGTGTAATATCTTTTCATGATAGGGGGAGTCCTTCTAACCCTCACTTAGATGTTCTTGATGCTAAGAAATATGATTAACAAAAGTGTATATTAAAGCTATAGGTATTACAATGGATAAGAATAAACTAGTGAATTTGAAGTGTCATGATGGTATTTGTCTTATTAATTATGTAATCAAGGCTATGAGTACAAACTCAATTCCCTATGATGTATGACATGGTCAATGTTATGCTCAAAAGGAAATAAAGTCTATAAAAATTCTAGGGTGAAGGCTATATCATGAAAAGTGAACAATGTTCTTACAAAATTTTCTCCAAGGAGATGTGAAAAATATTTTTAGAAATTATCTCACTTGTGTTTTCATTGATGTCACAGTGGTCTAAGTGTTTTAGGTATGTTGGATAGGTGATCTAGGGATCTCTAAAGTTGCATATGTGTGGCTTAAGTCTCTAAAATTTGGTATGAACATCAAAAAAACTCCATGAAGTGAGTGAAATATGTCAATGAGTATGTAACATGTCCACATGGTCTAGTCATGAAATGTGTCTATCAATTCAAGTCATTCTAGGCCTTGGCCTAGTGTAAATACATGATGTAAATAAAGAAAACATGAGAAATAACCAAAAACAAAGCGTGAAAAGAAATATTGAATAACTATTAGGTGGAACAAGAGGTGTAGAAATAGATACAAGAGACAAAACAGGTTCATGAGACTGAAAAGTGTCACTATGGAGCTTTCTTAAGCCAATCAACAAGCAAACAAGGTGTGAAATGTTGAACCAAGGTGTGATAATGAAAATAAATCATGGAATGAGCATTAAATGGTTATAAATGGTGTGTACAATACTTGTCTTGTAGTTATTAAAGTGCTTTAGGCACTTCTACTAGTAAGCATAGTTCAAAAATTGAGAATTAGATACCAAAGGGCACCTAGATGAGATGGGATGGAAAGATACAATATGAACCAAAGAAAACTATCACCTATATGTTTTACAGGATTTTATTTTTAAAATGTGATAAAAAATTTAGAAGTTGAGGATAGATATTTTGATACAAGTATTTCCAAAACTCAATTTTTTAAAGTATGTAAATCGAGCACCAAACTTCTTAGAAGTCAAAATTTTTTTTGGAGCCTCCTTCGGATAAATAATAAGATAAAAAATGGATTAAATTTGGAAAAAATATATGGTGTTAAAATTATTTCAATTATTGGTTGAATATTTTAGAATTCCTATCCATTTTTGTGAGCATGTTTATAACCCTCCAAACCCCAGTTTGGACTAGTCTTAGAAAATTGAGTTGGATAGGTGTCTTAACTCAACTAGTTTTATTGAAACCTATTTTAACATAAATACAAGTCCTCGGGGAACATTTCCATGATATTTTTATTTCATGATGCGTGGTGGACCTCATTAGAAAAAAAATATTTTGTGAAGATTTGAGTGTACAAAATAATCTTGCAAAGGAAACCATACTCCAATATTATGTGAATGATGTTGGAAATGTGTAATTAAACTTCATAAATTTATGTGGGTTAGTATTTTGGAGAAAATTTGAGTAATGGTTGCATATTTGAGCTTACTAACAAAAGGAGCTTGTTTTAAGAAGCTAGTGAAGAATAATGAAGCTAAACATGTTGAATTACATTGAATTAATGATGTTTATTAACTTTATCATTATTTTAATTTGTCATAAAAATTTTTAAAGTGCATGTTTCATTTTAGAAGAATAATTTCTTGCTTAAAGGTGATTGAGCCAAAACCACTCTTTTAGGCCTATTTGAGAAGCATGCATGAATGGGTATGAAGGTGATAATTTATCCATTTTACATATGGGTATGAATGATTTAAAATGTTTTATACATCTAAATTGAAGTGTTAGAGGTGATAGAGAGCTATGAAAATTTATTTGGTGGTTTTTTACCACATTGTAAGGAAGACTAGTTTTTGTGTCTTTAAGACTAGCCAGAACAGTTACAGAGATCCAAGATTTTGGAATCCTTACGCCATGAATTTCATCATTATGATAAGTGGATGAGATATTATACTTCATTATATGTCCATTGATAGGTTACTTTCCTCATGATGAAGATATTTGAGGTACATACCAGCTCAATTCTTGAAGATAGAATTTAGAGATGTTGAAACCAACCAGGAAAGTCTTGAAAAGTGGTGTTTCTTGATCTGAAAATTCTTGATTTGGATATTTAATGAAATTATACATCCTAGGGTTCATTTTTTATATTTTACTTGGGTCATGAAGATGAGGGGAAGTTTTTTAGTTAGATGTTTTCTCAGGACTATACTTGTCGAAGCTAATTTAAGCATACCTATGAACCTAAATGAATGTCTTGGCTAATGTGGCGAGATTATAAGAAAATAAGAGAATTATTTAGTTTTTTGTGACCATTTACAACGTGAATTAAAATATGGAACCCTTGTGGAAATTTTTGGGGGCTAGAAGACAAAAGATGAGCTCATTTGGATAAGAAGACAAAATATGATTTCATTCAAATCCCAATTCAAATTCAAGGCTAGGAAGTTAAAGAGTCAAGTGGAAAAAAAAGTGTAAGATTCATCTTCATGAAGGTTTTGTTCTATAAAATGGTGTTCCACGTTTAGGTGTGTTGAATCTTGAAAACCCCTTTTCTCTTCTATTAAATTAAATCTTTGTTGTAAAGCAAACCACCTTGAAGTCTCTTATAGGCTAGTAGTTTGTTTGAGTTTCATGTGGAGGATGTGAGTGAAAAAATGGTGAATTATCTATTGGTTGTAATATGATTTGAATAGTTTTAATCTAATTTGAATACCAATAAAGAATAATTCTTAGTATATCTTCTGTTCTTTATCTATATCCATTTCTTGATGAACTATATCTAATTATGAGAAAACATTAGTGTATATGATCTATGAGGATGTATGTTTGATGTTTGAAGTATAAAAGTTAAAGTTTTTATTACAAGACTAATTCAACCCCCCTCGGTCCTTTTTTATTTTTAACAATTGGTATCATAACAAGCCATTGGAATCAAATTTAACAAGATAAAGTGAGATCTTCTGTGACAAGGATGGGATATATTTATCACATGAGGTGGGGAGTAGAGATCTGTAAAGAGAAGATAGAAAAAATGATTCTATCATAAAAGGAAGTTATGAAGTGTTTACATACTCAACTCAAGTAAACTCTAGCTGAGAAAGAAGAAATGAAGAAAGAGTTAAGCATCCTGACAAGTAAGGTATCATATTTTCAAGAGAGATCAGAAAATTTGAATAAGATATTAAGAAAAAAAAAGGTATATGGTGATAGAACATGTCTTTTATTCATAGAATATTTATGCAGGATAGAGAAAATTGAAGGTGAATCAAGTCAAGGATCAAATTAAAAAATGTAGTTAAGCAAGGGAGATAGTTTAAAGCCTTCATCTAATGTAAGATCATTTGTCAAGAAAAAAAATACATATATGCATGTTGCCTTTCATGGTAATTTCTAAAAGTATGGTGCTTATGGACATAGGGCTAGTATGTGTAATCCTAATATTGAAAAGAGAGAATGTTCTAAAAAAGAAACTCAAGAACATCACTCTAAAGGAAAGAAGAAGAGAAAAAATTAGGATAAAGATATGGAGCTGAATGTTATCACTGTCATTAGAAAGGACATATAATAAAGTATGGAAACAATGATCCATCAAACATAAGGAGGTATGAAATCAATTTCAATGGTTATTTCTATTTTTGCAATGAATATGTACATAGAGATTTTGAATGTAAAGGAAAGAATGTGGAATATGTTAGGTGCCATAAGGTAGGGAACATTGCAATGTGTTGTGATGTAGGTCAGCTGAAGAAATAAATTCAAAGACCCAAGAAAAAATATCAGAAATATAAGAAGAAGATAGAGTCTAGAAAAAGTTCTCAAAAGGATTCTAAGAAGGTGATTGTCCAAAACGAGGGTGTTATGATAACTAAAGATTTAGAAAATAATGTACTAGTCAAGAAACTAAAAGATATCTTGAGACATTCTTAGTTCTCCCATCAATAGCCTCCATGGTATATAAGAGTGAGGGGGAGATTTTTAAATCAAGGTGTGTGTCTTCCCCATGTTGTTCAAGTTATGAGCTCCTATGTCTCTTTGAAATTTTTTGTGGATTTTTTAGTTTTGAGTCAAGCTTCTATGTTTTTGTGTCTTCATGGGTGCATGGCTATGTTTACAAGGTGCATTCTCAACATGTGGTGTCTTAGGATGTATATGAGTCATGATGAGGTTGGTGTGTCCTATTTTTATCTGAACTTGTCATAAACAAAAAGAAAAGTGTGTCAAAGTTTGCTTAGATTGTAAAGGTTCAAAACATTTCAATAAGGTGCAATAGATTCATTGGACAATAAGCTCTCTTAGAAAGTAATTCTCTTTCCTGAAATCAGGATTCAGATCATTTTGATCTAGTCATTATGAACTAGATTTGCAACATTGAAAGATAGGAAGAGGGAGTATCCATCATGTTTAAAGTTGTTATCTCACTAGAAAATCATATGGGGTATGAGTTTGGATAAAAAGAAGTATATGTATAAAGACAATCATGTTGAGTTCCATGAAACAAAGGACACAATATCTTGCTTAGTTATTCATCATGTCAATTTGGTTTGTTATTAATCTCAATGGGTTAAACATGGTTAGATTAGTTAAGACTAAGAGGCACAATGATAAGGTTTTCTTCTCTTGAAATATTATCCAGTCCTCTGTGTTAAAGTCTTGAAGATGATAATGTTTTTATACTCCATGAATGGTCTTCAGTGTCTAGAATGTAAGGTATAATATGAGGTATATATTGTTTGAAAAATGAATGTATAGTTTTCCATTCTCATTAATGGCACCCCTTTTGGTTTTTTCCCTAGCTCTCAAGGTTTAAGGCAAGGGGATCCTCTCTGCCCTTTCCTTTTCATTATCATGGCTGAAGCTATAATCAGAAGATTGAATGTTGATACTGAGAAATGTTACATCAAAGGGATTTCTCTGGCAAAGGATTTGGACAATGTGTCTCACCAAAATTTTGTGGATGACACATTCCTTGTGGGAGAAGCTACTATTCTAGAAGCTAAGAATCTTAAAATCCTTCTAGATGACTACATGGAATTTTTTATCCAGATGGTGAACTATAGAAAAATCTCTCTTTTCTTCATTCATACCTTAGAGAGCCGTTGTAAGAAGATTGCTGAAATTATGGATTGTTTCTATAAGTCCTTCCCTACTATCTATCTTGGAATCCCTCTTGGGGATAAGAGACCCTCTAGTTTGGAGTGGAACTTCCTGATTGAAAGGTTTGATAAAAAAAATTATGTTGGAAATCTAATTTGTTATTTCAGGCTAGAAAAAATACTCTTCTTTCTAGCTCACTCCAGAGTCTTCCGGTTTATGTCATGTCTCTCTACCAACTTCCTGGGAGCATAGGGGGGAAACTAGAAAAGATCCAAAAATGTTTCTTATGGAGTGGAACTGAAAGTAAGGAAAGAATCCTACTTGTGGCATGGACTAGAGTTTATAAACCCAAAAAAATTGGGGGTCTTGGTCTTAGAGACTGGAATAAAATGAATAAAGCCCTCTTAGCTAAAATTGGCTGGAGGTTAACGAAATAAAATAATGTGTGGACCAAAATTCTTAAGATAAAATATTAGATGGATGCAAATGACAAAAGATGGATTTTCAAATAAGCTTATTTCAATGGTTCAAGGATATGGAAAGCTATAATTTGGGCTAAATAAATTGTTGCTAGGGGAAGTAGATGGAAAATAGGGAAAGGAAATGAGATATGTTTCTAGAATGATAAATGGGCTGGGAATTTTACCCTAAAATAAAAATTCCCCCAAATTACAAGGTTGATTGAGGAGAAATATGGGGAAAAAATTATCAATTATATGGAAGAGGAAGACAACTTTCAGACATGGAAAATTATTGAACCGGACAGTCAGGAAATCAAAGAACACTTGGTTGCTCTTATTGATTTTATAAAAATTTATGTGTCTTCTAACAACAAGGATCTAGATAGAATTGTGTGGGAAAAAGAACAAAATGGTAATTTCTCATTCAAATATACCTACTCTCTATTCTTTTAGGGGGAAACTAGAAATGAAGACTTAATGGTTGGAAAAATATGGAACAAGAACATATCTCCTAAATTCAATGTGTTTAGCTAGCTTGCTATAATAAAGAAGATTCTAACAGTGGATAAATTGAATAAAAGAGGATTCCAAATGGTCAATAGGTGTGTTCTTTATGAAAAGAACATGGAAATGGTGAACCATCTGTTCTTATAATGCCCTCTCTCTCTCCAGATGTTATCTTCTATTTTGGTTTTCTTTTCAGTTCCAAGGGTAAATCCTAATGAAATCTATGATGCATGGATTCAATGGAAATTCCCTTTCATTAGTCAAAGGCTTAAAAATATTTGGATATTGAGCCTAAGTCACCTATGGTGGTAAATATGGAAATAAAGAAATAGGAGGATCTTCAAAAATAAAAAACTTCCAAAGATGCTATTAATAAACAATTTCTTTCAGGCTGTTATAAATAATTTTTCTTTCCTCAAGAAAAAATAAGTTGAATTTCTTGAATGCGAACAAAATTTCATTAGGAATTGGAATTTAATTTATAACCCTCAACCTAAGAAGCCCAACCCTTGAGAGGGGGTTAAGTGGACTCCTCCTAGAGGTGGATTTCTTAAACTCAACTTTGATGGAGCTGTTAAAGGGAATCCTAGGAAAGCATGAGGAGGAGGTGTTTTTCATGATGATGAAGGTAAGTTTCTTCTTTCCTATATTTTTAATCTAGGTATCCAATCAAAAAATGTTACCAAGGCTGCTGCTTTATTCTGGGGAGTGAAGTTGGTAGAAGAGAAAGGTTTCAAGCATATAGTTGTGGAAGGGGACTCTTTGTATATTATCTCTTATGTGAAGGGAGTGTCTCAGGTCTCTATTTCTATAGTTGACTTCATCACTAAATCTAAGGTAAACTATCCTCCTTCAAAACTATATCCTTTCAACATGTGTTTCGTGAAGGAAACAAACTAGCTAATATTTTGGCTAATATGGGGGTGGATGATAAGTTATTAAAGGTGGTCAAGGATCTTAAAGAGATGGATGCTAATTTCATAGACACCTTGAAAAGGGAAAGAATTCCTAATAGCACACCTTTTAATGAGGATGTAATTATTCCTTTGGTTTGATGTCTCATGATTTCATGTATCTTAGCATCATTCAAACATTTATTTCATATCTTTACAAAGGCATGATAGATCTCTGCATTTTTTGGAATATCACCATCAAGTCTAGTATAGATGTTCACCCTTAGAAGAAAAATAAGAATAGCATTAGTAGAATGGGAGGGGATTTAGTACGTACTGAACCAAGTAAGGTCCCGATGATGTCAAAGATGAGGTTTTTCTTGAAAAGGTGGTAATGTTACATTTCTTTAGAATTTTCAATGGGCATGATGAAAATTTGAGTGAAGCTGTGGCAAAAAATTGGAAGGAAGGCCACATCTGGGTTGGAAATTTCTCTTTCACCATTTCCCCCAAGATTGTTGCTAAAGTTTCTGGTCTGTCCATGGAGGGAAGAAGCATTTTCAAACCTAAGTAAAATTATAGCCAAGAGATTGACTTCTTCATGTAAGGTAAGGGTGTTCCCATCTCTCTCCATAATGGGTATGCTAGAGGTAATTTTCCCCACACTTATGGTGAAATTACTTAGTTAATTATGGCCTATATTACTCTTGAATGACATTACAAAGTGATCTATGGGTACCAATTTCCCATGTTGAACCATGTTAGAAACAACAAGCCCTACAATCTGTCATATTTTTTGTTCTCCTCCTTGTCCAAATCTATATCTCAGGTTGAGAAAGGTACTTTCTCCTTGCTGTTGCGTCAAGGTTTCATTGAAGCTATGCTTAGGCTGGGAACTCCCCTCATTGGCAAAAATGAAAAATTGGGGGCCTCTACGTGCCTAAAGAAAAATTCTTTGGAAAGGAATTCTAAAATCCTGGATGTCAAGGAGGTTATTGTTAGTGAGGTTTTTCCTTCTAGAACCATGGAAAAAATAATTATATCCCACTAGGAAAATTTCGGCCTCAAGAAGCAACACAAGGAGGAGAAGGTTTCTGCTTCAGCTAAGAAGGTGGAAGTTATTTTGGAGTAGGAAGAGAATCAGGAAGGTAATCAATCTACTTCCAGTGAAATTCAGGAGGAAGAGGATTTGGAAGGGGATCACAATGAGGATATGGAAAGTGGGAAAGTTCCTGAAGCATCTAATGGCAAGAGATCAAAGAAATCAGAGGAGGAAATAGAAATATTGCATGCTCCCAAAACTACTTAAAATAAACTCTTTAATGCTCAAGATTGTGCAATCAAATCCAATGTTTTTATGAGGGAATTTGAAAATTACATGTTAGACACTAACATTAACAGACACAAGATTAGTATGGTGTCTATGGACTTGAGGGAATTGAATGAAAAAGTGGAGAAGTTGTCTTCTATTGTTCTGAGTGAACAATTAAAAAATGCTAATGAAAGAAGCCTGGCTATGGAAAATGAAATGCTGAAGATGAAGGAAATAATTCTTCAAATAAGAGATGTTCACATTCTCAATGTTAAAATTACCATTCATCACCTTAAATTCCTTGATGAGATGATCCATTCTATGGAATTAGATAAGGAGAAAGAAAAAGAAGGAAATGGCCCCAAAGTACAGATAGTTGAACTGAACTATGGAAGTCTACTATAGCCATCTTAGTCAAAGAATGGAATGGATGCATGAGTACTGTGGAGGAACTGGTAAAATAAGGATGAAGTGGTCTGATCTCATAGATTATGATTTCCTATTGCTTGTTAATACTTTATTGCTTCATAATTTTTATGTTGTTAGTTACTCAGACCCTTACTGTTACTTACTCTTCCACGGGTTATCTATGTAGTTTCTTTTTTATGTTTTGAATAGTTGATCTTGAGGTTATGTTTGAAGTATAAAGATAGGGTATGAGAGATTCATGAGTGTGTACTTACATTAGGAAGTCTAGGTAAAGTATTCGAAGATGAGAACGTAATAGACATATAAGGTAAGAAGAAGTCTTGGTTCTTATGAGAGGTTAGTGTTTCTATCTTAGAAGTAAGAGGTTGTTCTTGTTTAGAAACTATCAATGTTGATTGTTCCACATAAATCCAATAAGTAAGAGTTATTATTTCATGATTTTGAAAGGTAAAGAGACAAATTGAGGCATTGTTCACCTTTGCATGTAAGATAATTTCTAAGAACACAAATCTGATACTCTGTATGGCAGGGGAGTATAGTACTATCATGGAATTTGAGTAATGGGTTGTTAAGAGCTATCATTTGATCCAATTTATGATAGGTCAAGACCTTAACCTTAGAGAGTTATATATCCATAAGGAAATTAGTGTTTTGTATGATTTTAAAGAAGAGTACATAAATTGTATCTATTTTGAAATGAGCATGTTACTTAAATAGCCATTCTAACATTCTTTGGAGAAATGAAGATTCTCTTAGGATTCATCAAAGGAATAGGAAGATTGTATTATGATTTAGTTTGGAATGGACATATTTCTATTGTGCATACCTAACCTTGCATCACACCACATTTATATACCTACATGTTTGGTAAGGAAATTATGAGACTAGTCCTTAATCATGGATACCCACAAGATTGACTGGTAATTTCATCTTAAAGGAAGGATCAAGAAGACTCCATGGTTACAATTTAGTTATTTAAAAATGATTACAATAAAATTCATAGTTTTTTTGAGCTCCCGAGTTCTCAAGAGGGGTTCTTAAGAGATCAACAAGGGTTTTTATTTTAAAGTATTTAATTGAATTCTTTCGATCCAAAACTTAGAATAAATCATTATGAAAATCCCACGAAGGAAATAATGAAGGAATATTGACATTATAATGGATAAAATTATATATATTTATGACAGTCTATACCAAAGGAGTGAGTACACAGGGTAAAACCTACTAAATTAAGTCCATTTACAAAGGACCTAGTGATTGGTTTATGAGTCTGAATTGGAAATCTCTCATACACCTATAATTCAAAAAAAGGATTCTCAGAAAGGTCGGGATTGAATCTTAAAGTCCCATGCATGACAAGTTGTAACTATCAATGGAATTAGATAAGGATAGAAAAATTTTAAACAGTGGAATGAGAAATAATTAATGAGAAGAAAAAGGTTATAAATTGGGAGTTGAAACTTATGGTACACCTTAGGCTAGTTTAGGGACCTTGAAATTCTTTCTATATTACTACAGGTGTCTTGAAATCCCTACAACAATGATACTAGCTTGATTCTTGAACTTAAGGACATATAGGGAAATTTAGAAGATGAATTGATGAAATTGATGCTTGCAAATTTTTTAACTAACTTTAGGATGGAACTAAAGAGTTGGATTCTCTATCTTGAGATAGTTGATTCCATGAGAATTCTAAAAGGAACAAACAGTTACTAAATTGAAAATATAACTTCAAATTCAAACCTAGAAGATGAAAAGGTTTGGAATTCTAAAAAAAAGAATAGAAGGTTGAAGAAGTTCAAGTGTCTCTTGTCAATTACAAGCTCTAAAGAACTAGGAAAAGAGTTTTTTCTTGATCAAACATAGTGGTTTGAAAAAATGTGCAAAAGTCCACAAACTTGCGAAGAAGTTGAATAGTTACTAACTATTACAAATTTTCAAGTTCTCTCTTTTGCTCGAATAGAAAAGGTCAAGATTATGAAGTGAAGAGTCGAGTTAATTGATATTCAAACTGAGATAGGAAGTCCAAAATACTATGAAGCCAAAAGTCCAGTTAAACTAGTAAAGTAAAAAAAATTCTTTTACCTATGAAAGTTTTTTTAAAGATACAAAGAAGTGAAAAAAGTGACTAATGAATGGTTGAAGACAAATTTGTGAGTAATAATGAACACATACAGAGATACAAAAGAGAATTAGTGATTGTCTAATAAGTAGTTGTGACTGACCAAAAATAACAAGGATGGTTAAGAGTAAATTGAGTGTTGGATTAAAACAAGTCATTATTGTTTAAAGTTTGAATGAAAGCACAAGAAAATCATAGAGTAGAGTCTCATCAAGCTTTGAATATTTTCATCCTGCATATGAGATGTCAGTAAAGTTTTTTCATATTACAATCAATATGAATCAGACCAAGATTAGAGTCTGATGCAAGATTAGTAATCATGTTACTAAAATCAAAGCTATGAAGATAAAGGATTTACTGAGTCTTATTGGTAAAGAAATCATGAGTTTTAGGTTTTAAGAATGTATTCAAGGGTGTATATTTGAACTTGCATTTTCTCTTTTAAATATCTGGAATGATACAAGGCCTAAAACTTCATAGTTGTAACTCTTGACAACAGACCATACTGTATAGTTTTTTGAACAATAATAGAAGACAAAGTGATTTATTAAGAGTATCTCATAAAGTATTTGGATTTTTTTGGTTTCGATACACAAGATAAATCTTAGTAAAATAAATCAATGCCTAAACTTCCAACAAATGTGAGAAATAAGCCCTGAAAGATCTGTACAGTAACTTCAAAGCCTTGAAAGTGAAAGGAAAAGTAAGCAAGGTTAGTAAAGAGTATTGGATTGAATGTCTTTATCAATGAGAGGGCAGAGTAACTAGTGTCTTTCAAGAATTAATACAAATGAAAGTTGGAGATAGACAAATACTGTCAAAGCAAGTTTAAGGGAAAGGAGATGGTGCATGCATTGGCATGAGCCTATACGGTTTTTTTTGGAATGAAAATAGAAAACTTGGAAATGATAGTGTAAAGGATGTGAATGAAAATATGGATTGATGGAATTTAGGGTTAAAATCAATGTCTAGTGGGAAAATCCTAGGTCTCACTGCAAAACCCTTGCTCAAACCTAAAAATCCTAGGCAACCCTAAAACTTGAATATCTTTTTGTTCCCTAATGAAAACCTTACAAAAATATGTAGGAAGATGGATTGAGATGTATGTTAGAGGATTAAAATAGTTGTAGGTGCTACAAATATTACACAAGTGAGTAGTGAGTTGTAGAAATCTACAGCTGGGAGAAAACCTATTGGAGAAAAATTGTTATTGAAATAGATGGTCTTCATTGTGATATGGGTCCTGAAAGGTTGCTAAAATGTTATGTGAAGGAAAAATATTAAAATAGGTAATTAAAGAGAGTTTCAGTTCATAAAAATATATCAGGAAAACACATATTTTTTGAGCTAGTAGACTGTTTAATAGTGTTTTTACACATGAACTCCAAATAACGATTTCAAATAGTACTTTAGACCAATTTAAGGAGTTTTCTAATTGATTGTGATGATTCTAGAGCATGCAAAAGATAGTCCCTTTTACATTGAATAGGTGTTTTAGAGACAGTTCTATTTCCTTAAGGCCAAGGTGGAAACCATAAGAAGCCAAGAGTGTATGGAGCACAAAACAGTAAGGAATTGGACAAAATGGGCATATTTGGAAATTTTGGCATAATGTCTTGAACTGCAGAAGATTGAAATAGGATGAATGGACATGCTGATGACAACAAGAGATATACAATCTATGGGGGAGCATGTAACTACTCACACAAGGCATACAAACCTCATATGTTGCTGGTAGGAGCTAAATAAGAGAAACCACGATATTAGGGGGATCTTGTAAATAAGTAAGTTTTTATTTCTCATGCATTGTTGTCCTTTGTATTCATTATAATTCATTAGTTTCCATTTCAAGTCCATGCATACCTTTTTCATAGATGTCAAAGGGGGGAAGTGTGAATAAACATGCAAATAAGGTCATCTAAATATGTTTACATTCATAGTTGCCATCAATGTTTCTAGAATGATTTCCATTAATGAAAAAGGGGGAATTTGTTGGAAAAGTGTGTCACTTGTGTTGTCATTAATGTCACAACGGTCTAGGTGATCCGGGTATGTTGGCTAGGTGATCTAGTTATGTTGGCTAGGTGATCTAGGGGTCTCCAAAGGTGCGTATGTGTGGATTGAGCCTCTCAAAGGTTGCATGAAGGTAAAAAAAGTCCATGAAGTGAGTAAAAGGTATCAATGACTCTGTAACATGTTCACATGGTCCATTCATGAAATGTGTGGGTCAAGTCAAGTCATTATAGGCCTTGGCCTAGTGCAAATACATGATGTAAATCAAGAAAACATTATAATTCACTCAAATTAAAGCATGGAAAGTAATATTAGATAAATATTATAATAAATAAGAGGTTTCAAAATACCTACAAGACACAAAATAGGTGCATGATATTGAAACAAGTCAGTATGGAGATTTCTTAAGCTAATCCACAAGCAAAAAAGGTGTGAAATGTTGACTCAATGTGTGATAATGAAAATAAATCATGGTATGAGAATTAAATGGTGATAAATAGTGTGTAAAATATTTATCAGGTAGATATTTAAGTGCTTTAGGAACTTCTATAGGTCATCATAGT
The DNA here is from genome assembly GCA_019776745.2 of Taxus chinensis. Taxonomy (NCBI): domain Eukaryota; kingdom Viridiplantae; phylum Streptophyta; class Pinopsida; order Cupressales; family Taxaceae; genus Taxus; species Taxus chinensis. The sequence goes on from CM034154.1 coordinate 384,030,869, forward strand.
TCAACTACTGAGAATTAGATACCAAAGGGAACGTAGATGAGATGGGATGAAAAGATGCAATATGAACCAGAGAAAATTATCACTTGGAGATGTTATAGGAATATTTATTTAAGGTGTGGTAAAAATTTCATAAGTTGAGGATGGATATTTCACAAATTATGCAAGTATTTCAAAAACCAGGTTTTTCAAAGTATGCAAATTGAGCACCAAACTTCTTAGCAATCAATAAAAATTACAGAGAATCCGTTAGGTAAATAATAAGATACAAAAATATATTAAATTGGGAAAAAATTATGGTACAAACATTATTTTTGTGATTGTTTTAGTATTTTAGAATTTATATCATTTTTTGTGAACATGTTTGTAACCCTCCAAACCCCAATTTGGACTAGTTTTGGAAAATTTAGCTAGATAGGTGTCTTAACTCAACTTTTTTTCTTAGAAACATATTTTAACATGAATAGGACTCATCAAGGAACATTTCCATGATATTTTTAGTTCATGATGTGTGGTGGACCTCAAAGGAAAACAAGTGTTTTTTGAATATTTCAGTGTATATGATAAACTTACAAAGGAACCCCTTCTCAAATTTGATGTGAAAGATGTTGGAAATGTTTTATTAAACTTCATAAATTTACTTATGTTACTGTTGTCGCCAAATCACTGCACCCCCCGAATGGCCAGGATGTGAATAGGACGTTCGGTGTGATTGGGACACATGGGATCACCTCTCAAGCTGTGGGACTTGGGCTCGAGGTGAACCTCCGGAGAAGGCCGGCTTCCTCTTCCTAAACTAAGTGATGTACTACTCCTCGTGTAACAAAAATGATTATCTAGTCCTATGCTAACATTTTTCATGGGGTTTTAGGGAAAGAGTTTTACAGAAATGAAACTATACTAGGGATGGTGATGCACCGAATAAAGGGTGTCTTCAGATTTAGGAAGGGTTAATTTGAAGAGGGTGTGTGCACCACAGGTCAACTTCGCCTACTGCAACTTAGAGAGGGTACAGGATACCACAGGCTAAGAGACATGCATTCCTTTTTTTAAACTTTATCAGACCAAGAAATATACCAGTTTCCCAGTGAAGAAGGATGAACTCAAGAAGGGTGAACAGACACCACAACTCAACTGCATGCAATACTTCACCACTCGATAAGCACAGAACTCCAAGAACCTACAATAGAAACTTAAACTTGCACAGTGTACCTGCAAGTATGAGAAAGGCACAAAGAAGCATAGAAGGATGAAAGGACTGATATTAGTCACAAAACACACACTTTTATTGCTTCAATAACATGCACAATGCATCATACATTCAGAAGAGGCAATAGTTGCCATTACAGTCTTGAAGAGGAGGCTTGAAATTTCTCTCAACACACAAGAACAACTTGCAGAAGAGAGAGGACCCTTGAAAAGTATACACTCTTGCCTGAGATATCTAACTGTCCAACTTGTCTGAACTGTTGGAACCCTTTGAAATGAGCTTCCAACTTACATTTATAGAAAAATATGTGAGAAAGAAGAGGAAATGGTCATAATTACATTCCTAAAATGAAGGCCCATGATGTATTTATTGCAGTTAGTTGAACCACCTGAGAAGGTTCCATCATGGGTCATTAATTGCCTGATGACCTAGTCTTCTCAATTAATTAAAAGAATATTTAAATAAAATATTTAAATAATAATAATAAATATTATTATTAAAATATTTAAATAAAAATATTAATTTAATTCACATAATGTTGGGACCCCCCGTTGACCCGTTTGACTTGAAGAGGAGGGGGGTCCATGTGGATAGAGTCTGCACAAATCTCAACTCGGTGAGCTTCGAATCCTCTAACTCGGTGTTGCAATTGATTTTGAACCCCACACCAACTCTTTCCTCATTTTCGTAATCGGGCCCTTTTGCATTGAGTCCTCCGAATGGTGGGCTATCAAACTTGATTCTTACCATTTTGCTCTGTTAACTCAAAGCCATTTATGCATTCCTCGTTCAAACTTCATGAAACATCACCACGAGCTCCCTGCGAAGTCACTGAGCTCTTCATCCAGCAAATGATCTTGCCTTTCCTGGGCTCAAACTCACTTGAATACTGAGCTTAACCCGAAATCTCTAAAAAGAATGGTTTTACCACAATGCTCACGGTTCTTCCTTATCATATAACACTTGTAGTAAGAATGTTTTGGATTTTCCATAATAAGCACAATTTGTACCTTCCGAACGATGAGAAAATGCCATTAACAATAAAGACCTAATGCTGCCATGATGATGACCTAGGCTTATGCCCATAACATGTCGATAGACACCCTTGAGACTGATTTTTGGCCAAAGAGCCCTTCGGTATTTTGGTAGTGCACTCAGCAATCTCGGATCCAATCAACAATTATGCCACTATTGGGATCTTAGTATGGCATAGGTAGCTGTGAGCTACACAATATACCCATTTTTCAGAAACTAAAAATATCCTTCATGTTACAATTTTCAAAACATAAAAGGAGCCCTTCAAAAAATACATTGAACAACTGGGGCAGCCAAGAGGACCTTGGAAAAATGTACAGGTAACAACCATATGAATTCTTCCTTAGTCGTGGATCAAAGCTAATAGAAATAAAGCTAGATAAAATTAGCTTGAAACTACAGTATAATCGTCCTGTCCATTATAAACAAACACAGCTTTTCTGATCCTGGTAAAAGAATACTGTTATTGTCTGATTGGACGTACATAATGGAAGGGTATAATTATTACTTCTGCCCACAGAGTTTTTCAAAGAGACCATTTACACGTAACAAGGATGCAGCATGCAAAACAACCGACTAGGTATTTTAGAGTTGACCTTCACATTCAATTCGTTTCTAGGAGAAGGAATGCTGAACAATATGAATCGTTTCATTCTGCACTGTTTTAAACCTTTATCTCCTGGTTCAGGCAAATTTTATGAAGCCTTGAAGGTCGTGACTCCAATCCATCGTACACGGCAATGAATATTTGTTTCCTGCAGTTGTTTGAAGCGCTAAAAAATGGCTTCTATTATATTGCAGCATGCCTGTGCACCAAATGCGTGGGATTTTTCCACGACCACTGAATGTTCAGAACTGTACGTTGGCAAAGGAAAACTAAACGAGAACTGGGAGATCTACGCTGGCAAGGGCGAACTGATCAGGTCAGGCATCTGTTCACTGCATTCAGTGAAACAGTATGAACGCCTCGTGAGGAAAACCGTGTCTGTTGGAAGCGCTCAAAAGAAGGCTTCTTCTTTATTGCAACACGCCTGCTTTGATCTCTATGCACTCACCGCTCCACTCGGCATTTGACTCGTTCCTCCATCTGATCCTATTTACACGGCCTGCGCGGAAGTCTGATGATGGTTTTCCACCTTAATATTTCCGTGCTTGGCAATGTTTGCCTGAATCTCCCCTTCACGGAAGTTTGGTCATGGTTTGCCAAACCAATATCTCCACACCTGGCAGTTTGACCGAATTTCTCCCATTTTTTGGCAGTAGACTCAAACTTCTCCCACGTAACGGCTCGGCCACACCAATCCACGGGCCCCGGCCTTAGCTTTTCCACGCAGCGTGAGGAGTTTGACCTGATTTCTCCATTCACGGAAGTCTGACCATGGCTTTCCATCCCAAAATTTCCACTTGGTGGTGCTGCTCTGAATCTCCCCCACGTGGAATTTCTTCCTTGGCTTGGCATCCATGAAAACCCACTTGGAATTGCTCACCTTATTTCCCACGTCTGGGATTTGAGTGCGGGGTTTTGTTATCATTTGGCCATATTTCATTTTGGACCAAATGGCCACCGACTTCCACCTTTCCGCTCAGCGTGAGGAGATATCATTTTCTTGGTGCAAACATTTCAGCTGTAGCTTGTAAGGTGTGATAATCCCAACAGAATCCTTTGTGCCCGCCAACTTAGTGACTCGTTGAAGATTCTCATATAATTGCAAAGAAAATTATGCTCCATGAATATTCTGATATGAAACAGTTCCACCTTTATGAGATCCGTTTCCATGAGTTGCATTGTACAATAAATTTAATCAAGTCTCTCGGTAACACTCTTACTGTCACTTAATCAATTTTTATAAAAATATCTTGAAGGAAAATCTCGAATTTGAGGATGCATTCGATGCTGAACAGATAAAAACATAGTTGGATGACCTGCTTGTTGGAAGCGCTCAAAAAGGCTTCTGTTATACTGCAACATGTCAACTTCATGTGCACCAAATGCTCGGCCGAGGAAGGTCTGAACAACGCCAACGAAAAAATATAAAGTGTATTCACTAATACCCTGGCCCAGAATTCTTGCTGTCTCTACGAGCTTACCATTGAAAAATTATCTCGAGTAGGCCTCTCAGTTTTGCATTAATCAATGATTCCTGGAATTGTATCCTAGAAACCATCTTTAATGCATCCACATGAAACGAGTTGCCTTGAATTATCCATCATGCTCGATGAGTCCCATTGATAGGGCTCCATCACATATCTCTGTTTGCGCAACGATCTCCATTCATTTTATGGCACTCTTGATGCCTTGGCTTGCATTTGAATCACCCTAGCTCTGCATAATGTGTCCTAAAAGAAGCTCACCACATGATCTCCAAAATGAACGAGCCACGAAGATGAGTCGAACTCCTTATCTCTGCCTTCGCTTCCGCGTGTGGCTTGAACCTTTCCAATTCATTGAGACTTTATTGATAGCTCAAACTTTGACTCTCCCTGACTTGGCCTTCACTTCCGCATGCATCGATCTCTACCGAGATCCTTATAGGGTTGCCTTCATTTGTCAATTTTCAACGAGCTATATTTTGCTTTAACAAGACCTTGTCGAGCTCTTACAACTGAGAGTCCCCACTGAGATGATTTTTATTTGACACCAGGTTCTTTATCAACTCGACCCTGAACTCTCCACTGAGTTGAGATCAACTGGGTGCCTTTCGATGCTAGGTGATCTCTTCATATGCAATTTAGGAATTATTTTTTAATTATTGCATCTCGTTAATAATCGAAGGTGGGTTCTTGGAACTATTATTTCATTTTGAACGTGACAGGACCCCCTTGTCCAATCTTGCCAGGTGTGCAAAATTGGATAACATTTTTGGCGACCTCTCAGGGATGATTGCCTGTTAAGCATGATTCCAGTAGCCTTAAGTCATCCATTGAGCATGGAGTCTATTGTTGGAATCCTGAAAGTAGTATGATTTTCTTTGACACATCCCGGAATCTCCTTGATCATTGCCGATATCCTAGACCTCCCTGGAATGCTCAGCATGAAGTATATTGAATCTGTTGAATGCTTGACATCCATGGAACACTGCAAGAATTTTGAATGAAGTATATTTTGAAACTCTTATGGAAATCTTGAACCTTCTTCTCCTTGACACCTTCCAATGATGAAACAATGTGTAGAACAACACAAAACACAACAACAAGGAAAGCAAAGCAACAACACACAACAATGTGCATAAGCACTTGGAGGAAAACACCTAATTTTAACTGTACAGGGGGTGGAACGCTTCTCAAAAACAAGCTTTGAGATGTATCCCATTCACATGAATGGGCAGTTCTTCTCCATTGAGCCTAGATAGACGAAATGAATTTTCCTCTTTGCAACTTGTGATGATGTATGGCCCACTCCAAAGAGTGTAAAACTTGGCATGCTTGCCTCGTTTTGGCCCTGTCTTCATCCCATTTGAGAACTAAATCTCCCTCTTGAAAATGTCTATTGGACGCCTTCTTGTCAAAAGATTTCTTAACTTGAGCCTGATGTTGCTCTAAAGTTTTCATAGCCTTGTCTCGTACTTCTTCTAACTCCATGAGTTCAGCAAACCTTACTGTCAGAGGATCACTCTCTATAACTTCAAGTTGATGAGCTAACTCCAAAGAAGGTAACTCCAATGAGAGTGGGAGTTTTTCCTCTCTTCCATATACAAGAACAAAAGGATAATTTCCAATGGCCCTTTTGGGTGTGATCCGATCTTCCCATAAGGCGGTCTTAAGCTATGTATGCCAAGTCCTCTTGTTAGTTTCCATTGTGCGCTTAATAATCCTTATGAGGTTTTTGTTGCTAGACTCAGCCAATCCGTTTCCTTGAGGATAGTAATTGGATGAATTTTTGAGGTATACCCCATTTTTAAAAGCCCATTCACTCAATTTCATACCAAGAAAAGCCAGCGCATTGTCTGAAATGACTGTAAACGGAACACCGAATCTCGTCATTATACCTTCTAAAAAATCTAGAACTACCTTTTCATTGCTCTCTTTTAATTCTACCGCCTCTGTCCATCAAGTAAAATAGTCTATTGCGGTAAGGACCCACTTATGTCCGTCACTGGATGGAGGATTAATCATTCCGATGAAGTCCAACCCCCATTGAACAAAGGGTTGATCCACTTGATATGGATGCAGTGGAAGAGCTGCCAGCTTCTGCTTACCTGTGAAAAAGGCACATTCTTTGCATTTCCTTACCCAAAGATGGGCATCCTTGAATAAATCCAGCCAATAGTAGTCGACTCGCATGATCTTGGTAGCTATTGTTCGTGTGGAATAATGTCCTCTAGATAGGCCATTATGAAATTCTTCTAGTATCTTACTTACCTGTTCCGGTCCTATGCATCGAAGGAGAACGCCGTTCAAATCTTTTCGAAAGAGAACGCTATCTACCAAAACATACGGAATAGATTGAAGACAGAAAGTTCATCTTTGGTTTTTATCCATGTCTGTCGGGTATGCTCCTGAGAAGATGAAATTCTTCATTTTGGATAACCAGTCAGCGTGATCAACATCCTCATCAGTATTTAGGAGTGTCACGTCCTCATTACTTTCTGATTCCATGTCTGTTGTAAGTTGCTGACATAAACCCTTACCTCTGACAAGTTTAGTGACTTTGATGTGCACGTCATACTCCATTACCTTTGTGATCCATCCAGCACGCTTTTCGTTCATTTCTTTGTTCAGCAAAAACTCCTTAACACCTGGATGAGACACCATCAGATGAATCTTGTTGTTGGACAACATGTGCCTGAATTTCTTCAAAGCTCGAATAACCGCAAAGACTTGCTTTTCAATGAATGAGTATTTGAACTCGTAGTCTTTGAGGGATTGACTGAAGAAAGCAATTGGTTACTCCATCAGGTTGTTGTTTTGTTGGGTGAGGATCCCTGAAATGCTCTCTTGACCTGCAAAAGCCTAAAGGATAAAATCTTTGTCAAACATGGGGGTTCACAAGCGTGGGAGCTTGAGAAATGGCTGTTTTGATGGCTTCAAAGCTTTCTCGTCCTTCCTTTGTCCATGAGAATGGCATGTTTTTCTTTAGCATGGTTGTCAGTGGTTTAGCCAATGTCGCGAATTGAGGGATGAATCTCCGCACGAAATTTATGGTTCCCAGAAAACTCTGGAGGCCCTTCTTGTGACTTGGGAGAGATAAGGACATGATTGAATGAATCCTGGCTGGATCAATTGATAATCCTTCTGTTGAAACCTTATGCCCCAACAATTTTCCCTCGTGTACTGCAAAAATACATTTCTTGGGGTTAAGTGAAACCCCAAATTCCCTACACCTTTGGAAAACTTTCCTTAGATGCATGATGTGATCTTCTACATGCTGAGAGTATACAGTTATATCATCAAGGTAAACTAAAATAATATCGTTGATTAGTCCCTTAAATGCCATGTCCATGGCTCTTTGGAAAGTAGCTCCGGCATTGGACAATCCGAATGGCATTTTATTGTAGGCATACGTGCCCCACTTGGTAGTGAAAGCCGTTTTGAATTGGTCGGATTCTTGGACTAGGATTTGATTGTAACCTGAATATCCATCGAGAAAAGAAAATATTTGAGCTCCTGCCACCATTTGAAGGATCTTCTCCATCGATGGAAGAGGATAATGGTCTTTTAATGATGCACGATTCAAATCCCTGAAATCTACGCATAACCGGATCTCTCCATTCTTCTTCCTCACGGGCACCAAATTGGCTACCAATGAGGAATGCTTGATGGGAAAAATTATACAGGCCTCGATGAGCTTGGTTAGCTCCTTTCTCATTAGTGGCTCAATTTTGGGATTAATTGGTCTCTGTTTCTGACGAACTGGCTTAGCATTAGGATCTAATTCGATGGTATGTTGTGCCAGACCTGGATCAAAACCACGCAAATCTTTATAGCTCCATAAAAAGATGTCATGATAATCTTGACAAAGTTTGATGAAAGCTTCTTTCTCCTCAGAAGTACACACTTTTCCGATCTTGAGAAATTTTTCATTTGATACTTCGACTTCCTTAAAATATTCTTCTTTGACCACCATGTTAGGGCTTTGTCTTTTGGCTTGGTCATCTGAATTGAAAATGGATTCCAAAGTGACTAAACCTTTTGGTAACTTGTTGCTTTTCAATTGAATAATTTGTTCACCATATGACTCTTGCAACTTATCTTGATTTTTTGCAGCAAACTCTGCCTCTTCTTGCAGGAAGAGGACAATTTGGTTGTCACTATCGAACACTTGCCAACTACTCACATTATCAGGGACTACTGGTCGAACCACCATTTTAACAAATTGCTGCCCTTCTTTCATGATATCAAATGGTATGTTATATTGTGAACCAATTATAGCAAGCCTATCTGCATCTTGATTTTGACCTCTAGGAATTGCATGGATCCCAAAAGCTTCGAAATCTTCAATTAGGTCCCAGACTCGGTTCTTGTATGATCTTAAAAGATCATTTTTGGATGCACTACATGCTGAAACTTGATGAACAACTAACTCACTGTCTCCAAAAACAGTTAGGGCCTTGATTCCCTTCCTTTGGGCTAGTTGAATTCCTTGCACAAGAGCCTCATATTCAGCAACATTGTTGGTGCAACTGAACTGCAACCGGAAAGATGAGAAGTACTTATCTCCCTCTGGAGAAATTAACATAACACCAGCACCGGATCCATTCTTACTTCTTGAGCCATCGAAGAACAATTGCCATAGTCCTTTAGAATCACTTGGCATTTTGACAAGTTGTGGTATGATTGTATCTTCTTCATGGATACAGTAGGTACCTAATCCTATTTCTTCCAAGACCAGCAAACCAACTTCTTCTTCTACCAATACATCAGCGTAGGGATCGTACTGATGATCTCTACTTACTTCATCTAGCAAAGTATCAGGGACTTCTTCAACAAGGGTGGTTGGTTCATGATCGGCACCTTCCTCTTCTGGATCGCCAATGGTGTAATTTCCATTTATGGGAGTAGAAGTGTAGGGTTCTACATGATTATGGCAGATTAGTTCTACCCTTATAGTTACTTTGGTTCCGTATCGAGTCCTGAGAATCATATGTGACCAATCGGCTGATAGGTAACTGCTCATCTTGGCAGTGAAATCCCATGATAGGCAGATGGCAAAGAGGGGAGGGAGGTCAATAACCGATATGTCTTGAGTGAATTAAAAACTTGGGCATGCATGAATGATAAGTTGAAGTCCTTTGAAAACCCCAACAGTCTTAACAGCTGTGCCATCCAGCTGAACAACCCCTCTTGTAACTGACGCATATTGTATGCCTAGTACATCTGTAATTTGTTTCGGCATGACAGAGCTACTGGCACCAGAATCAATCATGCAATTATGTACCAGGTGGTCTCCAATGATCAGGGAAATGTAGAATGGTGGTAGTTTGTTTGTCGTAGGAATGATTTTCCCTTCTGGTTGACACAAATTTGTAGCATTTGTCACTCCATGGCTTGGTGATCCATTGGTTGTACTAAAACTGTTCAGAGCTTCTCGCAACAGGTTTCTTTGAGAAGGAATCGAGAGTGCATCCCACATGGTAACGCTCAGATTGGTTTTCTTCATTTGTTCTACTATGCTGAAGGGAATCGCTCCAACTTTATTGACACTTTTTTGGGCATTGGGATCCTCCTTTGGAAAATGTTTGTTGGGTACCGTGATGCCTGGAGAACCATCTTTCCCTGCGGTTTGGCTAGCCGGTGTTTCTAGTGATTTCTTTCCTGCATTTTTATCAACTGCCATTTGAAACCCAGGTTGAGAAGTGGATGCTAGATCAGATTCGGGAGCTTGAGGCTCCATTGCTCTCTTCTTGGAACGAGTGTTTGCTGCCACTGATGAAGAATCGGTATTCAACCCACAAAAATCTTCTTCTTGCCAGTTTAGCAAAGTGGATTCTTCAGGTGCCTGCGGTTGATCTGCTGCTTCTTACGTAGATGAATTGTTTGTTAACTCTGAAGGGGCAGATACACTTTGAACCATAAGGGCCTGGTTAAGAACCCCATTGGGACAAAGATTTTGATTGTGAGGTTGAGAGCAAGGATAACACCATTCGTAGTCTTGAACTACATTATTTTGAATAGGTACTATAGCTCTAGATGAGCTAGCTGCAAGAGGGTTCTGAAAGTTCAAAGGCCTTACATTTGCAACTTGACTTGTAGTTTGATTTCGAGGCTAATTGTTTCCTTGAAAAGGAGGACGATTAGCCTGATACTGCTGATTTTGTGGCTGATACGGATGATTGTATTGAAATTGTTTCCTTTTGAGTGCAACGAGCTCATTTCAAAAATTTTGCAGTAGTGACTTGACTTCAAATAGGTCATTTGAAGAGGCAGAGGAAGATTGAGATGGTTGCCTAGAGTCTACTGGAATAGGAGCAATGATAGGCTGATGATTCGTAAGATCTGGAGAAAAGGGCATTGGTGGTCGTGGAGCTATCTTTCCAGCCTGAATCAAAGAATTCTCTGCACTTATGGCAACTTCGTAAGCATCAGGAAGTGTAGTCCCTCCCATGGACTGGATCATAACTGCTACATCGCTATTCAAGGCTCGCAAATAGTATAAGAATGCATTATGTGTAGAAGGCTTTACGAGCACCGGAATCCTATTCCAAGTCCTATGGAATCGGAAGTTGAAATCACTCATGTATTCTTGGGAAGCTCTCTTTATGGTAGTAAGTTGTTCCAAAAGTGATAGGTGATCAATTTTGTCTTCAAATTGTTTACATAGATTTTCTCCCAACTCGTCCCAAGTGGTTATAGTGCCAACACCTAACCCGCGAAACCATTGAAGCACTTTTCCCTTGAAAGAGGTAGCAAGAAGTCTAACTGCAACGTTGTCTTCGGTGATATTATGTACTGCACAAATGCTGGCTACATCAAAGATATGCTCCACTGGAGTAACGTGAGTTTCCCCCGTGTAGAAGGGTAAACTTTTGAGTTCCGCAACAGGTATCGGGTCACGTTGAGCCAACACAAGAGGACTGCTTGCATTGAAAGGGGGAAAAACTTGGTTCCTCGCCATAGCAACGAAAGGTTGATTGTTCCTGGGTGGAGGAAATCTTCCGTAAGGAGGAGTTGAATGACCCCTACTAGGTAAATCTGCAACTGGGGATGTGGAAATGCCTCTTCTACTTCTCTTTGGAGGAGACAAGGAAAGTTTGATATGCTGATACTTTCCTTTCTTTGAAGAAGCTCTTGTCTGAATTCTTCACATAAGTTACTGCACTGAGATTTAGAATCCAGAGATATAGAGTCGCCAGGTACTTTGACTTGTGTAAGAGAGAAGAGAAGTACCAACTCTTTGTCCCACAGGGCATGCCAAAAACTGTTGTGTGTGGTCGCACGGTGGCTTAAGATTTCCTGTTTGATAATGAGACACCTCTAAAAGATGGAACCTTCTCAGGGAGTTCAACTAACTGCAATAAATACATCATGGGCCTTCATTTTAGGAATGTAATTATGACCATTTCCTCTTCTTTCTCACATATTTTTCTATAAATGTAAGTTGGAAGCTCATTTCAAAGGGTTCCAACAGTTCAGACAAGTTGGACAGTTAGATATCTCAGGCAAGAGTGTATACTTTTCAAGGGTCCTCTCTCTTCTGCAAGTTGTTCTTGTGTGTTGAGAGAACTTTCAAGCCTCCTCTTCAAGACTGTAATGGCAACTATTGCCTCTTCTGAATGTATGATGCATTGTGCATGTTATTGAAGAAATAAAAGTGTGTGTTTTGTGACTAATCTCAGTCCTTTCATCCTTCTATGCTTCTTTGTGCCTTTCTCATACTTGCAGGTACACTGTGCAAGTTTAAGTTTCTATTGCAGGTTCTTGGAGTTCTGTGCTTATCGAGTGGTGAAGTATTGCATGCAGTTGAGTTGTGGTGTCTGTTCACCCTTCTTGAGTTCATCCTTCTTCACTGGGAAACTGGTATATTTCTCGGTCTGATAAAGTTTAACAAAAGGAACGCGTGTCTCTTAGCCTGTGGTATCATATACCCTCTCTAAGTTACAGTAGGTGAAGTTGACCTGTGGTGCACACACCCTCTTCAAATTAACCCTTCCTAAATCTAAAGACACCCTTTATTTGGTGCACCACCATCCCTAGTATAATTTCATTTCTGTAAATCTCTTTCCCTAAAACCCCATGAAAATGCTAGCATAGGACTAGATAATCATTTTTGTTACACTAGGAGTAGTACATCACTTAGTTTAGGAAGAGGAAGCCGGCCTTCTCCGGAGGTTCACCTCAAGCCCAAGTCCCATAGCTTGAGAGGTGATCCCATGTGTCCCAATCACACCGAACATCCTATTCACATCCTGGCCATTCGGGGGGTGCAGTGATTTGGCGACAACAGTTTTTATTTTGGATAAAATTTGAGTAATGGTTTCATATTTGAGCTTACCAGTAAAAGGATCTTGTTTTGAGAAGCTAGTAAAGAATAATGAAGGTAACCATGTTGATTTGCATTGAATTCATGTTTTTTCTTCACTTTATCACTATTTTTATGTGTCATATTATGTGTGAAATTTCATGGTTTAGTTTGGAAGAGTCATTTCTTGCTTAAAGTTGATTGAGCCAAAACCACTCTTTTAGGCCTATTTGAGAAGCATGCCTGAATGGGTATGAAGGTGAGAATTTATCCATTTGACATATGGGTATGAATTATTTAACATGTTTTATACATCCAAATTTAAATTTTATAGGTGATAGGGAGCTCTGAAAATTTCTTTGTAGATGTTTGACCACATTGTATGGAAGACTAGTTTTTGTGTCTTTAAGACCATCTAGACCAGTTATAGAGATCCAAGCTTTTGGAAGCCTTATCCCATGAATTGGAGCAGTATGAGAAGTGGATGAGATATTTAACTTCAATTTATAGGTTAATTTACTCATGATGAATATATTTTAGGTACATATTATCTCAATTCTTGAAGACCAAATGCAGAGATGCTGAAACCAGCCAGGAAAGTCTTACAAAGTGGTGTTTCTTGATGTGTTAAGTATTGAGTTAGCTCTTTCTAGTAAATTTTAATGAATTTATACATCATAAGATTCATTTTTATATATTACTTGGGTCATTAAGATGAGTGAAAGTAGTTTACTTAGATGTTTTATCAAGACTATACTTGCAGAAGATGATTGAAGAACACATATGAGCCTAATTGAATGTCTTGGATAATGTGGTCATTTTTTAAACATACTAGATAATTATTTGGTTTTTTTGTACCATGTACCATGTTAATTTAAATATGTAAAAATTTTGGACATATTTGAGAGATAGAAGACAAAAGATGAGTTCATTTGGAGAGGAATACAAAATTTTATTTTATTCAAATCCCAATTCAAATTCAAGGCTAAGAATTTGAAGAGTCATCTTAATGAATTTTTTGTTCTTTAAAAGGATGTTCCATATTAAGGTGTGCTGAATTTTGAAAACCCCCTTTTCTCTTCTATTGAAGAAAACCTTTTCTTCAAAGCAAAACCCCTAGATGTCTCTTCTAGGTTAGTAGTTGGTTGGAGTTTCATGAGGAGGATGTGAGTGAAGAAAAAATGGTGAAGTCTCTATTGGATGTAATCTGATTTAAAGAGTTGTAATCCGATTAGAATACCAACAAATAAGGTTTCTATGTATATCTTATGTTCTTGGTCTGTATGCATTTCTTGATGAACTATATATTTTATTCTAAACAGGCATAAATGTATGGGATTTATGATGATGTATGTTTGATGTTTTAAATAGAAAAGTGAAAGGTTTTATTATAGGAATAATTCACCCCCCCTCTCAGTCCTTTTTCATTTCTAACACAAGAATTCTATGATGGGACTTGGTGTGAATAAACAAAATTGTTTATCTCTATTAAGAATCTCTGATATTAGAAAGATATGTGTAGATGATGTGAGAAGGCACATAAAAGGGTGAAGTTGTATGAATAGTGAAAAAATTGTGAAATGAAAATGTGAGATAAGGCTAAAATGCATATGCAAAAAAGATAGCAGATCTATCTAATTGAAAACTCAAAAAAAATCTTTTAAAATGTTTCTACACAACTGTGTTGAGTGTTAAGCAATGAAGATTCATTTTTTTCAGAGTGGGTGAGTCAAGAGATGGTTGAGCCAAGTCAAGATTATTCCTTTGAATGAGGATAATAATTACATCAGCTCAGGGAAGCCTACTTGAAGTTCATATTAGATTTGTTTATATTTTGGATTCAAATAAAATGGAACACGTGCTTAGGGGGGGATTTTTTCATGTGATTCATCCTTCTCTTATCATGTTAAGCTTGGTTTTCATTGTGAGTAATTTTTTTCAATGTCAATTCCATGTATACCTTTTCCATATTATGTCAAAGGGGTATAAGTGTGACAAGAAATATGTAAATAAGGGCCATCTAAGTGTGTGTGTGTGTGTGTGTGAATTATTCTATGATTTTGATTTTATGCTGGTCATTACTAATGTGTGTGTGTGTTCCATCAATGTTTCTAGGATAATTTTCATCAATGAAAAAGGGGGATTTGTTAGAAGAGTGTGTCACTTGTGTGTTCATTGATTTCATAGGGGTCTAGGTGATCTAGGTATGTTGGCTATGTGATCTAGGCATGTTGGATAGGTGATCTAGGGGTCTCCAAAGGTGAATATATGTGGTTTGAGTCTCTCAAATGTGGTATGAAGGTCAAACATGATCCGTGAGTCTATAACATGTCCACATGGTTGAGTCATGAAATGGATGGATCCAGTCAAGTCATTCTAGGATGAGAATCCACTTAAACCAAAGCAAGGAATGTAAGTGTTATCCCTAGAGGTAGATTACGGGTTGTCTTTTTATTTTCATATGGTCTTTAGGTCAGAAATGATGTTGTAAGCATGAGAAAGATGTCTCACAGGGTGTATTAGGTCATCTGGTAGAAAGTGTAGTTGAAACTAGCCCATTTAGGCATGTCTCTAGAGCCTGGTGAGGTATGAGAAGTTGGTACAGGTGATGACAAGGTCATATAAGCATGGGATAATCCTAGGGATGTTTTCTAGGGGATGTGTGAGCATTGAAAAGGCCTTATTTGATAAATTATTTATAAGTTTAAGATGTTGTGAAAGAAAAGATGAAAATATGACCATCGTTTAGAAGGTTTGCTCAAGCTAATAAAGAAGGGGTGAAGATGGAAGTTGAGAGTTATGATGTCAGTTAAAAATGGAATGTGAAGTGCACATAGGAGAGAAAGATTTCAAAAGGAAGACAAACACAAAATCCTTGAATTTGAAGATTTTGTTTTAGTCTTTTTTCTTATGAGCTCAAGTCAAGTATGAAATGACAATTGATAATTCAAATAGTAGAGAATGTAGAAAGTCTCAAGAAAAACTCTTGAAGAGGAATATAAAAGATAGTGATTAAAAACTAATGAAAGTTTTTTTTAGTGTGTAAGGTGCAATTGTATGAGTAATGTTTTGACTAAGAAAAAGAAATGTGTAGAAAATAGTGAGCTGTCAACGAAGTTGGAAAGTTTGTGTAAGATAAAAATTCAAGTGGATGGAGTACAAAAGGAGGATGATTAAGTTTTGCATTGCATTGAGAAAAACCCCATTTATATTCTTTTGAATAAAACCTTGTTGTAAAGAAAAAACCTTGGAATTCTCTTTCCGATCAGAAGTTGGTTATGGTAACACAAAGATAACGAAGTGTCTACAATAATAGGTAAATGAAGAAGAGAAGTCTTATTATTGTATAGTTGAAAGTTATTGTCAATATATTGTTGTTAGTATATTATTGTTGAGATCTTGATTATATATGGTAAAAGTTGATAAGGAGATCTATTCATTGTGTTTTGTTTTGAATATTAATCAAGGAAGGATCTAAGTATATCTTATTTTCCTATTTTTTGAACTATATACAATAATGATCAAGAATTAATACATGTAGTTTATGGGGGTGTTTTATTTATGGTTTGAAATAGAAAGGAGAAAGGTTTTATTATAGGAATGATTCCCCTCCTCTTAGTCATTTTCCATTTATAAAAACTATTGTGAAGAATGAACCAATGAGAAGCCTCCACACACTTCACGTGTCATTCTTTTTTATTTCTTCCTTTGGAATCTATGAACCATCAGCCAATGAGGAAACTGCACACCTTTATGCATTGTAAAAATTTTCATAGTCTCTTCTCAAAATTGCAAAGAGTGAGATAACAGGGAAGCTCCACGTTGCCCTCATTTCAGAACTTGTCATTCTATATTCTTCGTGCTTGGATCTAATTGGATGGTACTTCATATTTTTCATACTATGAAATGAGAGAAAAATTGGTGGCTCCACATAGCTGTTTGCGTCACAATTTATAAGTTTGGGGAACTTAGAAGATTTTTTTCTTTTTTCAATTGCTACCATTTATCCCCCTTTGACTTTGCTAACTTTGAGGATCTGATGAAATATGAACTGTGGATTATCTTGTGGAATGGATATGCATTCAATACTACCAGAATGTCACCATGTGGTCTTTCTAGTGCCTTTGATCTCTGTCACGTGTCCTTATGATTTCCTTTATACCATGGATTCAATATTTTCCACACAACACTAGCCCTTTGACCTTTATTTCATAGCTTTAATCTTAAGCCTTCCAATGTAAGACTTATTCTCCCATGGGTTTTTAAATTCCAATAGTTGAATAATTTGGGAAAGATAATCTAGCAACCATTTAACTGTCCCAAACTCTTAAAAAAGGATAATTCCATTTTTAATTTTTTTAAATCCAAAAATAACCTGGGGGAAATTTTTGGATAACATTACCCACATGTAGAGGGTAAGTGCAACAAGTTGGTGGACAAAAAAGGGGTCATAAGTGGACGTCATATTACAAAAAACAATGAAATCTCAACGTGTAGGGATTATTACCAATACACGCACTCAAAATTAGAAAAATTTATATAAATATGAATCGTAGTATCTGGAATCTAGTTTCTAAACTACTATTTTTTTTAAAAACGAACAATTTTAGCTATATTAAAAAATTAAAATTATATGACTTGGTTTTGTTTTTGAAAAAATATATAAGATTGTAGTCTGTTTTCCCATGATTTAGATGACCAAATCTTGTTATTTTTTTTTCATTTTGTGAAAAGTTAGATGTATTTGTCTATCTTGTATTTTTTTAAATGATTTTATCACATTTTGATAAGTGAAGTAAAAGTTGCAGTCTTAAATGTAGACATGAACATTCATGGAAAAAATGTCTTAAAGAGCTATTGTTAGTAAAAAATTATAAAATGATATTTATCTTATTCTATTCACTTTAAAATCTATATTTCTATGAAGCTAAAAGTCTCCCCTAAGCGATGGCACCATTTTGTGAAATGTTTTCAATTTTTCAACATGGCTCAAGTATTTGGAAGAGCAAATTTGAAGTTTTTTGACCTTTTATACTTCATAATGACCTTCCATAGCTTTGGTTGGGGAAAAAAAAATATTTCCTGAGTCTTAGGGTTGGATTTGATGATATCGATAGAACCGCGATCACATTTTATAAACTGCAATCACAGGTTTTATAACAAGAACCATGATTGCACTTTATAAACCGTGAGCACGGTTTGTAAAGTGTGATTGCGATTCTTAAATCATATTTACACACATCCCAATGTTCTAATTACCATGTGATTTTTTACTCTTTGAATTTACCGTATGAATACTGCAAAATTCTATCATTTTCTACAGGTTTTTCTTATCACCAAACAAAGTCGAAAAAGGAAGTCATTAAGTAAAAAAACACCAAACAAATTAGAGGCAAATAGATTTCAAAATGCTAAGTGAATGTGGAATCTTCGTGAATCAAGAAGAGGTTCATCTTCAACCCCTACTATTGTAAGCAATGAGGAACCAAGTAATGTTTCTACTGTCAATATTAAAGTTGAATTAAATGCTTGTGATGAAGATGTTTTTACTGTCAATGTTGAAGAAGAATTAAATACTCGTGATGTAGCAAATCTTGAAATTGAAGGAGACAATTAAAATGTGAATAAGGAAATTCAGGTTGAAACTATAGACAAGTAAAATTTGACAAAACCACATCCTAGAATTTTCCATAAGAAACCTAATTATTTTATTGAAATTGATGAAAATATTTTGAAACCAATGTATGAAAAAAAATTGAATGGAAAATTAGAAGAAAAGCCACTGAAATTTGAGATAATCATTTTGAAATTTTAAATGATTCCCAAAGATGTCAGTTGCTGGTTAGTTTGATGAAATTGATTAAAATGAGACCTACATTAAACACCTTAGGATTGATAACATCTAATATACGTGGTCAAACCTCTACAATTGTTAAAAACCTTCATGATGCATATCACATTGTTGGTGTCAAGAGATGCACTAGGGATAGTAATATTGTGTGTCATGTACTTGTTACTAGTGTTGTAAGTGAATCAATAAAAAAACAACATTTTATTACGCAAACAAGTCGAATGTTGCAAGTTAATCGAAAAACTCTAATGAAAGCAATTGAAAGACATAATATCCTTCAATCACTCAATAACACCAATTTTTGGGCATTTTCTGGTAGAGCATCGCTTAAGGACAAAGATAATTCTGATGCTATAAGAGAAGTTATTATTCAATTTTGGCATGATAACAATAGAGTTTCACCTAATATAAGAGATGTTGTAAAACAGAGAGTTGGTTCTACTAATCACAAACCACATCCAAAGCATTTCGTAGATATGACTCAAACTCAATTTTTTTTTAAGTTTGAACAAGAGCATCTGAAAATTAAAATTAGTCAACGTTTTTCTTAAATATTGAAACCATTATATGTGAAAATCAACCGCGCTCGCACCACTTGTTGTAGGAAACATGTTGAATTTTTGATGCATTATGCTAAATTTTTACATATTTGTTCTAATTTTTATTCTGAAACTATGTTATCGGAATGTGGTGTTCAAGTTCCTCTAATATCTTCTAGGGATTTCATTCCTACGATATTTTGTGAAAAAGAAGTTGGACAATTTTTTTATTGTCCAGATTGTTTATATGGAAGTTATGGTACATGCGGTGGATTACCTAAATTGGAAATTTGCATCCATGAGAAAATTGAAGGTGCAATAGAAAATAATTTAGAAGAGTTTGATAAATATAAATCAATTGCATACGAGTTGAAATATGGAAATGAGTCTAAACAGTGTAAGCTATTTATAGAACATATGCCTATTTTTCAATTTATGAGAAAATTTAAGGATGAAATTATTTATGAGTATGCTAGGCATACACACAGAGCTCGATGGTTGGATGAACAGTTCAAGATATGCAAGGACACATTTACTATTGGTATTATTGTTTCAGTGGTCAATTTTGTAGAGAATTACACATTACAACCATAAATGGAGGTTCAATCATAATATTACAACTCAGTACAAGTTGCCATTTTTGTGCATATAATATTTATACATTCTCCTGACAGTACAGTGAATAATCAATTATTTTTAAGAGAGTACCACTTTTATATCAGTGATGATCATACACATTCTATTGAATTTTTGTAAGGGCGTTTCTAGTTATTTTATTGAAACTTTTTTGATAGGTACATCCACTTGAAACAACATTATATATGGTCAGATAATTACACGTCTCAGTTTAAGAATGCACGAATGTTTTATTGGATGAGCATGATGCATGTCAATATGGGTGTGTAACATATTTGGAGTTTCACTAAGGCTGGAAATGGAAAAGGAGAGCATGATGGTGCAGGGACATGTGTGAAAAGAGATCTTGCAAGAGAAGAGTTGAAGTACAAATATGGTGCTAAGTTGAAAGATGCAAAGAGAATAGTGGAATGGTGTCTTGACAACATGGCCCAAGGTTCTCAAGAAAATTCCATAGTTCGAAGATATTTTTGGTTGATAGAGGAAAAATAAATTGTTGACTATGAGGACTGTATGACACTCACTAGGTCCAATTATATGCACTCATTTTATAGCTCAGACACTATTTCATGGGCCATATTGACAAGAAAGTTGACATATTTTGGTGCATCTTGTATCGAATTTTTCACTGCTAAGTGTGATTCACAAGAATGGGTGGATGGAGGGATTTGTAGGCCTCAAACTCTGCTTCTTAGTTATCAACCTTTATAAGCATTACAACTTATTTCTACAAATGAAGTTGCAACATCCAAGGACTTTCACAAAATTTTGATTTTGGGGCAAAAAGGTATTTATGGTTATTTAAAATTTTTGTATTGAGTTATGTCCATTGAAATTTTAATATGTATAATTTAAATTTGAGTTGAAACCTTTGTTTTTTTGTAGGACATGTGTTTACAGTTATTCCGAAAGAAGACAATGAAGAAGGAATAGACTATTTCTTATGTCGTTGCATCGAGGAAAGAAAGAAGTTGACTTCTCCTGTTATAGATGGCAAATATATTGAGTACCCTACAGGGTCAGTTATAGTTACTGGAACTTGGCTTCAACGGTATCCATTAAAAAAGTCCTTTGTTTGGGTGTTTGAAGAATTTGAGACACACAGGAAAATACTCTTATATTCACATCTAGTTCTAGAAAAAACTATTCAGTTGTATAGATATCAAGGAAGGCCTAATAACAATATTATTTGGAAGGTTTAAGAGTCATATCATGAAACAATCCTATCCGCTATTCAGAGTAGATCCAATCCCAATGGTTCATTAGAATGAATATAATGCTCATGTCTAGTATATATAAATTTGTTAGTTAGATAAATTTAAGTTCATATATTTTATTAAATTTGTGTATTTTGTATATATCTAGTATGGTTTTGATTCGAAACTTAAATTTCTGACTAAGCCTTTTATATGTAGGTTAGTGGTGCTAGAAAAGATTCCACCTTCACATGGTTAGCACTATTAGTAGAGAATTGTAAATTCTCAAAGCTAAGAGAAGATTTCATTGTTTTAGAAGAAAAGAGAAGAAATTAACAAAGATTTATGTCCCTGTGGAGGGGGTTCTTGTCTCTAGAGGAGGTATCCCGGAAGAACCTATGCTTAGATAACCAAAATGACACCTCCCCAAGTGTTTACAAGACCATCCCTATGCGTATGCATAGTCAGTTCAGTGACATGACCCACCGTTTGTAAAATATACCATTTGAAATCCTTACACTGGATCAAAATACAATATTTCGTGCATTTACAATCAATAGGGCAGCGAGAGAACTAATTGGAGAAGGAAAAAATTGAGACAAGGTATTGTAGAGGGTCCCTACACTGAGGACTAGGATCAGAAAAGATGTCTCTATGTACCACAGAGTGTGCGTAGTCACTCGTCGAAGTTAAACAATGTTTTGGTCTTAGGGCTCTTAAGGGTCTACACCTGAACAAGGTAGCATAGAAGCAACAACATTTTTATGCACCAAAATGATGCCTCCTCTAGCATTCTCCTAGCCACCCGAATGTGTTGGCATAGTCAGTTCGATGCCATGACCCACCATTTGCAAAATATAGTGTTTAACAACCTTACATTGTCTCAAACTACACTATTTCACACATTTACAAACAATAGGGCAACAAGATCACTAATTAGAGAAGGAAAAAAATGAGATAGGCTATTGTATAGGGTCCCCTCGCTAAGGTGTAGGATTAGATGAGACATCTCTAGGTGCCACGGCCTGCGTGTAGTCACCCGTCGAAGTTGAACGATTTTTTGGTCTCAGGGCTCTTAAGGGACTATGCCCGAACGAGGTAGCCCGGAAGCAATGAAATTGTCACGCATCAAAATGACACCTCCTCTAGTGTTCAAGTGGTCACCTGGACGTGTTGGCACATTCAGTTTGGTACCATGATCCACCGTTTGCAAAATATAGTGTTTGATAGTCTTACACTGTCTCAAACTGCACTATTTCATGCGTTTGTAAAAAATAAGACAGAAAAATCACCGATTAAAGAAGGAAAAACCTGAGACACAATATTGTAGAGATTCCCTATGCCAAGGTGTAGGATAAGACGAGACATCTCTAAGTGTCATGAAGTGCACGTAGTTACCCATCGAAGTTGAACGATGTTTTGGTCTCGGGGATCTTAAGGGACTACACCCGTACGAGGTAGCTCAGAAGCAACGACATTTTCATGCACCAAAACGATGCCTCATCTAGTATTCACCTATCCACTTAGATGTTTCAGCATAGTCATTTTGGTGCCATGACCCACCTTTTTCAAAATATAGCATTTGACAACCTTACACTATCTCAAATTACACTATTTTACGCATTTGCAAACAATAGGGCATCAAGATCACCAATTGGAGAAGAAAAAAACCAATAAATCCAATTGCAAAGGGTCCCTAAACTAATGTGTAGGATTGGACGAGACATCTCTAAGTGCCACGAAGTGCGAGTAGTCACTCATCGAAGTTGAACGATGTTTTGGTCTCGGGGCTCTTAAGGGACTATGCCCAAACAAGGTAGCCTGGAAGTAATGACGTTGTCACACACCAAAATGACACCTCCTCTAGCATTCACTTGGCCATTTGGATGTGTTAGTGTAGTTAGTTCAGTGCCATGACGCACTGTTTGTAAAATATGTCGTTTGATAGCCTTACACTGTTTCAAACTGCACTATTTGGCACGTTTACAAACAATATGACAACGAAAGTACTGATTAGAAAAGGAAAAAATTAAGACAAGATATTGTAGAGGGTCCCTATGCTGAGGTGTAGGATCAAATGAAATGTATATAGGTGCCACGTAGTGCACGTAGTCACCCGTCGAAGTTGAATGATGTTTTTGTCTCAGGGCTCTTAAGGGACTACACCCGAACGAGATAGCCTAGAAGCAATGAAGTTTTCGTGCACTAAAATGAATCCTCCTCTATTATTTACCTAGCCACCCAAATGTTTCGACACAGTCAATTATGTGCCACAACCAAACGTTTGTAAAATATAGCATTTGAAAGCCTTACACTGTCTCAAACTACACTATTTTGCATGTTTGCAAACAATAGGACAGTGAGAGAACTAATTGGAGAAGGGAAAAACTGAGACAAGATATTGTATAGGGTCCCTACGCTGAGGTGTAGGATTAGACGAGATGTCTCTAGGTGCCACGGAGTGCGTGTAGTCACCTGTCGAAGTTGAATGATTATTTGGTTTTAGGGCTCTTAAGGGACTACGCCCGAACAAGGTAGCCCAGAAGCAACGACATTGCCACACATCAAAATGAAACCTCCTCTAGTGTTCACCTATCTCCCTGGATGTTTTGGCATAGTTGTTTTGGTGCCACGATCCATTTTTTGCAAAATATAGCATTTGACAGCCTTACATTGTCTCAAATTACACTATTTCGCGCATTTTCAAACAATAGGGCAGCAAGACCATGAATTGGAGAAGGAAAAAACTAAGAAAAAATATTGTATAGGGTCCGTACGCCAAGTGTAGGATAAGACGAGACATCTCTAGGTGCCATGGAGTGCGTGTAGTCACCTGTTAAATTTGAACGATGTTTTGGTCTCAGGGCTCTTAAGGGACTACGCCTAAACTAGGTAGCCCTTAAACAACAACATTGTCACACACTAAAACAATGCCTCCTCTAGTGTTCACCTAGCCACTTGGACATTTCAGCACAGTCAGTTTGGTAACACAACCCACTGTTTGTAAAATATAGTGTTTGACAGCCTTACACTATCCCAAACTACACTATTTTGCACGTTTACAAATAATAGGGCAGCGAGAGCACTGATTAGAGAAGAAAAATAACAGATAGGATATTCTAGAGGGTCCCTACACCAAGGTGTATGATCAGATGAGACACCTCTAGGTGTGATGGAGTGCGCGTAGTCACCTATTGAATTTCAATGATGTTTTAGTCTCAAGGATCTTAAGGGACTGCACCTGAACGAGGTATCCCAGAAGCAACGACGTTATCATGCACTGAAACGACACCTCCTTTAGCATTTAACTAGCCACCTAGATGTGTTGGCAAAGTGATTTTAGTTGCATGACCCACCATTTGCAAAATATAGCATTTTATAGGGTTACATTGTCTCAAACTACACTATTTCACACATTTGCAAACAATAGGGCATCAAAAGCACCGATCAGAGAAGGAAAAAACTGAGACAAATTATTGTAGAGGGTCCCTACACTGAGTCTTAGGATCAAACGAGACATCTCTAGGTGCCATGTAGTGCATGTAGTCACCTGTTGAAGTTGAACCATGTTTTGGTCTCAGGGCTCTTAAAGGACTACACCCAAACGAGGTAGCCCGGAAGCAACGACATTGTTACGCACCAAAACGATGCCTCATCTAGTGTTCAACTCACCACTAAGACATTTTGACATAGTTGGTTCGGTGCCATGACCCACCGTTTGCAAAATATACCATTTGACAACCTTACACTATCTTAAACTACACTGTTTGGTGTGTTTGCAAGCAATATGGCAGTGAGAGAACCAATTGCAGAAGTAAAAAACCAAGAGAGGCTATTTTAGAGGGTCCCTATGCCAGTGTGTAGGATTGGACAAGACATCTCTAGATGCCATGGTGTATGCATAGTCACCTGTCAAAGTTGAACAATTTTTTGGTCTTAGGGCTCTTAAGGGACTACGCCTGAACGAGGTAGCCTAGAAGCAATGATGTTGTTGCGCATCAAAACGAAACCTCCTCTAGTGTTCACCTAGCCACCTAGATGTGTCAGTGTAGTTGCTTTTGTTCCATTATCCACAATTTGTAAAATATACCATTTGACAGCCTTACATTGTCTCAAACTGCACTATTTGGTGCATTTGCAAACAATAGGGAAGTGAAAGCTTTGATTAGAGAAGGAAAAAACTGAGATAGAATAGTGTAGAGGGTCCCTCCGCAAAGGTGTAGGATTAGAAAAGACATCTCTAGGTGCCACGGAGTGCACATAGTCACCCATCGAAGTTTAACAATTTTTTGGTCTCAGGGCTCTTAAGGGACTATGCCCAAATGAGGTATCCCAAAAGCAATGAAGTTGTCATTGTTGGGCCCCTGGAATATCAACCAAGTATGAAGGCACGTAGGCATGTGGGATCCCAGTTATAGAATGATACAAGCACACAGGAGAAATATTTAAGGAAGCACATAGCGCGCACGATGCGCGAAAGGAGGTTCAGGACTTAGCCAATTTGAGCACCCAAGGCAGAACATGTGAAAAACATGATTAGTTACGTGCAGATAAGATGCCATCCTAGCGATAGGCTTTCCCTCGAAAGAGCAGGCCCTGGATGGAATCTTCTAGAAGATCATCATGAGATAAATTGGAAAGCTCAGGCCTAGAGGAGCATGCTCGCATGAAGGACCATAATCGACACTTGACATCCAATTTGAGGGTGCTGGAAGGTGAGTTGGCAGCCCAGGAAAGTGATAAATACAAGTGTCTGCCGCAAAAAATAAGATAGAGACACACAAAGAATAATATAGAGGATATTCATTGGAAGAACCCAGGAGAGAAGGATCTTGTTATGCAATGCAAGCTTCAAAGATAACATAGGAAAAGCTCTGTAGAATTATTGTGAGTAGATATTTGCATCAAGAAGAGAATGTACTAGGCATAGAGTTGTAATTTCTTTTTCTTTTAGCTTAGTTCTATAAGTCAAGTGATATGCATGACCACAATCTACACTCTATGACACTCTGTAATGAATCAATGAATATAATGAGGTTACCTGTTATAAATAGACATGGATATCAATGGATTTAGTGCATACTTCTCTCATATGAGCTCTCTTTCCTTTCATGATATGTATGAATGCTTGTATAATTATTTCTATTATAAAATATGTTATGGAATTTGTTAAAACACTCAGTCTGAGGTGACTACAAGGATCTAGAGGCCGTTCTGAGCACTATGGTTCTTGTTTGTCTTAACTTCTCTCCTAAAAACTCTTACATTAATCATAGATGATGCTTTGTGCTAAAATCACATAAAAGAGAGACTTGTTACCCGCACGTGCCTCGGGTGAGTGCTTAACTTCTGCTGGGTGGTAGGCCGGAGTGCATGGGATTTCTTCATTTTATGATAGGAGTAAAAATGACTACATCTTGGTTCCGTTGCCAAAACCTCTTTTCGAAGTTGTAGTGGGATATAACATACATCATGATCTGATTAATAAGTAATGACAGAGCGGTTGACATTGGAAATTGTTGAATCATGGTTCAAGAGCACGAAAGATGAATTTTCTCAAAGATACAACACTGGACCTGAATTTAGTGCACATAGATGGGTAGAAGAGAACCTCTACCATGAGTTGTACAAGATCTTCTTCTACTACTTCCCAGTAGAGTTATATGAATGGCTTTCAGCCTATACGTCTAGATCAAGTTGTCATTATAGATCACATGTATGGGCCGAAGAAGACTACCAAAGGTTGCAAGATGCAGATCTGACGTGGACCCATGTTGGCAATCATTGGTGGATAGGAGAACTAACTAGCCACACTCTAGAATACACCATCTCTACGTATTCTTGTCCAGAGGTTACTGAGTTTGAATTTCTGTGAGAACCTAAAGGAATGTTTCTATGTGTTATTCCTCTAACTATGAAGATATTGATGGTTACCATGAGTTTAGAGGTGCTTCCAATGGCCGGATAAACCATTCAGAGTGTTGGGTAAGGGAACTTGGGTGGAGGAAGATGGCAGATATCACAACAGAGAAGGAGAGGGAAGAAAGATGGCTCAAGTATAGCAAAGCATGAGAAATTGAGATTGCTAGACAATGCGAGGCTACTAGTGTGATGGATCTATGTAGACAAGCATTGCAGGAAGGAGTTGAGGTTCACATGAAGGACGTGGAACCTAAGTAGTCTATGTTACCCAATCTTGGCAATTGCTTGAGGGAGACCCCTTCAGCTTCTGGTGAGAGTTCGACACATGGAGAGAGGAGAGTCATTGGCACATATATAAAACCACCTAATTACCAAGCCCTGGTGCTTGGTTTTCCCAATCAAGGAAAAAATGTTATTGACCCAGTTGATATAAGTGGAAGAGACAGATCTACACCTATAAGGTACAATTTTTTAGTTCCTTCTTCTATGGTTACACATATTCCAGTATTCGATGGAGTTTTTAAACAAGGGGTACATGTACAAGCTTTTGGGCTCACATCAGGGAGTGGCACAGGACAAAGTAGTGGTAGTGGGGTGCTATCACAAACCATCAACACACAGTTCAATGGGACCGTGGGGGCACTCAGCACAACTCCTATAGGCCTTATTGGATTCAGTGGTTCTGGTGGCTCTAGAGGTACATGACCCAGTTGACTTGGTGGATCAGGTGGTGGAGGAAATACTGGAGGGAACCAAGGCTCTGGTTCAGGATAAGGACCCCAGCCACCACCTTAAGTATTCTTTGAAATGTCTCTACATTTTCCAGATTACAAGGGCATTGCGTATGCTTCGGAACATGTTCACAAGTTTGAAATGTTATGGCAAGAAAAGGGTATCACAACAACAGAATGAAAGGCTGGTCAATTTGTGACCACATTGCAAGGGTGCATGCATAGCTGGTATAGAAAGTATGACCCTCATCAAACAGTGGTGGACTACACTACTTTAAAAAATGCATTCCTGATAGAGTTCCACATTCCTGAGTTTGACTAGAATAGCATCAGCGCTTTGAAGGAGATTCAGTAAGGAATGACAGAGAGTGTGCAGGAGTATGATGTGAGTTTTAAAAATCTCTTGTCTAAATTTTCATATGATATTCACCCTTTACAGCATGCAAAGTGGTTTGTTGGAGGATTTATCACCCCTTTTAGAAGGGCCTTATCTCATAAAAATTTTACAGATCTATACGAAGCATTGGAAGTTACCTTGCAAGCTGAGGCTGTTGGTAGTATTGATACTGGCGTTAGCCCATTCTTGGAGGCTCAGATTGTTGCTATGGCCAAACAATTGGAAAAATTGTCTGCAAACCCAGTCCATGAGACTCGCTGTGGTTTATGGTGCATAGATTGTGAGATAGAGGGGCACATTAAGGATAATTTCCTCTGGAGGAAGGTACACACTATGATGGTAGATTGTGAGATATATCATGGGGACCATGATGCAAGTAGATGTCCCTTGCTACAACGCTTGATCAAGAAGAATGTATCTTGTTATTGTAAAATTTACACCTCCACAACCTATGATACGAAAGAATGTAGGCTCATTGATCAGATCCATGAGGCCATTAATCATGGGGTACGCCAAACTAGCATTGCCAGTGGTTCTAAACATGATGATCACCGTTATGAGGAGTGCATAGATGGAGGTACGCATGGGAGAGGTTTTTGAGGATGATTTTGTGGTCAAGGTAACCACAAAGGAGGAAGGAGTGAGTTCCTGTGTGCAACATGTTTCAATTTTGGATCTACAAAACATTATAAGCATGAGTTCCCGGACCTATTATAGTGCTCGTGGTGTGGAAAGAAGCATAAGTATGAGGAGTGCCTAGATTTATTTGAGCACAATAAATCGGCAGCACCAAAAAGACAAGGGAACTGTAATGGTCAGCATTAAGAAGTCGGACACATAGTGGATGTCATGGGTAACACAAGTTACAGGTTTGGAGCCAGTTTTGGTAACAACAAGGGCACAAGCCACGTGCGTAAAATAGATACTAAGGTAGAAGAACCTGTTTTCAAGGGAGGAAGTAGTTCATGGAAAGAACCCAATCCTTGTGCATCAAAAGGAGGTATATCAAGACACCATGGATGTCATTCGGAGTTTACAAGTGGAAATACAGTGTCTAAAGGAGCATTCCAGGAGGGAGGAATAAGGAAGGAGGGTCAAGGCTCCAAAGGATGACCTAGATGAGGTCAAGGAAGTATGTAAAATGTTAAGGCAAGAGAATATTATTCCCTTGCTAGGATCATGGTTGAGAGAGAAGGTACCACGCGCCAGAGGAGAGTGTGAGAGGTAGGTCTTGCACACGAACCTCCCCCCTCACAACCTATACTATGACAATGAGATCACATTGAATGCAGTGGTAGATGGATGGACTCCATCAGTAATATCCTCATTGACACTAGGTGCAGAGGTCAATGTTCTAACTTTGGATGCATGGCATCAAATGGGAAGACCTACATTACAGACATCTTTGAATGTGTCTATATATGGCAGAACAAGACTAAGGAAATGCTCATTGGTGTCTTAAAGGATGCATCTATCACTATACTAGTGAGCTAAGTTTACTAGGGACTTTGAAGTCTTGGCACTCACCGAGGTAGAAAACTTTTCTAACACTACTTGGGTGCCCATGGTGTTACAAGAATAGTGCAGACCTTTGGTTTAACAAAGGGTACTGTATGTACCCAAAATTGTAGGGTACTGCACCATGGAAATGAGGTTATACATACCCCAATGATGATATAGGTCTCCTCGCAAGGTGTTTGGGATCTAGAAAAGCTCACCAAGTATACATGTTAGTATCCTGTATGCCTCATCCATGCCTACTTGCATTCTTTGTTCTTCCTTTACCTTTTTCTTGCATTTTGGTCTTAAGTGATGAAACCGCCACCCTACCTAGGCAGCGGTCCCATGACCACCGCCCTAGGATAGGATAGCGGTCCTGAAACCGCCACCTTGCAACAGGTTGGTGGTCTTGTGTGTGTTTTCCAAAATGTTCCAACGATCTCGTCAAACGCAAAATGTAAACTTTCTATCTAGCATTCTCTCAACTACCTTTTCTCGTACATTTATGTTTTGTGCCACCCTGTGAATAGTGTTTTTCTCTTTGTTTAATGGTAAAAGAGTTCCATTCCAAGATACCCTTCTAGTGAATGGCATTTTTTATAAATAGCCAGCTTGTTTTCAAACAAGATGGCCCCTCTCCTTCTCTATTTCTAATATTCAGTTGGTTTGAAGTTCTTACTTAGAGTTCATAATAGTTCTCATGTTTTGCATCAATTATTAGCTTTTCCTTTGTTGTTTAGGATCACATCCGATCTTCTTGTCTTCCATCTTACTTCATTGTTGTTCCATACCAATCAGCTTAGGATAAGAGTAGTTTCAGTTCTTAGATTGGAATCCATTTAGAGTTACAGGTTTTGTTTTGTCATAAAAGATAGTTTCCAGAATTCTTTCGCGTACCCTTGTGTTGTATTCCTGTAATAAATGCTGCTAGGAATTACATACACCAAGATCTGTTCACTTGCACTATCCCTCTCTTACTTGCATTGTATTCATTCTATATCCACAAGCTGTCATTGTTCAAACTATCTTCTTCTATTGACGCTATCATATAAACACTTTTCTGGATTCACGTGAGAACAGGAAGGAATGAGGATATCATTACTAAGGGGACGAAGTCACACACAACTAGATTTACCACTGTTCTGTAAACTCCAGGTTTAAGCAATCAAAGTTCTAATTAGAAGTACATCAAATAGAGTAGTGAAATTATTTCATTTCATTTAAATTTTGCATTCTCAATATTGCTAGGGAAGCTATGGGGAATGATAGTTTCTAAGAAACTATGATTCATTCCTCACTTTTGAGGTAGGATTGAGAGTTTTTCGATTAAAGTTAGTTAGTCTACTCTAGATATTTAGGATAAAACTCACAACTACACAGGTAAGTAGCTACTTACCGGGATACTTTTCTTGTTTTGATTCTCTCATTAGATTAATTGTCCATTTTTTGAATATATTAGAATAGTTGCTCTTTTTAATTTCCGTTCAAAATACTTCATCGAAAATACAAAAATAGAGGAAGATATATATGCATATATGTAGATACATATATCTCACATAATTAGTTTATTTCATTTCACTTAAAATTGATATTCACCTTTGTATGACAATCACGAGACCTAGAGATCCTAGAGAATACATATTTGAGACCAATAGTGCCTCAACCAAATATTGTTATAGCAATGCTATCCGATATAGATCAAGACCTTAGGATCAAATTCTTTCTGAACAACATATAAACCTACAAGAAATTAGTGAACAATTGAGAGAGATTAAATATTTAAGACGACAAGGCATACACATGTTCTGGTCAAATCACCCTAACTATAGACTACCTTGATAGGAAATGCGCATGACTGTACAAGGACTCGAAAGAGAACAAATATTTTGCTAGTGATCCTTTAATTCCATAGCCCAGATACGGGAGACCTCCTCATCGACATAGATACTAGCTTATGTATTCAAGTTATCTAGGACATCTATAAAGTACTCTGAGGAATTTACATGCAACTTCTAGTTCTAAACATAGAGGCTGAAAAAGTCTTATGACTATTGGATAGTTGGGATCATAGATAAGGGATTGACTCCTCATATGACCATAGGAAGTCCACCATAACCAAAAACTTACAGTTGTGATCCATAGGTCCCACAACCTGATGCGAGCCTACTGATCAACCCAGACATTGACACCGGTTTATGCACACTAATATACAAATCTTCTAACCACTTCCGCTAGACATCATTACACAATTCTCCATTATTAAACATAGCAAGCTAATCAAGGGAAAGGGATTTCTGGGAATAGACCAGAGAATCATCCATGAAACTACCAAAGGATCCATTACACCTCTAGCCATCACCATTCTCATAACCTTTTCTGGAAACATACACAAAGCACCTATAGGTCACTATTCCACGTATTCCAATAACCAACATAGATCAGGATCATCGGCAGAGCTCAACATTGATTAGAGCCTCTAGAGAAGCTATCTATCATCTAAATGATCCATTACACCAATTCAGGTTAGGAGGGCCTTCTTTTCCTTAGATTCATAGATTCCATTATTTTGTATTGAGGATATAAGATTACCCAACTAGTTTGTCTATATCCCACGTATAAATTCCATTCTCAACGGCTTTCTCAACACGACCTCGGGAGATCGAGTATGAAGAGGAGTTGCTTGTAGATTCTCATGCTTGCATGTCACTTTTCCATTGTACAAAATTGGTGAACCCGACGTGAAACAAACAACTGCTTCATCTTCTCTACCACATTAGCCTTCACTTCAGCTTTACCAACAGAACTAGTGAAACTTACGTAAAAGGAACAATTGTTTCACTTTCACACTCTTCTTTTAATTTTATCCACCTTCTCTCTTTCCCATTATTCTACGGGTATTGATATACCCCATTAATATGTCGGGATATGATGCATATGGTAGACCTCTCCCTAAGTCTTGAAGAAAATTATGGTCAAACTAAATAGATAACCATCACCCTCACTTTCTGCACGGGCTAATAACTATTTAAGTAACTTACTTGTCATCTCAAACTCCCCCTCAAATAACTTGTTCATAGTTCTTCATTCCGAATAGAGGAGTTGGATCAGCTCACTCAAACGCAACAACCAAAGCCTTCAGGCTCTAACAATATGACATTTACTGGAGAATCTGGTTCATCTCCTTAGGTGTTGCTTAGACCACAAAATTAGTAGACAGTCAAATCCATATCCACTTGTTAGATGACGAATACTTAGCACATTATGCTAGGAATGAACAAAGGTCTCAAAATATATACCCGTCTGTAAGAGGTTTGCAAACACAACCTGAGGTCTCATTCCAAGAAAACACCCCCATCCCTCCACCTATAGGAAATGCCCTTGGTGAAACTTGGCAGGGTAACTGATCAATTCATAGCAGGGTACCATATGCCTATACAACCTCAAGGTATACAAACAAACGCCACTAAGGAAAAATACCGTATCTTCACCAAAAGAGGTCATCTTCAGCCTTAGTTGAGAAGGTTAGACGGTTGGAACTTGCTCAAGTAAGTCAAAATTCACAATTCATGCAAGCAGGAATTCCAATCCTCCACATCATCCTCAATCAAGTAGACCTCCTCACAGGAACAGGCACGTTGGGCATGCCTCCTCATTCGTATATTCACAACAAACACCAACTAGAACCACGTTTTCTAACGCCGCTTCGGTGGAAAATATGATACCTCCTGGTTTAGTACAAAATAATCCATTCTCGAGAAATGCTCCTCCATACTTAAAAATGTATTCCAAATCACCACAGGGAGATATGTTCTCTTCTCCCAGGCATGTTTGCTCAACCACAGGGATTCCCTTATACCCCTGCAAATACATATGCTACACCATATCAACAACCCATTCCACCTCCACCCCCTCAGCAAACACCATCAATGGTCGAAAGCCTATGTAATAGGAACTTATTCAGAATATTTTAAAGAACCTTTGGACTTCACTATATGAAGCGTCATGCTTCCAAGACCTCTCCCCGATCTACCCAAGTACAAAGGAGAGGGAGACCCAAATGCACATATTAAGGCCTATACCACAGCCATTCAAGAACTACTCCCTTGGGATGGAGTTGTTGCTAAAATATTCCCCAAAACTTTAGAGGGTATTTCCCTTGATTGGTATTATAAAATACCTAAAGCCTCAATACATTCATTTAAACAACTCATGTCAGAGTTCATCAAGGCTATTTTGACATGAACAAATTGTTGAGAACAGGAATAAGGGAATTCTTGCATATTAAACAAGAACACAATGAATCTGTTGCTCAATTTCATCCAAAGATGGTGTACAGTCCTCTATTCTTCAGCAAGTGCTCCAAACATGGATCAGATGGAACTATGTGATTTATTCCTTCATTCTCTCAGTAGAGAGATAAAGGAAGAAGTCCAGAAGTTCCCACTAAGAACTTATGATGAAGTACTCGAGAGTGCTCTCCGAATAGATCAAGCTACAATAGATAGTGGTCGCAAGACATATGGAACAAATGGGAGGTTAATCATCCCCAACCAAAACACTACAACTTATCCTACTACCACAAATGCCAATCAAGGACCTAAAATCCTTAACAAAAACCATGGAGTGACAACAGATGGAGTGACTGACCAAACTAAAAAAGAAAACGTTATAAATGTTCCACCACTAGTTAACAACCAACGAAACAACAATTTCACCCCAACGATCAACTCGTTGGATTTTAATCACCCCCAATGACGACAACAACAACAACAACAACAATAACAAAAACAACAACAAAGGCAGATCCAGACACAGGGTCCAAGTCAAAACTCAACTGGATATCAAAATCAAAGACAATAAACGCAAATCTTTAATCCTAATAGTTAGTAGTTCAATCAGAATTTTGGACCACAACATGTGCCAAACCAACATCCTAGGAAATATAATCCCAACTCATATTGTGGTTTCCACAAAATTTGAGGCCATGACATTAGGACTTTCTACAATTACAATAAGTTCATGCATCATTTTTCAGAAGAACAAAAGTAACTCTTCATAGATGTGTTCTTAACAGATTCTGTGACACTGATGCCAAATACTTTCACAGGGGCAGTTTCCCCTCAAAATGCACCTCCTAAGATATTCAATGATCTACTCCCAAATCACAATAGCAGTAATACATTAAATTCAAATGGGATGAAAAAATGTGTAATGACAGGAAATAATGATCATGAAGCCTCAACTTCACTAAATCCACTTGTCGCACCACAATTAGGAAATCAGCCACAAACTAAGATAGTTGGTCTAGTGGAGTTAGATATTGAGCTGCATGTAGAAGCCATAACAAGAACACAAGAATATTCTTCTCAACCAAATCCATTCTATCCACTAGAACCATATAACATTCAACAAACATTGGTAAAACCCATGGGTGCTTATGATTTAATTAATGACTTAACAAAGACCTTCTCTCACATCTCCTTTTTGGACTTCTTGAAAAATTCTCCTGCCCATAGGGCTGCTCTTTTAGAAGCACTAGGTCTAGGTCATTTAATTAACATCACTCCACCTCCTAAAGCACAAGTAAACCATATAGACTTTGATATCCACCCTCTAGGGCAGCCAGATAGGGATACTGAGTTTATATTCGACATAAAAAAAATGCCAAAAGATGCTGAAATTACATGCAGAGGTGATCCAGTCTTGCATTTACAGGTATGGGTTTACAATAATTACGTTAAATGCACAATGGTGGATGATGGGGCAGCAGTTAACATTGTCCCCTTCTCTTTCCTTCAAAAGCTAGGATATGGAGAAACAAACTGTTCCACAACAAGAAATACGCTAAGAGGTTATGATAGCCTTAAAGCTACTTCAATTAGGACTATAATATTACCAGTCACCTTAGGACCCAAGACAATCCTCACCAAGTTTTATATCATAGATCGGGAAACCAACTATAATATGATCCTCGGTCAACCATGGATACATCACATGAAAGCAATCCCCTCTACGTTATTCCAGGAAATAAGATTCTTACACTTAGGAAAGATATTCATAGCAAAAGGTGACCCAAAACCATTTGACATACACCTAGCAGACCTGAAGAAAATACCAGGCATTCACTTTGAGTTTGAACTCACAACAAACAAACTTAACAAACCAATTGACTCAAAACCAGAAGAAAAATTAATACCTAGAACAGAACTAGAAATTATGAACCTATTCAAGGGCATCCCAACCCTCAAGGATGAAGCTAACATTATAGAAACAATGTCATTAGGAACTACTACAAACATTGTCGAATTACTAGAACAAGATCTACCAATTTTCCTACCATTTGATTCCACAAATATGGGATGTACCCTAGGAGTTGGTTCTCTTCCAGAAGAGGAAATTTGCATGGTAGAAGTAACCGAAACAGAAGAAACAGATGCAAAGAATGTCCCAACATCCATATTTCCCAGTAAGTATTGGACTCTCCATTTCGATGGAGCTAGATGTCACTATGGAGCTGGGGCAGGTTTGATACTTTACTTCTCCTGAGGGAAAGATCTTACCTTTTTCTTTTAAGTTGAACTTTGAATGTACGAACAATAGCACTGAGTACGAAGCCCTCCTCCTTGGCCTCATCATATCTAAAATAATCAGCGTCAATAACATCAGATTATTGGGAGACTCGTAGCTAGTTACAAACCAAGTCTCTGAAGTATATGAGACTAAAGCTGAGCACTTACAGCTCTATAAAATAATGGTATTAGATCTAAGTGAAAGGATTCAACTTCATATCCATTGAGGAAATCCCACGAGAACAGAACCTTCTCACAGATTCAATAGCAACCTCAGCTTCACATTTTACCCCAAGTAATGAGTTGGAAGATACAAGTTTCAAAGTATCACTTTGTACTGAACCATTGGTGAAGAAAATGTCAACAAACCCTCTGCTAACACATACAGCTGAGAATGAATCTCCTATCTTACATCATGTTGATAGTGATAAAGTCACTCTCAAATATCTAAACACCTATGCGGAGCTACACCTTGCTCACAGTATAGTTGATCTTTCCTTAATACCACATTCCTCTCCCTACTTTAGAAATCCCACGGTAGAGTCTCCTCCACAGAAGGATCTCGATATCTATGAGATAGAAAATGGAGAAAGATTGGAACTACCTCTAGCCCCACCTGAATTTGAAGAAGGTAACGCTTCTTTGATAGAAGAAACCATTGACATAAACATTGGAATGGAGGAAGAACCAAGAATTTTGAAGTTAGGCTCCTTGCTAACTCCGGAAGAAATAGAGACACACACCCAAATCCTCAAACAACATCAAAAGGATTTTACATTTAATTATAAAGAAATGACAGGTATCACACCACAAGTTACGGTACATAATCCTATCACTAATCCAGATGCAAAGCCAATTAAATAGAAGTCAAGACCAATGAAGCCGAAAGTGGCTCTCATGGTAAAAGAGGAAGTAATAAAACTTCTCCAAGTAGGATTCATCAAACTAGTCGATTATTCACAATGGGTGTCTAATATCATCCCCATTCTCAAAAAGAATGGGAAGATATGCATCTGCATAGATTTTCAGGATATTAACAAAGCTTGTCCCAAGGATGATTTCCCATTACCATCCATTGATGCCATCATTGATGCAACAACTGGATTTGATCTTTTATCTCTCATGGATGGGTTTTCGGGATATAATCAAATCAAAACATCCAAACAAGACCAAGCCAAAACCATGTTTATAACTCCCTGGGGAACTTATTGTTATGTTGTCCTTCCATTTGGTCTTAAGAACATCAGTGCTACATATCAGCGAGCAATGATGTACATATTCCATGATCTTATCCATAAAATTGTGGAATCATATGTGGATGACTTATTAGCCAAGGCCAAGAAGTGTTGTGATCACCCGGAGGTGCTTCGTATCATCCTCTCACAATTAAAATTGAGTATGGTGTCACATTAAACCCAAAGAAGTGCGTTTTTGGTGTAACAGGAGGCAAACTTCTAGAATACATTATATCTTCACGAGGGATTAATGTTGATCTGGCCAAAATATGGGCTATTCTCGAAATGATCCCACCTTCGGAGGAGTATGGAATCAGGTCATTTCTTGGGAAACTCAGTGCAATCCGAAGGTTCATCCCAGATTTAAGCTTCGCCATTCATCCGATCAACAATCTACTCAAGAAATATTATAGTATCGATTGGACTAAAGACTGTAATGAGGATTTTGAAGTAGTTAAGCACTTCTTATTGTCATCACCCACGCTAATGCCTCCCGAGCCAAACCACCCTTTGATCCTATACTCACGAGCCACTCATGTCTCGTAGGCCTGCATGCTTGTTCTCACTTTTGGTTTATTCCTGGGGTAGGTGTCTTTCCTATGGTCTATTATAGAAGCTTCATGGTGTCACATCTATCCCACGTATATATCTCTTTGGAAATAAGAACATACTGACATTTTGCTCAAGTAAGTCAAATATAGATCAAACAGAAAATTTTACTTTTACAAATTTCCTTGCCCTACCAACCTTCGGTGATGAGCTTGCATCTCTTACTAGTGACGTAGGGTTAGGAAAGGATGGGAATGCCTTTACTCACCTATGCCTTGTCCATGGTGATAAGCCCATGCTTCCTACTAGTAGTATGGGGCAAGGTGTAGGGGGTCTGCTTGACAGAAAACATTAAAAGTCATAAGAAAATAATTCAAACAAACTTTTGAAATCTTGAGTCAAACAAATGAATCAAATGTCCAAAATTCCAAGAGTTCAAAACCTTGAAAACTATATTTTTTCAACCAAGTGGCCATCTACGGACCTAAGTCTAGATAAATTACAAAGCAAGTTGCATTCTAAACTATGGAGTCACTTGAGTAAGATAGGTTTGTAGCGTCCTAATTTGGTTCCACCAACTCTCTGTCTATCTCCCATCATTATCATTTCAACACACCTCATAGCTTGTGCCCTTTCTAGCTCTCGGTGGTGAGCCCTTGCATCTTACTGGTTGCATGGATTTAGGAGTGCGGCAAGTTCATCTGCTCATCATACCAGCTCATCATCACATTTTGTCAAAACAATATGAAGTAAGGGAAAAATGCTTATAG
The DNA here is from genome assembly GCA_019776745.2 of Taxus chinensis. Classification (NCBI taxonomy): domain Eukaryota; kingdom Viridiplantae; phylum Streptophyta; class Pinopsida; order Cupressales; family Taxaceae; genus Taxus; species Taxus chinensis. The sequence continues at coordinate 384,069,402 of CM034154.1, forward strand.
AAACTAAAGTTCAAGATCACATAGTGTCCACATCATCATACATTAGCATCACGAAATACAAAAATGAAAACATTTGTGATTTTTATTCTTCATTGCATACATTCTGAAAAGCATATAAATTTTTTTTTTTACAAACATCTAATATGCATGTGAAAATGAATCACAAAACTCTAGGTATAAAGAAATTTAGATCCAAAAAGAGATGTATATATATATAATCAAGTTTTATGTACAATTCCATCATGCACTAGGAATGATCAAAATGCTCAATGAGCCCGGAAAATATAGAATGGTCATATAAAAAATCTAGCAAGAGTCACTACAAAAAGAGCCAAGTGGCCTCTCAATCCCTATGGGATCCCTTAGAAGGCACACAATCACGTCTAGGACTCCAGCTATGCTGGCGCTCTAAATGCACTGAGGGCTCGCGATCCTAAATAGTAGTTGTAGCCTTGCTATGAGAGTGGCTCCTCCTCATTAAGAACTCTGCAGCCCTATACCCATCTACCTCAACATGGAGGGAAGTCACCATCTTGGCCACATACCAGACAGGGGGAAAAGCATCGGTATTCCTACCAGCTGCTGAAGGCTCCCCTACATTCGTGGATAGCTCGACACAAGTCTTCTCCATGGGGAGCATCAGAGTATCAGTACATACCCGGTGAATCAAGTCTCGCCACTCATCAGTAGTCTCTACAAGAAAAGGAGAAAAATAAATTAGAAAATGATCAGAAGGTAAAACCAAGGATGAACAAAAAGAGAGGTAGCAACTAAGGAAATTCTAGCTAAAATAAATATCAAAATAAGAGTGATAAATCACTCAGATCTCTGGGCCTCCAAGAAGGATCTTTGGGATCCACACCCACCAAAAACATCACTGCTGATTGATGTCCTCCTCCCATGCCTGGGACAACATGGAATCCTACCATGGAATTGTCCTCTCTGCCTAAATCTTGAGAAAGTAACTCCTCTAAGACTAGAGTCACCCTCTCTATGCTCTGCTCTGCCCTCTCGGCCTATAAAATCTCCTGAGTGTCATACCACTTGAGATTTCTATCCTCTCCCTCACCTGACTCGCTAACCTCCATGTCCTCAGTCTCCTCCTCTATGTCTCCCCCTATGAACTCCTCAGACTCGAAGTCTATATTAATGGGGTTGTCACTGCTATGGGTGGCACTGGAAGAAATCTAAAGTAAAGGTGCCTAAGGAGCACCGACTCTCGCTAGGGCACATACCACCCTTCTGGTTGTAATAGGGATGCTAGGAGTAACAACTATCCAACCCCGGCCTCTAGGACCTCCCCTAGCCTCCCAAACTAATATGAACACCGGCACCACTGGGGGAATCATGTCATTATAAGCAAGGCCAAACTCATGAGGCACTCGATCAAAGGGGTGTGTCTCTACCTTCCGTATCCTATCCACAAGCTACCCTATAGTAGAGCAAGAAATCAAAGTGAAGGTCTCCTCACCGCACAACCCTGTCATGGCCTGATAAGGTGTGGCCTCCATATCCTCAGTGGTCAGGGAAGCAACTAGCTAGTGGGGTGCTCTAAGCACCATCATCTCTGTCCATCTAGCTGCCTTCATGGCTCCGAGATCTACCACCTCTATGCCTCTCCCATAAGGGATGATGCGCTCATAGACCCAGCTCATAACTAAGGTCGGATGGCTCAGTGACTGTCCCTGTATAAGTCGTGATAGGTGGTCCCAAAAATATCATCTACCCAGGCATAAATCTGACCATGTGCCTCAATTTTGTGATGATGGGGGCCCAATAGTAGAGTAATGTATCCCCTCCCTTGTCTCTAATTAATCTCGAAGCAAGGATTCCCATAATGGCCTGATGGATCAAAGGGATGGGAAAGCCAGGAATAGAACAGACCTTCACCCCATTTTTTGAACCAGTGGAGACAATTGCGTCTCCCGTATAGGTGGCCCACTGAGTCATCTGAGATCTGGATATTGCTATATTAAATGAAAGTCTCCTCCCAATAATCAGGACTCCCAAAATGCAGTAGAAATCCTCTAGGGTGATAGTCCACCCACCCCTAACACTTGGAAATTAGAAGGTGTTTCGATCTGCATCCCAGTAAGAAAATAAGTCACATAATATGTAACTGGCAGGTGCAACGTGGGGAACCCATGTGATCCTCAGTATACCTGCCCTCTGAAGTGTATCCTACTCATCCTGAGAGAGTGCATCTAGCACTGCTGGAAGCCAATCACACACTCTCTCTCTCTCAGCTCCATTTAATGTACTCTTCCTTCTACAAAACACACAAAAACACGCAAAAAGGAGCAATTTAGTATCAAGATTACAATAAAAAAATAATGAAAGCAAATGAGAATACTAAAAATGCAAAAATAAACTCAAATCAATGTTGTTTTAACATTCTAAAGAGAACCACCACCCTGAGCAGGGTGGCGGTTCCACAATCGCCGCCTTAAAAGGTGGCAGTCCTGTAACTGCCACCCTGCTCAGGGTGATGGTCCTGTCCTGCATTTCAAAATAGGTCGTGTACCCTAAAATGCTCAAAAAGACAAATATTTGACTGTTTTAGCTAAAACAAAAGCCTACCCATTAGGCACCCCACTAAGAGACATATTTAAAACTGACATTTTTAAAAATGACCCCTAGGACAAAGATTTCAACATTTTAACATTTTAGTTTTAAAAATGTTAAAACAAGAAGAACTAACCTGAGATCTCATAGGTCGATGTTCCACTCACGGAGGCATGATCGTTATCTCACTATGAATGCTTTGACTATACTCTCATCGGAAACCGTCACCGTGGATCCCAGAGCTCAAAAACTATCAAATCGACAAGCGCAAATGAATAGGAAAATGGTCCCATTATATATATATATATATATATTGTTTTGACTCATTTTAAAATGCCCCTTTCACAGGTTCAGAGTGCCAATATAGGTAAGTTCTCATCCCCGTGCAAATGGTAAGTCCTCATTTCATATTAATTTAGTATTTATTTTTCTATTTGTTTTGTTTATCTGCACTTGAGTCTTCTTTCCATTTTACAGGTAGCAGGAACTTGGGTGGCGACATTTCGACACACGGGTGTGTCAGATATAATTTCTAACTTCCCATTTTGGGACCACCATAACTCAGACCCATTGTTTTATGCCTCTTCATGGATAAAACACTTCTCTGAGGGGGCAATATGTACACCAAAAATTGTAGGGTATTGTACCACCGAAATGATGTTACACATGCCCCAATGATGATATGGGTCACCTCACAAGGTATTTGGATCTAGAGAAGCTCACGAAGTATATGTTTGCATCCCAAATGATTTTTCCATGTTCCTTGTACTTTGTTTTGTTCCTCTACCTTTCTTTTCTTAGCATTTTGACTTTTAGTGATGAAACCGCCACCCTAGAAGGGCGGTGGTCCTATAACCACCACCCTACTCAGGGAAGTGGTCCTTCATGCATTTTCTAGCATGTTCTTCTGATCACGACTTGCGTAATTTTCAAATTTTACCATCTTTTCTCCACCACCTTGGCTCGTATTAATATTTTGTGTCCCCTGGAATAGTGTTTTTCCATTATTTAATGGTAAAAGAGTTCCATTCCAAGTTACCCTTTGGTGAATGGGAATTCTATAAATAGTTGGTTTGTTTTCAAATAAATGGCCCTTCAACTTCTCATTTCTATTTTTCAATCTTTCAATTCTTGCTTAGAATTCATCTTGTTCTCATATTTGCATCCATGCTAGTTTTTCTTTCGCTGTTAGAAGACATTCGATCTTCTTGCTTTAGTCTTGTTCATTGATGTTCATACCAATTAGTTTAGAGTAGAGTAGTGTCAGTTTTAGATTGAATTCATTAGAGTTACAAGTTGTGTTCTTCACAGAAGGTAGATTCTAGAATCTTTTGGTACCCTTGTGTTATATTCCCGCAATAAATCTTGTTAGGAATTACATACACCAAGCTCTATCACTTGCGTTATCCCTCTCCTACTCACATTGTACTCAGTCTATATCCACAGCTTCCATTGTTCAAAGTACCTTCTTCTGTTGATGCTAGCATATACACACTCTTCTGGATTCACGTGAGCATGAAAAAATGAGGAGATCATTCTGAGGGGACAAAGTCATACACTATTGGATTTTCCATTGTTATGTAAATTCCAGGTTTTATCTGTCAAAGTTCTAGTTAAAATATATCAAATAGAGTAGTGAAATATTTCATTTTAGTTAAATTTCATTCTCAATATTTCCAGGGAAGCTGTAGGGATTGATAGTTTATGAGAAGCTATGATTCATTCCTCACTTCTGAGGTAGGATCGATAATATTTCAATAAAGTTAATTAGCTATCTAGTTATTTAGGATAAAAATCACAACTGCACAGGCAAGTAGCTACACCGGGCTACTTTGTTTGTTTTAATTTTGTTATTAGATTAGTTTTCATTTTCTAAATATATTAGATTAGTTGCTCCTTCATTTCCATTCAAAATCTTATGAAAAATACAAAAATAGAGGTATATATATATATGTTGTAGATATATCTCACATAGTTTATTTCATTTTAGTTAGGCTTATATTGATCTTGTATGATAATCACGGGACCTAAGGAGCCCAGGGAATAGGTTTTTGAGCCAATTGTGCCTTAACCAAATATTGTTGCAGTAATAACTAACATAGAGAAAAATATCATAATTCAGGTCTTCTGAGAAACTATAGACCTACAAGAAATCAACGCACAATTAAGAGGATTAAATATAGAAAACGACAAGGTGCACACGTTCTGGTCAAATCAGCCAAATTATAGATTTCCTTGATAGACATCCGTATAACTGTAAGAAGGACCTGAAAGGGAACAAACATTCAGTTGTGATCCACTAGTCCCACAGCCAGACGCAGGAGACATTCTCGTTGATATAGACACTAGCTTATGTATCCAAGTTTCCAGAACACCTATTAGGTACTTTGAGAAAATCGTGTAACTTTTAGTTCTAAACGTAGAGGCTGAAAAGGCATACGATTATTGGATACTCGGGATCAGAATAAGGGATTGATTCTTCACATGACCATAGGAGGTCCACAATAACCACAAACTTACGATTGTGACCCATAGATCCCACATCCCAGCGGGCCTACAAATCAACCCAACATTTACGCTAGTTTGTGCACATTAGTATTTAGGTCTTCTCCACTCCCACCAGACATCATCACACAACTATCATTATTAAACGTGGCAGCTAATCAAGCTAAAGATTTCTTGACTAGACCAGAGAATTTTCCATAAAATACCAAAATATCCACTACATATTTAGCCATTCCATTTTCATGACCTTGTCAAGAGACATATACGAAGCACCCATAGGTTATATTCCACATATTCCGCAACCCATAGATCGGATCACGGAAGAGCTAGATATTTATTGGAGCCTTCGAGTAGCTATCTTTTCTGAACAATCTATCACACCAATTCAGGTTAGGAGGGCCCTCTTTTCCTTAGATTCACAGATCCCATTATTTCGTGTTGAATACATAAGATTACCTAAATAGTTTATCTACATCCCGCGTGTATTCCATCCCCACCAATTGTCTCAGCATGACCTCGGGAGGTCGAGTGCGAGGAAGAGTCACTTGTAGATTTTCCATGCTCGCATGTCACTTTTCCATCATACAGGTACATCAGCTTTAATAACAAAGAGGAATGGTTCATTATACCCCTAGTTTATGGGAAGTCGACACCCTATATTGAACCATTGGGAGAAGAATTTCTTGACAAGATTTATGTGCACTCAATTAGAGACCCTGAGATGGTACACCCTACCAACAGAGTTATCCAGTTTGAAGATGCTCAGTTAGTAAGTGATACCACCAGTGTGGCTTGTGACAATTGGGTGCATGGAACTTACAGATTAATGGGATGGTAGTTGAGAGGATTGGTGACCAAGGTAATAAAGGTGTGCACTGTTAGGCACCTTGGAGGAAAATAACTGGCCAAGTATTCAGGAGGATCCTTCCTTGAGATCTTTCTGTAGGAGGTAGAAGCTCAGTGGAAGAATGAGAAGGAACAAAAGGAGATGTTAAGTGATGTCTTGCTTGGCACATCAACTCATTGGTGGGACACACATTAGGAGAGCCTTTTAGAGTGGCACGAGGTAAGAATTTCTATCTCTATCAAATTTTCTAGGAGTAATGTACCCACCATCATCAAAGACTACTATGGGAAGGAACCCACCTCTTTCCATGTCTAGGAATGTGAACGGGTCTAAAGAGAAGGTGAAGAATCTTTACCACCATCCCTCTGGGTGCACAAGTTGTATTCTACACTACAGGGTTATGCGCACGCATGGTACATTCATTCGGAGACATGCTGTCAGAAAAGTAATTGGCAGGAGCTCATGGTTGACATTATTCAAACCTTTGAGTATCAGAGCACCAAGCCATCGATTGATAAGGCCTTGTAGGGTATCAAGCACCTTACCATGGGGGATAGTGCCAGAACCGAAGATAGGTTGTTAGAATTATTAGGGGAACCAGGTATAGGGGTGGGATTTGAAGAATTTGAGGAAACAGAAGAGTTACAGCTTGAGCATGCATGTTTGGAAAAGGAGAAGGGAAAGTTGGTATATGTGATTGATGGAGAGGAATCAAAAATCTTAGATGTTAGCCATTCCATAGGGATACGTGAGGTAGTGGACAGTGCAGATGCTCATACGCGTGCCTACCATGAGCCTTTAAAGATGAATAAATTTAACATCGGTTCAAAAGAAGAACATAAGGAAGCTATTATTGGGGATTAATGGATAGAGAAGGAAGTATCAAAGATCATTGATCTACTGTGTGAATTTGAGGATTTATTCCCCATGAGTACCATGAGATCAAAGGCGTTCACCATTCCTTGGGGGAGATGAAGATAAAACTAAAGGAAAATGCACACCTGGTTAGAAAAAGGCCCTACCGGATGAATCCCAATTTACACGTGAAAGTCAAGGAGTAGATAGACAAAATGATAGCTTCTGGGATCATTGAAGTAGTGGAATAATCAAAGTGGATAATTCCAATGGTAATCAACATCAAGAAGGATGGGCGGATTAGGATTTTTGTGGACTATAGGGAATTAAATGTAGTTTTCATCATTGATCCATTTCCAACCCCCTTCACTGAAGAAATCTTGGAAGGATTCACTGGGCATGAAATCTACTCCTTTACGGATGGATTTTCAGGGTACCACCAAGTCTAGATTGCAAGGGAAGACTAGGAGAAGACAACTTTCACCACTGAGTGGGGAAGTTTTACATATACAGTCATGCCCTTTGGATTGAATAATGCACCTGCTATTTTTTCACGCATAGTGGTGTAAGAATTATAAGACTTCATCCATAAGTTTCTTCTGGTCTATTTGGATGATTGGATAGTATATGGTCTGGTTAAGGACCATTGTGACAACTTGAGACTAATGTTTGAGAGGTGTAGGCAGTTGAGGATATCCCTCAACATTGATAAGTGTGTGTTTGCTACATGCTTTGGGACCTTATTGGGGCATATCATATGTAAGGAGGGATTGCTGGTAGATCCCGCTAAGGTTGTAGTTATTGTGGGTTTAAGGGATCCTACTAGCTAGAGCGCAATGCACAAATTCCTTGGGCATATGGGGTATTATAGAAAATTAATTAAGGGATATGTCAAGATTGATGCACCTTTAGAGGAGCTTCTTAGACATCAAAGTTCCTTCCATTGGGGAGAGGTGGAGGAGAGGGCATTTGATACATTAAAATATAGGCTTATTACCACGCCTATTTTACATTTTCCCTCTTAGGACAGTCCCTTCTGTGTTCATGTAGATTCCTCAGGAACCACCATTGGAGTAATACTTGCATAACTAGGTGAAGGGATTGTTGATCATCCTCTTAGTTTTGTAAGCAGGAAACTGACACTACTAGAGAAAAATTATACCACAACCAAGCGTGAGGCATTGTCAATGATCTATTCACTCTTCAAGTTTAGAAAGTATCTACTGGAAACACCCTTTGTATTCTACACCGACCACATGGCATTAAAGTATTTAGTAAACAAGCCCATTCTTCAAGGGTGCATATGTCGATGGGTGTTGTTATTTCAAGAGTTTGAATTCACCGTTGCAATGAAGCCTAGAAAAAGCAACTATGGGATTGATCATCTGTCAAGGATTGACTCAGGAGAGGATGTGCAAAGTATTGAGGAAGCAATGTCAGATGCCCAACTGTTTAGATTACAGTGCGCACCCTCAGATTTTAAGGAGATTGTAGTATTCTTAAAAGAAGGTGTGACACTGGATGGAATTAAGGCATTGCAGAAGAAGGTGTTGGCCATACATGTTGCGCCCTACATTTTGATTAGTGGAGACTTATACAAGTTGGGATGAGATGAAGTTTTACACAGTTGTGTATTAGAGCATGAGCTCCTAGACATCATGGAGGAAGCACATGGAGGAAGTGTGGGTAGGCATTACGTAGGTGATGCCACCACACGCAAGATATTAATGGCAGGATTATGGTGGGAAACCTTGTATAGGGACTGTAGAGATTATTGTAAATCATGTGACCACTATCAGTGTATTGGAAAACCAAGAAGGAGAGATGAAATGCCTTTGTGCCATATCCCTAGAGTGGAACCTTTTGAAAAATGGGTGATATATTTTGTGGGACCTATTGCACTAGCAGCGCATCAGACTGGGTCACGTTATGTCATCACTTACATGAATTATCTCACAAGGTGGGCAGGGGCAGCCCCAACTAAATATTGCATGGAAACAACAATGCAAGGTTCTTATGGGAGAACATTATCACAAGGTATCGATTCCCATTGAGTTTGACCCGTGATAGGGGTACACATTTTCTAAATGAGACCATAAGGATCCTGTTATCAAAGTTCATGGTGGCTCATCACAAGACTATGCCCCATCACCCACAAGTTAATGGCACCATGGAAGCATTCAACAAGATACTAAGTCGTACCTTGACCAGGATTTGTGATGTTGGAAGACTTGATTGGGATGACAAAGTATCAGTAGTATTATGGGCTTACAGGACAACGTATAAAAGACTAAACAAAGCCACACCTTTTCAATTGGTGTTTAGCACAGAAGCTATTTTTCCGGTTAAATTTATGTTACCTTCTCTACGAATAGTGCACGCAGGAGGATTAGCCAATGAACAAGCGCTGGAAGAAAGGATTGATGAGCTAATGAAATTGGATGAGAGACTATCACTTGCCTGATGGAGCCAGACAGTGGAAAAGGAAAAGTAAAAGGCTTGGCATGTTCACCTCATTAGAAACAAGAATTTTGAGGTTGGGTAGATGGTGTTACTATATGATTCCAAGTTTCTGCACCATCCTGGAAAGTTGAAAGTCCATTGGTTGGGTCCTTACACAATCTCGTACATCCTTGATTTGGGTGCATGCCAGTTATAAGCATTGGATGGGATGAAGCTACCTGGACAATTCAATGGGAGTAGGCTGAAGCCCTACTATAAATAGGTCTTCTTGGTGTTTGTAAATAAGGCAGTTTTTCTAGTTAGCTTAGAAGTTTCCTTTATGCGTATTCCCTTGTTGTGTTTCCCTTTCACATTGTTGTTTTGTTTTGTGCCTTGGGTGTTGGTAACCTTATTGCTATTTTTGGAGAATCTGTGAGTGCGCAGAGGACCACACATCACTTTAAGTGTGGGGTGGAGAAAAGTGAACAAACGTGTGATTTAACTACCAAGGAAGTTGTGTTAAAAATCCTTGTTGAGTAGCTGGGTTGAAAGAGGTATATGAAGAGAAGATAAAATGGTTGGTGCTAGGGTAAAGCTACTTGTAGATCCCACGTACCGAGAAGGAGAAAGCACATTTGAAAACAATACGAGGTAGGCGAGAGAAAGGATCAGGATAGAAGAAAGTCCTTTGGCGTAGGTTACGCGCACGTAAGAGTCTCCTATCATGTTGGATTGGTTGCACGCCAGAAGGTTGGTAGAGGTTTCACATAAGGTTGGGCACGCAAGTGAAGGTGTTGAAGACGGGCTTTGCTTGAGAAATCCACATTAAATGAGAAAGGTACGGTGGTAGGTGAATTAGCATTTAATGATCAAAAAAGGAAAAAACTATAAATAAAGGGTCGAGGCACTCTCATTTCTTTCTTTACAAAAACGAAGAGTTGGAGATATAAGTGAGATTTATAAGCTAGGGTTTTTAGATTTGATCGAGTGGAAGAAGATCTACGAGACTAAAGCAGCCAGTTTGAGATTGCGAACCAGAAGGAAGGGATTACATGTGTAGAAGGAATTGAAGAGGTGTTGTCTTGTGTAGATTTTATCCAAGTTAGGGTTCAGAAAACTAGGGCATGAGTTTAGAAGATTTATATCACATATTTGAGATCAGAGGATTAGAGGAAGTAAAATAGAATAGCAAGGAGAGAATTAGAGTGATAAAAATACCCCGACCATGGCACCAAAGAAAGGAAAGGGTAAGGCCAAGGCCAAGCAACAAGAGCCCGAGACAAGTACAAATGAAGAGTGGTATGCAGAGATGTAGTACCCCAACGGGGTAATGATGGGTAAGGAATGGGAGTCTCACCTGAGGAATGTGCCTGTGAGAGATTACAACCATAAAACAAGCATGATCGAGAAGGAGATGACACCGGAGTTAGTGCACCCCATAAATAAACGGACACCAGAAAGGTTTCCCATTTACAATGATGATGTAAAGGTTAAGATGGAGAAGGTGGGATTGCTGTAACTCTACGAATTACCCTATTTTGGAAATCCAAATTGCCTATATCAATGGCTGATGTCACGAGTACATGAGGATTACTTCCACTTTTTAGGGTGCAAGATGCACATTAATCCTCAACTCATCTCATAGTTCATGAGCCTCAAATGCCACGGATTCAACCTAAATGATGACCTAAGCGATAAGGAGGCAATCCAGGAAACCATTACTGAATATGCCTGCAAGAAAGGGTCGAGATACTATGACATCTCTGACATCAAGGACCCGATGATGAGGATGGTTACACATCTAGTGATAAAGATAAATGGCTAGGAGAGATGGACTCAGATCAATAAGCCTTGGTTACATGTCTGTAGGATAATTATAGAAGGGACTATCTATAACCTACCTACATACATTACGGAGGAAATTTTCAGTTACGCAAAGGAGGGGGATAGAATACTCTTTAGAAACATCTTGTTAACTATAGTGTTTTCAGAGATTGGAGTACCAGATGCGTCAGATAAGTTTATATGGGAATACCCAACCAAGGACCCTTCTCCTGCGAAGAGGTTTGAGAAGTATGCGTGCGACACAATGTCAGCACCCCACAAATCATACCTAGAGAAGTGGTACACATGCCTGAGGAACACATTTGGGGTAGAATGGAGGATTCTTGAGTAACTTTCGGCAGTCACTGAAGGAGAATCTAAATTTTTGGTGTACCAACACTTTTTCCTGGGCAGGTTCAGACTAGTAGATAAGTCTTGGAGCCTATGGTGCAAGCTTCCCTTCACGTTTACAACTCAATACTTCCAAGTGGGAGGAAATAGATTCGTGGAGTCCAAAAATCTGAGGCTGGAGCTAGGTAGTCTAGACCAGGAGCATAGAGAAATGTGAAAGGAGTTGAACTACCATGGAGGCAAGCGCACATAAGAGAGATATGTATCGCATGAGATTAAAATGAAATGGCTGATAAAGGTACCCATCACTCGAGGATCAGCGATGCACATGTACTTGTGCATAAGGCCAAAGTTTGAGAAGGGCACGTACCTGGAGAAGGAGGTCTGCATACCTAAAGATCCCATGGGTAGGAAGAGGCCTACGCCCAAGAAGAGAGGAAGAGAAGGAGAAGCACCAAGTGTGCGGACTACTCAGACAGTGAGCATGCCATTGAAAAGTGCTAAGCCCAGTACTTACACGTGTAGAAAAAGTCCCTAGAAAATGAGAAGACACCAAAGGAAGAGGAACCAGAGAAATCCCTCACCAAGGAGAAGTCCCCAGAGGAAGAAGAAGAATCTGAATCCCCTATCAAGAGCCACCTCTCAAGAAGAAGTAGAGGATAGAAGAAGAAGTTGACTCGAAGGAGATTGAACACTTGGAGAAACACCTGGGTGAAAGAGGAAGAGAGCAGAGAAGGTGACAGTGGGGAAGATGAACCTGAAACAGAATAGGAGCCACATGTCCTGGAAGCATACGACTCTAGAGAAGAGAGTGGAGAGGAGAAACATGACTTCATTTTTTCATTGCGAAAGAGTACATAGGGTGAGGAAGGTGCCCAAGACATGGGAAAGACCAAGGATAGTGTGGAAAAGTAGGAACCAATAAACCTCACAAAGGAGTAGATCACTAAGGTGGTAGAGAGAGAGAGAGAGGCAAAGAAAATGCTCGAGGCCTTGGTTAATCAAGAATTGGAGCGCAATGCTAATATAGTGCTAGGAGAAGGAAAAGAGGAAGACAATGAGAGGAAGTAGGCTAGTATGGGAGGAGGTCCCAACCTAACTGTAAGTTTTCCAAAAGGAGCACGCTCAGGGATAAGGGCTCTTGATGTAGAGCAAAGGCTAGTAATGAGCTATATTAGTGACTCAAGGAAGGTGTTGCACACATGGTTCCAGAGCACTATACCCACTGAAAGGCTTATAGCCATGGGGTCGTTTGAAAAGGAGGGCATGTACCATAGGACCAAGAAGATGCTTTCTTGGGCATTCGAGTCCCATGTTGATGAGCTAGACTTTGAATTCTACCAAAAATCCCTCATCACGTTGCCAAAATATAAGGGAGACAACCCCTTAGTGAATGCTCGGGAGCTTTTAGACGAACAAGTATGTAATTCTCTTAATAAGGCCATGATTGAGATAGAGGTAAGGCTATTTATGTGAAATGACAAGATAAGGGCTCTAGAGGGGAAGTTAGCGAAGAAAGAAGAGGAGCTAGACGAGATGGCCAGGAACTTGAAGCAAGAGGATTTTATTAGCACGTAGCTGAGGTGTGAGCTCAAAGATGAGAAGACAAAGGTGTAAGAAGTCTACAAGAAGGTGGAGTCAATCAAGAGTGCCATCATATTGAAGCACCCAAACCTAGCGAAAATCCCTCAGAGGTATGCATCAACTTTGGAATTTTTAGAATACTTAACACACATACTCACCATGGAGAGATGACCATTGGCCCTAAAATATGTGGAGGAAGTAGCAGCGTGCTTGAAGGAAGAAGACAAGCTGAAGGTGGTAGCACTCATTACTGAGTATAGCAAGCTACTCCTAGATGTAAAGATTGTTTCCCAATCTACTGAGGCCACATATGACAAATGTGTGGATAGGGATAAGGTAGAAATCACCTTGGTCACTACCCACGAAGCAAAGCTAAAATAATTCTAGGAGAAGAATAAAGGAAACAGGGCAGAGAGGGATAAAGTCCTGACAGAAGTAGAAAGAAGATCCAAGGAGATTGAGGCACTAAGGGGCTCAATCAAAACATGAATGAAGGATATATTTTCTCAAATCATCAAAAGGATGGACACACTTGAAGACCTGGGAAAGGAGATGGAAAATATTGTTGGCACTTTGGGTGCCCAAGGGATTGGCCTAACTTTTGATGAGGTAAACATCCTAGTCGGTGACCTCTATCAGAAGGCACGGAACGAGGTTGATGCATGGAGCAAATTGGAGGCTGACTTGCAGAGGGATTTCCCTAACTTGTTAAACTAATTCCCCCCATTCTTTCATTCCCTTATTCTTTTACAAAATGTAAGGCTAATGCTAAAATTATTTAAGGCAGCATGCATCTTGGTTAAGTAAAGTGTTTGTGAGGACAGAGAACATGCGTCGTGTGGGGTGATGTTGGGCCCCTAGAATATCAACCAACTATGAAGGCACGTAGGCACATGGGCTCCCAGTTATAGAATAACACATAACATGCATGACATGTGAAAGGAGGTTTGGGACTTAGCCAATTTGAGCGCCCAGGGCAGAACACATGAAAAGTGTGATCAGTTGCGTGCGGATAAGATGTCATCCTAGCGATTGGCTGGCCCAGGAAAGAGCATGCCCTGGATGGAATCCTCTAGAAGATCATCATGAGATAAAGTGGAAATCTTAGGCCTGAAGGAGCATGCTCATATGAAGGACCACAATCGACACTTGGCATCTGATCTGAGGGTGCTGGAAGGTGAGTTGGTAGCTCGGGAAAGTGATAAATACAAGTGCCTACCACAGAAAAGAAGATAAAGAGACACAGAGAGTAATATAGAGGATATTCATCAAGAGAACTCGGGAGAGAAGGAGCTTGTTAAGTAAAACAATCTTAAGAGATATCATGGGAAAATCTCTGCAGAATTACTGTGAGTAGATATTTACATCAAGAAGAGAATGTACTAGGCATAGAGTTGTAATTTATTTTTTTTCTGGCTTAGTTATACAAGTCGAGTGATATGCATGACTGTGGTATGTACTCTGTGACACTCTGTAATGAATCAACGAATATGGATTTAGTGCATACTTCTCTCATATAAGCTCTCTTTCCTTTCATGCTATGTATGAATACTTATATAATTCTTTCTGTTATAAAATATGTTATGGACTCTGTTAAAACACTCAGTCTAAAGTGAATACAAAGATCTAGAGGCCGTTCTGATCCCTATGGTTATTATTTGTCTTAACTTCTCTCCTAAAAACTCTTACACTAATCATAGATGATGTTTCCCGCTAAACTCACATAAAAGAGAGACTTGATACCGCGCGTGCCTCGGGTGAGCGCTCAACTTCTGCTAGGTGGTAGGCTAGCGTGCATGGGATTTATTCCTTTTATGATAGGATTAAAAATGACTACAATTGTGCACTAAAATAATGCCTCCTCTATCATTCACTTGGCCACTTAGACATGTCAAAATAGTCGGTTCGGTACCACGACCCACTGTTTACAAAATATAGCTTTTAACAGCCTCATATTGTCTCAAACTGCACTATTTTGCACGTTTGCAAACAATAAGGCAGTGAGAGCACCAATTAGAGAAGAAAAAAACTGAGACATACTATTGTAGAGGGTCCTTATGCCTAGGTGTAGGATTAGATGAGACATCTCTAGCTGCCATGAAGTGCGAGTAGTCACCCGTCAAAATTAAACAATTTTTTGGTCTGAGGGCTCTTAAGGGACTATGCTCGAACGAAGTAGCCTGGAAGAAATGACGTTGTCGTGCACTAAAAACATACCTCCTCCAGCATTCACCTAGCCACATAGACATGTTGGCATATTTGGTTTGGTACCATCACCCACCGTTTGCAAAATATTGCATTTGACAGCCTTATATTGTCTCAAATTGCACTATATCATACGTTTGCAAACAATAGGGTAGCGAGAGCACTGATTGGAGAAATAAAAAACTGAGATAGGCTATTACATAGGGTCCCTACGCCAAGGTGTAGCATTAGACAAGAAATCCTTAGGTGCCACGGAGTCTGCGTAGTCACCCGTCGAAGTTGCATGATTTTTTGGTCTTAGGGCTCTTAAGGGACTATGCCTAAACGAAGTTTCCTGGAAGCAACGATGCTTTCTCTAGCATTCACCTGGCCACCCAAAAATTTCGGCATAATTTTTTTGGTGCCATGACATCCTGAGGCATGACTTCTCACTACTCGCCTCCGTTCATTTCTTATGACTGCCTAGAAAAGGCATTTTGTAAACATTTATCCCATAAAGGCTCAAGGAATGCCAGGAAGGCTCCGGATCGAGTGGTATGACACCAATCTGGGCCTCCCTAGAGCCCACCATGATGTGAATTATTTGAAAATATACATTACATACATATTTATGTCTTCTTATCTAGATTGATATGTCGTAACATATGTACAAACATCCTAAATAAATATGTAAAGAATGTTCACAAATTCCAAGTGATATATCATTTTAAAATTCATTGAAGAACCTTGATTTTTTTTTAAATACCTTGGAATGGTAAGGATTTGAATTATTTGAAAAACCCCCTCAAAAAATGTGTATTTTAGACTAGAAGGATTATAGGGTATTTAAAAAAATGGGGTTTTTAAAGTGTGTGCTTAAATACAAAAAAATTTAGGACTTAATAGGGAAGTGAATCTACTTATGATAATCAAATCATGTGTAAATTTTTAATTGATTGGCATAACACCAAATTATAAAGAGATATTAAGGTGTATCTATTGATCAATGGGATAAGCCCTATTAATGGGATAATCTCTAAAATAATACATAAATGCTTCCGTTAATTTCTTAACAATTGTACCATGCAATGTTGCACCATAGTAACGTTATATTCATATAGTTCAAGATGAATTCTACCTCGCTTATTTCTAACAATGTTCATATTAGTTGATATGCAATAGATGCATGTTAGCTTTAAAAGAAAAAATGTTAGTTATAGAAATTCCCTCACAACCATTCTTTCAAATATGTGCACATTGTTAGGAGGTGGGAAAATAATTAGAGTTACACATACACCCTATGTAATTACTTTGAAAAAATTAATTATGTATTGCCCTTTTTTAGTTCACTGAGCATGGTTATCATAGGTTTTGCTTAATGGAATAGGTTTTCTTAACAATTGTACCATGCAGTGCTCCAGAACATGGTTTTTTAATTTTAAATCAAACATAAATATAGAACTAATATACATAGAAGGATATCATGTGCAATGAAATGAAATCAAATATATAAGTAATATCATTATGAAAACCAACACATGAATATATAATGTATCAAACTAAGTGTGCTGGACACACATCTCTGAAAATATAAGTTCATAACATGTGTACATCTCGAACTAAGTGTTTCATACGTATAGGACCACATGCGGTCACATAAGGCTACATATACAATGGACTATATGAAGAATCATGAACTAGGACCGGATGGCCCATGTGTGTGTGTGTGTGTGTGTGTGTGTGTGTGTGTGTGTGTGTGTGTGTGTGTGTGTGTGTGTGTGTGTGTGTGTGTGTGTGTGTGTGTGTGTGTGTGTGTGTTTACATCTAGATCTTATGAATCTAATCATGAAACATCTTCCCTCTCTTCACCCTGCTAGAAGTAGCATGTGCATGACCTGGGGATGTAGTGGAGGGAGATGCCACTATGGATTTCATTCTTGTGGTCCTAGACATCTCTAAGTAGGCCTATAACCTAGCCTACACATTCATAAACAACAAGTTTTTAACACCCAAATTTTTAAAATACATTCAAAATTTAGAAACTTAGAATTTAGCTAAAATGCATATGAAATCTTACCACAATGTCATGATCCCTATCAATTTGTCATTGATACGTCATAGGGACAACAATAGACTCAAGAGGAGTAAGCTATATACAAATAATTAAATTTCAAATTAAATATTTCATGTACAAAATTTGATATTATAGATTTAAGTAATAAGAAATCATTCCTCCAAAATTTAACAAATTTGAAAAATTGTACCTAAGTTAGTGGATCTGCAGATGCTATGGCAGTATCTATAGTAGCTTCCATAGTCTACATATATGGAGGAGTCTCTCTAGAAGTCATAAGATATACAAAAAACATGTTCAAATCAATATTAATCTACATGAATTCCACATAACATACCTAAAGCATAATCCATGTGAACTTCCACAATTATAAACAAAGTGTAAAGAGAAACTAACCTACGTAAAATTCACATGAGGAGTGCCAGTAGCCTCAATTCCCATAGCAAATGATGACCCGCCAGGATCCTACGTATAAAAGACAAACTTATATTAATATGTACATGTACATGTGAAACATTATAATAATAAAAGTGCAAAATCAAATGAAATTTAAAATTTAAGTACAACTGTAAACTTACATTTGTAACACGCCCAGCTGTAATAACTAGTATGTCGACACCAGATGTTTCCTTCACCAACTCTTTCTATTTAAAATAAAATAAAAAAATTAGTTTTTCCATGTATGTACATGACATACAATCAAATACATATATATTAAAATCTCAAGCATGAATTAAACTATTGTATATATATATATTAAATATTTATTTGACATTTACCTATGAAAGACCAAGATCCTTTGCACCAGTTCCAACAACATCCACCATCATCTCATCTATAGAAAAGAAAGCATGTGATCCAGTAAATGATGTCTCACCCGCAGTGCATATAGCACCACATGATCCACAATGGTGTGGTGCACTAGAATTGACACCTCCACCAACATCACCAAATGTAATCTGGTCACTATGCTAGGTTAGAGTGTTAGTGAGCTCCCTCAATGCATGTAGTGTGTCAATCTCCATAACCTCCTTCACTGTAGGAGGGATAAATGAAGGAAGTGGGGGTTTTGGGGCATGGGGATCCTTGGTTGACCTACATGTGCACCAGGTATACTCTCTGTAGAGCCACCTCCTTGCCCATAAAACTCAAAAAATTCAAAATAATTTGGGACCTCATTAAGCACGAACTCGTAATATAATTTCTTCAAAAAATAGAGAGGAACCTCATTGTTGTTTCATCGGTCCCAAAAATTGTTCTTGATTTGTTCATCATGGCACCAATGGATCGGGAACCATTTGCAAGTAGCTATGAGGGCATTGGTTCTTAGGTCAGTAAATAATGTAAAAATGTGGTCTTTTTAAAAAAAATTGTCTTTTACAGCCGCAAGGGATAATTTATTTTCATACCACTTCCTATAATCACCTCTAAAGGTATTCCATCTATCCATTTAGTTGGTTACGGAGTCAAATTTTCTAAACAATGTTTGCAATGTGTTGGCTAAATTCATGCGGGACGGATTTGTGGCATGATTTTGTCTTATAGTCTGAATAAGGTTCTCAATGACAATTTTATTTTGTCAGATTCTTCTAATGATATCAGCTTATGTTCCTGCTGGTTCTGTGGGGATAGAAGGAGCCACATGAGGCAGATATATGTTTGGAGGAGGGTTCTGAGGAATGTTTGGATGGTTTTGAGGATTGTTTGGAGGGTTTTGAGAAATATTTTGATGGTTTGCAAGATTACGAGCTTGCCGAGCAACTGACAAAGAAAAAAAATTGTATACATAAACAAAAAATGGAAAAAACCATGAAAATAAAAAAAATTTGATCAAAATCAAGGGCTTGCCTCTTTGTGTTTGCGGCATTGTTGAAACTATTGCAATACAGAAGTCTGAAGAGCAATTTTTAGGGGGTATTCAAAGCGCAAGTGCCAAAGGTCTAGGAGAAATCGTTGTTAGAAAGGAAAAATGGGGGAAAATGAGGAGTCGTGGGTCTATTTTTTTCATCTCAGAGGACCACGATCACAATTTGAAACCACAATCATGGATTTAGGTTCAAAAATCACCAAACCTATAAAAAACAATTGCGTGAGTGTGGTTTAGAAACTATGATTGTGGTACTTAAATTTCAGGTTTTTATGTCCACTTAATTATCCACCAACTTGTTGCACTTACCCAAGATAATTTTAAAATATTTTCAATTCATACTTATTTTCCTTTTAAATTCTTACAGATCTCCCAGAATCATTGAGAGAAGTCATGTTTCACTTTTCGAATGTTTTTCCTTACACCTAGAAACTCATTGTTGAGAAGATTGTCCCTGAATGATGAAATATGTCCAAAATATTCCTAAATTGCTTCCAAAACTTTCAATACTCCCCAACACCACCTCTATATACTTAATATATTTTTTAAACTCTCCTTAAGGATTCATATTAGATTTAGGATGACCAGAATTAGCCTTTTTAGGCCTCTAGGAAGACTTATCTTTGATTGAACTTTATAGAACTCATTCATAAACTTCATCATCTTTATTATCACACTGAGGCATGCTTTAAAACTTCACTAAGACCTTCCTTAAGGATTTTTTGATGGTTCCATTGGATAAATGTGAGCCAGAGGGAGGGTTCAGTGTGATCAAAAGAAAATTTTTACAATATAGGATTAGTTGTCATACTTGAAAGCTTGAATTTTGAGGTTATTCATTTTACATGACAAAAAAACTTTAATTTATTTATCTTAGTCCTAAGTTTGTATTGTAACAAATATGGGAGTATGTCATCTCTGTAACTATTGGAAGAACAAACACTAGGAGGGGGGTGAATCAGTGTGCATATAAATTTTCATTCACTTTAAACATTAACATTCATCAATCATTCAACGTATCTTATTCATTAATATTTATCAATATAACACAACCATCAAAGCATATGAAAGAGAAAAAAAATAACACATTGACACTGAATTTACACAACACAAAGGACTCTTATTTATATTACACAATGCAATATATTTTTTAGTGAGGCACCAATCCCACAAGGAGCACAAACCCCTAGTTTAGTAGACTACCAACCCCTAGTTAAGTAGAGCACCGACCCTACAATGAGGAACCAACCCCCTAGATTAATCATAACCAATAAAATACATCTAAAATTAATTCCATCTATATAAATTTTATCACATAATTGATGATGAATCTATGAAGCTCACTCTCCTCTCTATCTTCCTCAAACCATCTCTCTAGCCTCCATGCCCAAAACTTCTTCCTTCAATTTGATTTCCACATTTTCCCTAGCTATCCCATATCAAATATCTCTCTATAAAACATAATATCATCATTTACCTCTCAAAAAGGTCATAATTACCTCCATCGCCTTCCTCAAACATCCCTTTAGGTTGCTCTTTTCCTCCTCTCTCACAACTAGCTCAAATGAGATTTCTAATTTGCCTTTATACTTGTTTCATTATTATAATTCACCTAGGTTGGCCATCATATTGTTAAATAAATTCCCACATCATAATAACATGATAAAAATAGCACCTATATTACCATTTAGGTCACCAACATCACCTAGATCCTTCTATACCTCCATGAGGACAAAATAAGCCCTAAACAACCAAATCAAACAATTATCCATACATGGAATGTTATAGAGAAAAAAAACTTTAAAAAATATTGGATCATACTTATACATGTTTTATAATCCCTCAAAAACCTCCAACAACCATGAAACACTCAGGAACAATCATCTAACCTCATGAAGTCACTTAAGAGCGTGCACAACCAAGCACCCCAAAAATTAGTCTTAAAAAAATTCACAACTGTCTAAAATATCAACAAAACTCAATTCTGATATACCATTGGAAATATATTGATCTCAAGATCATAAAACAACTTAAACCAAGCCATAAATCCAACCATAAAACCTCCAGAACTTCTTTGTACCCAAACTACTCCAAATTGTCCAAAACTACCCAAAAACCAGTCATACAAAATAGGGCACACTTGACCTCCTAAAATATAAACCATGATCTGAAACAATAATTTACATGAATAAAAACTCCCATTATTCAATAAATGTCAATTTAGATATTATCTACAATGGAAAAAATTTCCACAAACTAAACTTTTTCATAAACTATTATTTTTGAGTTGGTCCCACACACAACCAAAACCTCTAAATCACATCAAAAGAAATATGGAGGATTCCTCTACAAAATATAATCATCACTTTTTCTCAAAAAAATCAATGATGGGAATATAACATCAATTTATTCTAAGTCACTACAAAGCTAGGGTTAAAAAGTAGTTTACCTTCTTAACGATTATTCATAAAAATGTGACAGTAAAAAAATACCATTCCACTAGGGAATCCTTCATAACTGACCTATTCAACTATCCCAAAGATATTTTTTCCCTATTTAAATCACACAGTCGCCACCAAGCATCAAAGTGTTAACTTTTAGCTCAAAAACTCTATTTAGGAACTTAGTTTGACTAAAAATCACATCTCTTGCTTACCATTGCATTCCAAGTTCTAAAATTTATACCACACCATAAAATAAACCTTCAAAAAACTCTAAGTTTTATTTTTTCATCACCATGTTAGAAACATTCCAACTCACTTCTCTACGGAATGGTTTTTCAAGGATTAGGTCTAGTGAATACCTAAAAACCATGTCTACACCTTAAACCTACACTCTCATACACTTGTGAGTGTCTCCACACATCATCTACATGTTCTTAATTCTCTATCCATGATTTACTAGCTACTACATGCTTCATTTCACCATGTCATGCCTCATACTTCTATCTATGCCTCATAAACAAGCAACATAAACATGATTGTTTCACAAAATCTGATCTCAACATAACTTTTACACTCTTGAACACATGATAGGACCTTCAACACACTCCTTGAAATCATTAAAACCTAATTCATACCTTGAATTACCTCTAAACTTCACCATACTGAATCAAAACACCATGCACTATCACATGGACCAAGAAATCTCAACAAGAATTTAAACACTTCAGGGTCCATACACCTTTAAACATCAATCAAACTCAATGAAAACACTAAAAACATATATGTCTTTGACATAAATGAAAACACATGGCCAAAATTAACCTTTTATGATAATCAAGCATAGGGTACCACATGGATCACATTACAAAATAAACATAATATGTTGATACCAGAGAGAGAGAGAGAGAGAGAGAGAGAGAGAGATGAAATATATTTTCCTAGTTGTTCAAGTGATCTACATATCTGTTTGGGTCACCTAACATCATAGTGTGTATCTTGCTTTATTTTTTTCCCTTTACCATTTACCTACCAAATAAATGGGAATCATCTAATATGATGAATGTAAGTAAATAAACATAAATGATCGTTATGAAATTAGAATCACAATATACTTACCCATTGCAAATTAACAGAAGATTCTCATCACATGCCTCCAAGGCCTTGAAAATAAGATTAGTAATAAACCAAGTACACACACACACACACACACAGACATATATATATATAACTAAAAACATCACATAATAATCTATCATATCCCATGAACATCTCATAAATATTTTTAATATAACCAAAGAAAAAAGTAAGCATGACTCCTCAAAAATGGAGTGATACCTCATATTACAAATAAAGTCTAAATAGTGTGCCCATAAGCACTTATTCTAGTTTTGTGAAATGTCTAAAGGGTGGGATATTGTTAAGTAAAACCTAGTGGTTAAGTAATTTTCCATTGTTTACTTTTTATCTTAGGTAATTAGGTTGTTATTGTTTTACCTTTGGTAATTGTTAGTTACTTAGGTAACTTGCACAACTAATTAATTGTTTAGTTTTTTGTATGGTTAAAACCATACTATTTGTCATTTTGTATTCCTGTATGATTTTTGGTTCATATTATTACATCTATAACAAATTATTGTTTTATAGTTATTGTGCAATATCTATAAACATTTTAGAATTTCCATGTTTTGTAACTTGATTTATTCATCAATATAATTTCCAAACTTCCATTCATGTTCTTAACTCACATTTGGTATCAAAATAGGAGAGAGAAGTCTCAGTTTTTGTAAGAGATTTTATATGAAATTTTGTAAGACTTAGATAAGATTGACCAACAAAGGAAGGGCCATTTTATCCCTCTACCACTTCTCAACCCCATACTCAACCTCCTACACTCACTACATTATAAATCAGGTCATTTTATCTACGTGCAAAAAATTTAGAGAAAAAAAATGTGTTTTGATGTGCTCTAGGAATAGAGGAGTCACCCAAGCACTACTTCCTACACCAGACACCAATACAGAAGAATATGGAAAACAAAAAAAAACTAGGAAATGTTTTTCCCCATTAGGGGTTTTTTCTCCAAATTTTAGACAACCTCAAAATCTAGCAATAACTCTAATTTTAGAGACATCCTTGATCTAAATATCTTTATACATTGAAATGTGAGATATGAGAGCTCCCTACTGATCTATACAAATGATTCGAGATAGTATGAGAACCAAGTTGTGTGGTTTCCTATGGAGATTATCAGATTGGAGGAAAGTTGACAGAGTTGGGATCCCCACCAAGTTGCTACCTAGCTATGTAGAGATTTTGGAAAGTTATCATCAAGTTAAGAAGTAAAATAGAAAAGAGGTAGATTTAGGGGTTATGAGGGGTGAGTTATTTAGGGATCTAATCTAAGCCTTAGTCAAATTACCCTTTCTCCAAATGAGTTTCACCCAAAACAAAAATTCCACCCTCAATGGAGAGTTGATATCTGCATTGCAACAAGGTGAGTTACATTCAAAGATGGGTTAGTTGACAACTCCCATCTAATTCAGTGGTGAATGCAAAGTGGTCAAGTCACAAAAAATCTTATCGAGTCACATATGTACCAAGATCCTCATTGAGTTACCCGACACATCAACAGAGTGAAGTTAGCCAATCCTCTTCGAGCTACACCAAAACCCTCATCCATGAAGATCCTTGCATGAAAAGAAAACAAAAAGTGAAGAAAATGAACACAATATTATGGCCAATGCAAATCAAAAATAAATAAATAAAAATTAAAATCATTCAAAGGTGGGCATAACACTAATCTTCTAGCTCAAACGAGTTAGGTGGAAAGTCTGACTAGGTAAGCTCTTATAAATGTTTTATTTTGTTGTTTAAATATGAACTCTTTTATTGTATACCAAAAGTTGCATGTGCACTCTATTATCCAGCTTAAGGTGCTTGAGTTACTTAGGTGAGATGATTTCAGGGGATCGCGCCTCCTCCCTACCACGTATTTTGAAATTTCAAGGATTTCTTAGAAAAGTGTTGTAGAAACCCGCCAACCAAACTTGATAGTCATAACTAAAAACCCCCACCATATTTAGAGGAAAAAACCCTAATTTTGGGGTAAAACAAAATTCTCCTAATTGTTCCAAAAACTGATTTTGGGAAACTTTTGTAAAGGGGGAGTGCCTAAAAATTCCATTTTTTCTATCTTTTGTGGGTTTTATCTTTTTGAGCTGTATAGTGCTCTAGAGGCCACTAGGTCCCTGAAAATAGAAAAATAATAAATTTCATTCAATTTATCCACACAAGAGGTTGTATCAATTTTTTCAATGTATTGTAATCTTTTTTATTATACTAACATGACATTTAGTTGGGAAATTCTAACAACCCACTATGGCCAACAATGCTCCCAAGTTCTTTTTTCCTGACTCACAGTTACTCCATAGCAACAACTATGCTATGTGGAAGAAAAAAATTTGAACTCAACTTGAGTTTGAAGAAATATGGAAAGTTGTAAATGGTTCCACAACCAGATCACCAAATGATGCAACATAACAACGTCATTTTGATAGGGTTAATAAAAATGCTAGATTGATCTTGTTCGCAGTATCCAATGACATGTAACCACACATTTGAGATGCCAAAATGTCCAAAGAAACATGGGAAAAGCTGAGCACAATGTATAAGGCCAAGAAAATGAGCACAATATTGAATTTTCAGAGTTAATTAAATTAGTATCCAAATAAGTTCTCCCTTTGAAGCCAAGCAGCATCAACAGGTTGAGTCGGATGCTTAGAGACATATAGACCAGAATTTTAGTTGTTTTATAGCTGAGGAATGGTGTAACTAACTCTTTTTCACTTGAGCTTAGAGAATTTGGATAGCACCATGCTAAGGGTTTGACCTACCCTACTACTTTAGGTTCTTCCTCTAACCAGGGTGAGAGGACCCATTTTATAACATGTATTTGTAAGGGAAATGAATGGATCAACAATACTTGAATCTCCTTTTTAGGTAATTTGAAATGTAACCTTGAGAATACATCATCAATGCAACATAATTTAACTCTCACAAGTTGTCACCCTAGAAAATGTAGATGCCTCATAGACAAGGTTCGCGTTATTAAAAACAACAATAAACCCGCTTGCTTTTGCATATTTTTGTTAAATTCTAGCATATGAGTATACACAAAATAAACATGGGTAGTTCTTATATGATTTATCCATTTTGGATGTAATTTTTTGGGGAATTACGTAGCATAAAGTTGATTATACCAAATTTCAGGGAAATTTTAACAATGGTTGGAAGATCTACAGAATAAGATGATTAAAACACTTCAAATAACCAACAATGAACATTCAACCAAAGGATGTGCTCCCGTGGAATCCCAAATATACAAAAATTCACACACTCTTTGAGAATTTAAACATAAAATATCATGTCAAAGACTCAATTAAACATCAATAATCCCAAATCTATCATGCCTAAGATACACTCATAGACTAACAAACAACCTATATCAACAAATCATAAGTAAAGTAATTTTAAAACTATTTATTACATAATGAAATGAAATCTCTTCTCACAACACAATTACAATTACCAAAATACTACCATAAGGATAAGATATTATGTGATTAAGAGGAATTCCTAACATAATATTACAATAGGAACATGGATAGCTACTTGAAACATCTCAACTTAAAAGTAGACACAATAATGCTCATGATTAACACAATTAACTCAAGGCTCATCAAATTTATTAGCAAGGGAAAGTTTCATTTACAGTATCAATGCTTTTTAATGGTTGTACACTCGCAACCATCTTGACATGATTCAATTTGAAGGATAAGGAAATTAACAAGTTTCTCATACAATTTCTTGCAAAAATGGTTTCTCTAAATTTACACCTTTTTCTAAACAATTTCAGAAAATTTTAATCCCCCCTTGCTATGAGAACATGCCTCTCATATCTATATAACTTCTTTTTCATTCCTTGAGTTTTTTCCCCAAAAAATCTAAAATTTTCCACCATATATTCCAAAGGAATATTTTTTCATTATTTGTTAGAATATCTTATCCTTTGTTATGCCAAGTGGAGAAATGCATCACAAATATTGTTGGGTGTGTATTTCATTCTTATGTGGTGAATATATTTCTTACATCATTTATCGTGACATCATCAATTTTGGCTTCTTTTGGGTTAGTTTGGAAATTCCTTTCCATAACTCTTGGGCACCCCCATAATGGCTTGATGTTGTTTCCTTGGGCAATCCTTTTACCTCTATAATTTCTTCCTCCTTTAGAGGTTGATGCTTGATGGGGATATTGTCATAAATTGGCATATTGATCTCCTTTTTCTCTTTTGATTCTTCATTTGGTGACATGGTAGGCCAGCTCTCAATATTCAATTCTTTACATTTATCAATATTTTGCATACTCTCACTATCATTAGCCTATACCTTTATACCAATTTCTTTTCCAACTTCCATTACCTTTTATTCAGTAGAATTTTCTTGTTGTGGTGATTCACTGCTCTAGGTGACCTTGTTTTCTTTTCAGGGATATTTTTCAACTAATGTCTCGATGTTCATAGCCTCCCCACTAGAAATACCTTGGATCTCTGACTTGTTCAATTCTGAAGTGGTTTGAATTTTAGGATATACCTCTCACATTATAACTTATGATGCAATAGTTAGCATATGGATTAATTCCTTGAGTTCCTTTCCTGATTAAGGAACATCTGTACCTTTTACTTCTTATTTTTCAACTATTATTCCATATGCCTTCATGCATTAATTTTATCATTTAAATCTATATCTATTATCTCAATCATTCCTACTGTGGACTCATGTAATTGATCAAAAGAAGGGACACTCATACCTTTCAATGGTGAAGCAAGAGATACTAGAGGTATAACTATCCTGTCTTGGTCAACTTGTTATCTAGGTGATGGAATTGCTTGATGATTCAGAGAGGTAACTATTTCTTCTTGTTCCTTAGTGAGCACAGGAGGATCAATCACTTCATACTTCTTATTCTGGTGTTTCTTATGTGCATGATCACCTTCTCTTACTAAGGGTTTTTCAAATACAATCTTGTATCTCTTCTTTTTCCTTTCAAATTGTCTTTATGCTTGGTGCCACCCATTCTTTGGCACTTTGTGGCTTAGGTTAGAACATTTGAACTTTTCATGGCTCCTCTCATCAAATTTTCAGTATTCAGGGGCTTTTGTAAAACTTATGGAGGGGTATTTTGTGTAGCTATGACCTTTACTCTTGTTTGAAGTGGTACTGGAAAAGTGATAGAAACATTTTGCATAGATTTTAGAAGCATCTCTTCAGTTTTTTGCTTTAAAGAAGACATGGAGGTTCCTATCACACTAGCAGACAGAAGTCCATTCATCAATAATTTATGTAGTTGGTCTCTTTGAAGGTAATTGAGGATATTTTACTCCTAACAGATACATCTTATCAGCTCTCTCCTTCAAATGGGGGATATATTCCATCAAAATCCCCAATTCTTTGAACTTACGGAGCACTCTTGTATTTTGAATGGATAAATCAATGTTCTTTGGTTTTCAACCAAGTCAAAGTTCTCCTTATTACATGAATAATCCTACCATACTGATCATTAAATTATTCCTCATCCTACTTCATGGGGGGTCATTGGGTGGCCTTCTATTCCTTGGTCAATATAAAATTGACTCACAACTTGTTGGTAATCTACAATTTCCTTAGGTACCATAAAAGATTTTAAAATCAATGATTTGTCATGAGGGCCATTCTTGAGAAGTCCCTAAGTTCTGACCTCTTCCTTATCCCTGACAATTCTTCCAATAGTCCTTAAAGTGAGGCTCATCCTCAAAGGAATTTTCCAGAGTATTTACCCACCCACCTAATGTCATATGTATACCTCGCCTCTAATTTCTCCATATCAAACCTTTCTATTTCTTCCTCCATCAGCCTAACTTTTATAATAGAAGGGGAGGAAAACCCTCCAATCCTAATGGGAAATTTGATATTTGTCTTATGTTTTCCTGGCAATCATCTTATGAATAGGAGTCAACTGTCTTTCTAAGCTCACATATTTAGTCCATCCTGATCATCGAAATACCTTGGCAATTTGCAAGGATGTCCTTCAAATCCACTAGATTTTATGTAAGTGAATTTTCTATACAAAATAAAGAAGACAAAAAAACTCGATTATTGTGTTTCTAGAAACTTCTGATATCCTATACTACTCTCCATTTAGGTTTGAACAAACATATAATAGGTGACAAAAAATGTCATCGTTCACCAACCTTACATTTCCTTTCTAATTACTCAATTGTAATTGGGGATAGAACATCATGCATCTGGTTTTGTTTTTCTAAGGGGAGTACATGATATAAGGCTCAGGGAAGCATATGTGGCCTAGAATGTTGTATATTAGATATGTCATCATGTAAAATTCTAGCTCCCCAAGGACCACCCATCTTGATACTTATAGCCATTGCTAGAAGGTGCTCATGAATTAAATTTGTTATGAGGGATGCCCACCAAAATGTTCCCTTTCCTTTCTAAAACTATCCACATGTATGGGGACCATCCAATCTTTAAACTCATTTTTTGTTTCTAAACTAGCGATTCTACTTAGCAACATGATCTACATTCTTCCGCCTCTTCTATAAATTGTGCCCTAACCAAATTTTTGGGAACCCTAGTGGTGACCTTCTATTATCTGACCAACAACAACTTGGTGTTTATAAATTTATGCATAATACTCTCTTCTTGGTATTCGTAATACTTGAAGGGCCCATAATTCAAGACCTAAGGATTACTGGAGTTTTGATACTATTGGTAATTTCAACATTATTCTGAAGGCCTTAAGGGTGTCAAAGTCAGTACTGGTTCACCAATCCTATGTCTAGAGACTTCCCTCTTTTCCAAATTATAATTGCATGGTACAAAGTCTCACCTATTCTAGGGTAGTGGACAGAGAGGGAGGAATAACACCAACTAAGGAAATGTTTCTAGCCTCGATTTCTTGCATGAGTAGAATCTTGTCTGGGTTATTCAATCTTTGTTTGAAATAATTTAAATCTAACATTCATTAAATATGTGTCTGTGATCTTTTCTAGATAATGAGTAACCCCTGAAGTGACAGGAAAAAAATATGGCATTGTCTTAATATTTTATTCCATAGATTTTACTTTTAATTACTTCACAAATTTGGAGTGAAATACAATGAAAGTACAAGAGTAATAAAATCCTTACCAATTTCCTATGCAAATATCCATGTAATTCTGCTTCACTCCTCATATTTTTTGAATCCTCATCTCTCAATCTGATGCTTCCCAATCAATATCACTCCTATTCTTCTTAAAATTGATGATAGCAAGGGAACTTGATTTCTTGACATATGATAATGAAAAGGATCAAAGCATTCAAATACTTTATTTTTTTTTTCCCTGATTTGTCCAAAAAATTCATTAATGGTAGCAGCCATAAATGCATTGACATCATGGCCATCCATCCTTCTTCCAGCCTTTTTAAATGTAGGTTTGTCCACATGGAGAAATTCCCTGGTATGTGGGCTTAGGGAATCTTTTTGCATTTTTTCACTACCTTTAAATGCAAACAAGTTTACGCATTTGACCTAATCATCCGCTGTATGAATTTTTATTGTGATCACAACACATGTTCAAATCTTAGTCGCAGTAATGGAGATATGAGCACTTTTCTGCATATCCTGTTTATTTTCCTAACCAAGCACAATCTTACCAATTCATACCCGAGGCCCCGCTTCTTTGACCTTGGCTTGAGAAAATGCCATGTGTCCCTAACAGGTCTCAAAAATGTTTATGTATTTTGCTAATTTTATTGACTTAATTTCAAGAGAATGTCATCGGCACTGATTCTCCACTCCAATTATATTTCAACACATATACCACTTCGGGAGTGAGGAACCTTCTTGTTTCACATCTTTTGACTTTGTATATTCCTGAGAATATTTGTTTTGCCTCAGGGATAAGTTTGCATTTTTTAATGTATTATGTAATTTTTGTAACTTAGTCAAACTCAAAACTGCAACACCGACAACCAATGGGAACATGCCACATATCTTTGGATGGAGGAGAAAAATATGAAATTTGTGGCAGCAGTGAGAGGATAATATACAAGGATGTTTTTCAAGATGATACACCTGATTCATGATCATCTTTTGATAGGGATTTTACAAAGGAAACATGAATATTATGTTCCTCAAATGAAAAAGAGGATTTACACCCTAAAAAATATATTTTCACACATATTGACTGTGAATATATCTTCAAATACATATTTTTTATAAGAGAAAACTAACTAGAGTAAATTTTTTGAAGGAATATATTGAATAAAAGGGTGAGATATATTAAAACACTAACATAGGCTCTGACTCGGGGATGGGTACCCCCTGTGGATGCCATAAGAACCATTCATACCAACCATAAAATAGACCAAGTGCCTAAATCCATTGGGTTACAGAGTCATTCAAAGTACACACCAGGTCAAACAACAACAATGCACTTCACAAAAACAAACCAAGAAACTGAGGCAGCTCATCACTGTAGATGAGGAAAATAAAGAAGGAAAAAAAAATAGAAAAAAAAAGAAAAAAAACCCAAAAGGACTATACATTGTACAATTATTCATACCTTTTTTGGATCGATCCAAGAAGTTTTATAGATTCCTACCATTAGTAGGCAATTCAAGCAAGTCTCCATCTATGTCCTTCAATAAAAAGGTGTGTTCACCAATTCTTATGTCAATGGAATAAGGACCCATTCATAAAGCATCGAAATTACCATGTTTCCCCTTATCCTCATTCCTGCTATCCCACATTAAGACAAGGTCTCTAACACTGAAGCTTCTAGGGGTCACCTTTTTATTAAATAACTTCTTAAGCTTATCTTTGAACCTTAGGTGTCTTTAGTGAGATTCCCTTATCTCTTCATCCAACTCAACTATTTGATTAATCCTATCTTCATATGGATTCACTTCTTCATCCTCAAGTTGTTGTATAAACTGGTAAGAGAATAATTGCATATGTAAGGGTAGAAGAGCGTGGACTCCATAAACTAATTCAAATGGGATCTTTCCATTAGTTATTTTGTTAGTGATTTTATCTACCCATAAAGCAAACTTCAACTGCTCACCCCATTTCCTTTTATTAACCTCCAATGTTTTTCTAATGATTTTAAGAAAAATTTTATTATTTGATTCAACTTGACTGTTCCCCTAAGGATTGTAGTGATAGGTACAAGATTTACACACAAAAAAATCTTTGTATTGTTAATATATTATTTATATGTATATCTCGTGAAATACATTAGGATATTATATAACCATCATAAAAACTAAACAACCTCCTAGTAAATAGGAAGGTGTTACAACAATTAACCCAGAATGTTATTCACGGGTATAAAAAAATCTATGAATAATATATTGTTATCTGCAACAATATAATAATTATACTAACAAACTATATTACCATATTTACTCATGGTAACAGTAAATAATAATTTACCCATGTAAATATTAATTTCCTAAGATTCCTCCCCCCTTAATTTTTACATGGTAGTAAAAGAATTTTCACAGTTTCTCTATAGCTTTCTACCTCTGCACGCTCATGATATTAGCACACACTCAAACTGAAGGTAGAAGAAGGAAAAAATAAAGTTCTTATCAGCCATGCACTTTTGAGAACACATCTGACTGACAAGGATGGGAACATGCTCAGGAATCATCTACTTATCAAACAGTCACTATAGGGAACAAATATGACCTAGTAGTGTGGGAAATCAATCAGGAACACATCTAAGTAGCCTTCAATGGTTTTTAGGAGGCTAACCAAAAACCTAGGTATGAACAAGAACATGTCTGACTATTCTACCTCATCAAGACTCATGATGTTGCATTTCACTATGTTATATATTCTTCACTATGTTTTTGCATTGGGGAATTTATGTAGGAATAATCACATACACAACTGAAAAACTGGAAATGGAACATTAGATCATGTTGATCATGTTCCCTTGTCAATGTGAAATTTCCACTTATTGAAAACTCTAAACTATAAAAACTAAAGCACACAACTGAAAACAAACTCACACCACAAAATGCCACCACATCTTCGTGTGGCCTCATCATTGGTGACTAAGGAGATGTCATTATCTTACCTCTATCCTTTTTTGCCTCCATCGTCCAATCTGATGTTTCTTAGCTCAGAAGATATTGAATTTGAGGTTCAAAATTTTCCACTTTAAGTTTATTTGTATAAATTCCCCCCATAATGTGAAATAGTTTATTTCTGAATGTCAGGTAACACTGAAAATGCATCCAAGAGGAATTTTGTTTTTTACGGACTCTTTAAAATGATACAAATTTTGACAATATGTCACAAATTTGATAATGACTATTTTGAATCAGACAAGAAGACTTGACTAAAAAATTAAAAAGTAATAAAATGAGATTACTTTTTAAATGAAAATGACTATTAAAAATTCCTAAAATCACCTATATGGAATTAGTATTTATGAAACTTAACTCTAAATGAAACTAACACAAAATAATTTAAATAACATAACCTACATGGTTTATAATGGTCTTATTGACTTGTCAATACATGAATTTTTATTATTATCATGAAACTATATAATTAAAATCTAAATATGAATCACACTCATTAAAGAAGATTATAAAATCCATTTTACAATGACATTGAAGTATTAGTAAAAATTGGATTGAACCACGACATTGATTTTGGGAGATAATAACACATTTTGACTTCTACTTAAGATGGAATGAATATTAACCTAATCCGCATTAATAATAAATGAAAACTTGAACCTTTATTTTCCTGTGAGCTTGGAGTGGACAAGTGGCAAGTTTGGAAGACACCTTGAAGCCACTGCCATGAAAATTGTTCATGCTTTAACTCAATCGACCATGTCACAACAAAATATGATTTGCACTAGATTGTGTTAGCTTTGGAATGACCGGAATGAACTAGGTAGTGTGGAGTGTGAAAAATTCATGCCAAGAGGCCATAATTGCATTATTGTCTATTCTTAGAGACATCAACTATTGCAGCTAGTTATGTAATGTAGGCACTTGGATGGAAAATGACTAGAATATCCAACATATGAGTTTGGATCACATTGAATGCTTCATATGTGTAGAGTGTTTGTACTTTGAAATTTGAGTTCTGGTTGTCCATGGGTAGAAGCTTCTTTTTATATCTTATGTAACATCTAACAAAGGCTAAATATGGTGGCACCAAAGCTTAAGGAGAAATTGACATAGAATGTGGTTCCATTGTTTAAGTTGATTAGAATATGCATGCAACATTCCACTATGAATGGTTTGAGACTTCACTCTAGCGTCAATGAGAAAATTAGTATGGATATGCTACTTTTATTCATGGGAGAAATTGTAAAGGACACCAAAGCCAAGAAAATTGAATTTAGTATAAACTGAGATCATGTGAATCTTATTTGAATTACCCAGGATTCCACCATGCATCATATACACTCATAGAGATTTGTATATATTTGACAGCTAGGAAGACTTGTAAACAATCACTCCACTATCGATTTCAATAGTTGGGCGCTCTGATTATGGACTCAACACCTTTGATATATGCCTTGAAGTAGTGATCATATATGCATTTTATGACAAACACATGAATTATGTCCTTTCTTTTGATCAATGGAAACACACATGGGATTGTTGGAGCTAAAGGATAGATTCGCACAGGGATACTATTACTAACAGTATTAATATAAAATATATGTCTAACAAAATACAAATCAGAAATGCATATATGAATGAGAATGAATTCAGTAGAGAGAATGGCATTATAAATGATAGAATTTTGTAAAAATAGTCTTAACTACACCTAAAATGATACTACATAAAATTTTCTTCACAATAGAAAGCCACCATTCATAGGGTAATGGAGAAGTATAACTGCCCCTAACAAATCATTAGAACTCCATAATCGATCTAGTACCAAATGACAGGTACAAGATTTGCACAATAAAAAATAATCTTTGTATTATCAATATATTATTTGTTTGTATATCTTGTGAAATACATTAGGCTATTATATAGCCATCATAACATATAAACAACCTCCTAGAAAATAGGAAGGTGTTATACAAATTAACCCATAATTTTATTCACGGGTATAAAAAACTCTAAGAATAATATATTATTATCTACAAAAAAATAATAATTATACCAACAAACTATATTAACATATTTACTAACGATAACAGTAAATAATAATCTAACCATGTAAATATTAATTTCCTAACATGTAGTTTGATGCATATGTTAGATTTATCCCATATTCTTCACACATATTTACCAATGGCTTAGCTCTAAAACTCATTGAATGGTCAGCAATTATCTTTGCAGGTACTCTAAACTTACAAATTATATGATTTAGGATACAATCCATGACAATTTGAAGAGTTGTTTTTTTAGTAGGGATAGCCTCAACCCATTTGGTAAAATAATCAGTAGTCACCAGTATCCATTTGTTCCCTACACTTGAGGGATCTGAGATCTCTCTAATAAAATCAATGCCCCATTGTTTAAAAGGAGATTCTATTGACACTGGTTGTAGGGGTAGAGAAACTGAAGCCTTCATTCTTCCTGAGAACCTCTAAAAAACTTTCACATTTTCTAACCAATAGGGATGCATCTTTGAAGAGTGTGGGGCCACTAGTAACCTACCCTTAAGATCTTGTGAGTAGTTACTCTTCCAGAAAAGTGACCTCCACACACTCCCCCATGGAATTATGCAAGGATTTTGGGAGCTTCTTCCTCTATGATGCATCTCAAAATAACCCCTTCAAGATTCTTCCAAGACAACCCATATTCAGTTATGATATATTTTGGGAGGCTAGTTTGGGTGTCCTCCTTTGATTTTTTTCTAGATTCCCTAGACACCCGTCAAATTCCTAAGGGAAAAATATTATTTCCTTATACCATATCGAATTTATTAGCTTCTCATGGACATCCTTATTTCCTTCCTTAATTTCATTAACTTCCATCACCTGTAGGTTGCTTTCTACCATTATCTTTGCAAGACCAGAGCTATGACAAGCTTACTGGTTTGTACATCCATGTCATACTCTTGTA
Organism: Taxus chinensis; assembly: GCA_019776745.2. Taxonomy (NCBI): domain Eukaryota; kingdom Viridiplantae; phylum Streptophyta; class Pinopsida; order Cupressales; family Taxaceae; genus Taxus; species Taxus chinensis. Next base: position 384,105,103 of record CM034154.1, read on the forward strand.
TATTTTTCACCCAACTACATCTTTTACTCAAAATTTTCATTTCTGATAAAATGTTTTTTACCATTGTGTGGGGAACATAAGATACAATTTAGAAATCAAGATATAAGGCCTGAAAAATTTAGTTCTTCTTACCAAAGAAAAAGCCTTCTTCTGCATGATGGTATACTAAGTTAATCCCATACAAGGCTTTACTAAAAATGAAATAGGTATTTCATTTCCTTCTTCATCCTTTTGCAATATTAAATATGCAATAGTGTTCTCAGATGCAAAGGAAAATATCTGAAAAGCCTTATTGTAGTCAGGGGGCTGCCAATACTGGAGCATATTTCAATGCTTCGTTAATTCTAGTGAAATCTTGGAGAGCTCCTTCTTCCCATTTGATAATCTAGTCCATCTTTAACATAATTTTAATAGGGATATTCATTTCAAAAAAATTAGAAATGAATCTCTTAATGAAATTTAATTTGAAAAAATAAGGATTAGATCCCTTCCTTAGTTTTTGGGACAAGAATTTTACCAATTACTTACCACCCCTCTTAGGATCAATCATGACCCCTTATTTTGACACAATGTACCCTAAAAAAATTTCCATTTGAAACCCAAAATAGAAATTTTTTGGATTCAATGAGATGTATAGTATCTACATCTCATCAACATCTTCTCCACATATTGCAAGTGGTCACGTCCTCTTCCTAGAAAAGATTGTGATACTCATCTTGATAAATACCAATAAATCATTGAATATAACCTAAGAATCAACTCCATCGATCTTGGAAAGAAATGACCGGAATGAACTAGGTAGTGTGGAGTGTGAAAAATTCATGCCAAGAGGCCATAATTGCATTATTGTCTATTCTTAGAGACATCAACTATTGCAGCTAGTTATGTAATGTAGGCACTTGGATGGAAAATGACTAGAATATCCAACATATGAGTTTGGATCACATTGAATGCTTCATATGTGTAGAGTGTTTGTACTTTGAAATTTGAGTTCTGGTTGTCCATGGGTAGAAGCTTCTTTTTATATCTTATGTAACATCTAACAAAGGCTAAATATGGTGGCACCAAAGCTTAAGGAGAAATTGACATAGAATGTGGTTCCATTGTTTAAGTTGATTAGAATATGCATGCAACATTCCACTATGAATGGTTTGAGACTTCACTCTAGCGTCAATGAGAAAATTAGTATGGATATGCTACTTTTATTCATGGGAGAAATTGTAAAGGACACCAAAGCCAAGAAAATTGAATTTAGTATAAACTGAGATCATGTGAATCTTATTTGAAGTTACCCAGGATTCCACCATGCATCATATACACTCATAGAGATTTGTATATATTTGACAGCTAGGAAGACTTGTAAACAATCACTCCACTATCGATTTCAATAGTTGGGCGCTCTGATTATGGACTCAACACCTTTGATATATGCCTTGAAGGTAGTGATCATATATGCATTTTATGACAAACACATGAATTATGTCCTTTCTTTTGATCAATGGAAACACACATGGGATTGTTGGAGCTAAAGGATAGATTCGCACAGGGATACTATTACTAACAGTATTAATATAAAATATATGTCTAACAAAATACAAATCAGAAATGCATATATGAATGAGAATGAATTCAGTAGAGAGAATGGCATTATAAATGATAGAATTTTGTAAAAATAGTCTTAACTACACCTAAAATGATACTACATAAAATTTCTTCACAATAGAAAGCCACCATTCATAGGGTAATGGAGAAGTATAACTGCCCCTAACAAATCATTAGAACTCCATAATCGATCTAGTACCAAATGACAGGTACAAGATTTGCACAATAAAAAATAATCTTTGTATTATCAATATATTATTTGTTTGTATATCTTGTGAAATACATTAGGCTATTATATAGCCATCATAACATATAAACAACCTCCTAGAAAATAGGAAGGTGTTATACAAATTAACCCATAATTTTATTCACGGGTTATAAAAAACTCTATGAATAATATATTATTATCTACAAAAAAATAATAATTATACCAACAAACTATATTAACATATTTACTAACGATAACAGTAAATAATAATCTAACCATGTAAATATTAATTTCCTAACATGTAGTTGTGATGCATATGTTAGATTTATCCCATAGTCTTCACACATATTTACCAATGGCTTAGCTCTAAAACTCATTGAGATGGTCAGCAATTATCTTTGCAGGTACTCTAAACTTACAAATTATATGATTTAGGATACAATCCATGACAATTTGAAGAGTTGTTTTTTTTAGTAGGGATCGCCTCAACCCATTTGGTAAAATAATCAGTAGTCACCAGGTATCCATTTGTTCCCTACACTTGAGGGATCTGAGATCTCTCTAATAAAATCAATGCCCCATTGTTTAAAAGGAGATTCTATTGACACTGGTTGTAGGGGTAGAGAAACTGAAGCCTTCATTCTTCCTGAGAACCTCTAAAAACTTTCACATTTTCTAACCAATAGGGATGCATCTTTGAAGAGTGTGGGCCACTAGTAACCTACCCTTAAGATCTTGTGAGTAGTTACTCTTCCAGAAAAGTGACCTCCACACACTCCCCCATGGAATTATGCAAGGATTTTGGGAGCTTCTTCCTCTATGATGCATCTCAAAATAACCCCTTCAAGATTCTTCCAAGACAACCCATATTCAGTTATGATATATTTTTGGGAGGCTAGTTTGGGTGTCCTCCTTTGATTTTTTTCTAGATTCCCTAGACACCTCAAATTCCTAAGGAAAAATATTATTTCCTTATACCATATCGAATTTATTAGCTTCTCATGGACATCCTTATTTCCTTCCTTAATTTCATTAACTTCCATCACCTGTAGGTTGCTTTCTACCATTATCTTTGCAAGACCAGAGCTATGACAAGCTTACTGGTTTGTACATCCATGTCATACTCTTGTATATTTTTCACCCAACTACATCTTTTACTCAAAATTTTCATTTCTGATAAAATGTTTTTTACCATTGTGTGGGGAACATAAGATACAATTTTAGAAATCAAGATATAAGGCCTGAAAAATTTAGTTCTTCTTACCAAAGAAAAAGCCTTCTTCTGCATGATGGTATACTTAAGTTAATCCCCATACAAGGCTTTACTAAAAAATGAAATAGGTATTTCATTTCCTTCTTCATCCTTTTGCAATATTAAATATGCAATAGTGTTCTCAGATGCAAAGGAAAATATCTGAAAAGCCTTATTGTAGTCAGGGGCTGCCAATACTGGAGCATATTTCAATGCTTCGTTAATTCTAGTGAAATCTTGGAGAGCTCCTTCTTCCCATTTGATAATCTAGTCCATCTTTAACATAATTTTAATAGGGATATTCATTTCAAAAAAATTAGAAATGAATCTCTTAATGAAATTTATTTGAAAAAATAAGGATTAGATCCCTTCCTTAGTTTTTGGGACAAGAATTTTACCAATTACTTCCACCCTCTTAGGATCAATCATGACCCCTTATTTTGACACAATGTACCCTAAAAAAATTTCCATTTGAAACCCAAAATAGAAATTTTTTGGATTCAATGAGATGTAATATTATCTACATCTCATCAACATCTTCTCCACATATTGCAAGTGGTCACTCCTCTTCCTAGAAAATATTGTTATATCATCTTGATAAATACCAATAAAATCATTGATATAACCTAAGAATGCAACATCCATAGATCTTTGAAAAGTGACCCCAGAATTCATCAAAACAAATGGAATTCTCACATATACATAGGTGCCACATGGAGTGGTGAAACCAGTTTTGATTTTTTCTTATTGCTTTACAACCACTTGGTTATACCCTGAGAATACATCCAATGTGGACAACAACTTAGATCCAATGACCAATTGTAACATGTTATCCATAATAGGAAATGGATAGTTATCTTTTATTGAGGCCTTATTCAAGTTTCTGAAATCTACACATAGCCTTGTATCTCCATTTTTCTTTCTAATTGGCACCAAGTTTACCACCCATAAATAATATCTTGTTGGCTGTATTATCCATCCATCCCTTAAATTTTTCAATTCTTATTGTATTTTGAGGGAAATAAGTGGATTAATTGGCCTCTATTTTTTCCTAAATGGTTTAGAATTAGGTTCCAAATGTGTTTCATATTGAAAAAGATCCTCCCTATATGATTTCATTTCTGAGTAAGACCAGGTTAAGAAGTCTTGGTACTTTTTTAACAACTCAAAATAGGACTAATTTTCCTCCTTACTCAAATTACTACGTAGCCATAATTTATTAGTTTTTCTACAGTCCCCAAATTATGCTCTTCCACATCTCTTGAGGCTGAGATAAGCCTATGAACTACCCTGTCAGCATTATCAAAGTTTGATTCTAAAGAAAATAACCCTCTTGGAATGGTATTGGTCTTTAACTGAATAATTTCTTTCCCAAATAGGGTTTCCTTACCATCATAAATAGAAACCATTGGTTCCCAATCCATGCATTGGTTAGTGAAATATCCTTCATTCTACGAAAGCCTCTAAACCTGGGCATCATCATCAAATACTTGCTAATGTTTTACATTATCAGGGACAGAAGGTCTTGAAAATATTTCAATGTCATAATCACAATAAGGAGAGAAAATACAATTTTCAAACCTAGAATCAAACACTTCTAACCTATTCGTTGTGGCATTCTAGTTTTTGTCATGATACAATATGTTGAAGGAGATTAAAATTTCAATAAAATCCCATAATGCATGATTATATTGTTTCATTCTTTGATTTTTAGTGGCATATAATTTTCTCACTTTTTTAAATACTAATTATGAGTCTCCTTTAACAACTATATCCTTGATACCATACCTCCATGCAATCCTTAAACCCAAAAGTAGTACCTCATAATATGAAATAATATTTTTGCACTCAAATTTTTAAAGGAAAAGTTAAAAATCTCTTATTTTGGATACACAAGAACAACTCCAGAACCATTTCCAATGTTGGAGCAATCTCCATCAAACATCAAATTCCAAGGGATACCAACTTGTTCAAGACATTTACTCTTATCAATACCATGTTCCTCAAAATCTACATAGCCAACAATTTTTTTGACATCTACATATACATATAATACTTCATAAGAAGCATTATTAGAATCTTCAATCAAATGCAACATCTTATTCTCACCAAATAACTTGAGAAAGGTTCTCTTCTACTGGAATGGTGGCATATGACATATCCATCTGCACGCTTCCACTCACATTAGTATCCCACTTTCTTGAGAGTAACATACCCTATTTAGCAGGGAAATCCATAATAACTACATTCATGGTCAAGTACTTACCAAGATAGGATGGTAATTTCACAACTAAGCCCTTTACATTCCCTATCACTGCAACCTCTCTTGAAACCATAGTAGTGCATTTTCCAAAGGATCTTGTTACCTTGATGTTCAATTCATTCATTACTTCAAGAGGCATCATTACATGAATCTCCTAAATCAAACATATAATTGTGCAAAAGTCTATGTAGTGCCCACTTCCCTTTGGCACCTTTTATTACTGATCATGATACTGTAGACTATATGATGGACATTCTTATAGCTCGGATTTAATATGGTGTTAGATGTCAGATCCTAGGTTATTGTTGAATGTGATTCATATATGATGCATAATGATTGTTGGAGACATTTCATATAGATGTTGACATGCTGTCAGACATGGTTATATTATAGATTTTGTTCGGACATGTGATATTTTATATTTGTAGTAAACCTAGAAACTGGAAATTATTTGATGATGATATAGTTGTTGATTAAAAATGTAAATGATGTAGTTGTTACTTCGATGTTGTTGTGATTCATTTATATAGTTTGTTTTGTGATTTTATTTATATTCATTTTGAATGTTCTGATATGGCCATGACACCGAAGGAGGAATTTTTGTTTTGTAGGATAAATATCACAACAAATATCAGGGGATCGGAGACTAACCATAATAGAATTCTAGGTGAATTTGACAAGGTCACCATGGCAACATGTCTTGTGTGTGTGTGTTGTATTTTGTTAGGGATTCCCATTGGGGGATTTCCTTTATATGTGACCATGGGTTTGTGTATTTTATTAATGTATTTCTTTTATTATTGTTGTATGTATTTTATTAGTAATGTGTTCCCTTCTTTTAATTAATTAAAATTTTGTTAGTTTTATGTGAGAAAACATATGGTTAAAAGTTAAATAAGTCAAATTGGGATATGGGTAAGTAATAATGGAAGTTGTTGGCTCTTTGTATTAATTATGTAAGTGATGTGTAAGTTGTGTAGGAGCTTGTGTAAGTCAGATTTTGGAGTAAGAAATACTCACCTCCATGGAAATTTGAATTTGTCCTTGGGGGTTGTTTTTGGAGGCTTGTGGGACAAGTAAAACTTGTCCCATTCCTATAAATCTAATTCACCAACCATACTAATGGTTGGAGATGTGATTTGTGACTTTTATAATGCTTTTTATTAATCATGTTGCTTGTTTTGGATTACACTCTCTTACATTTTTTTTAATTGGTTGTCCCTTGAGGTGTGGGCTTTTTGGAGTGTGCAAGTAACTTGTCATTTTTCACCTACCTCTTTATTGTGCTTGAGAGTTTGGACTTTGTCTTTTTTGTTTGAAATTTGAGGATGTGTGATGTGGCATCCTACATGGATCTACATCATCCTCTTCTCTCCCTCTTCTATTTAATTCAAACTCTCTTCTTGTTTTGGTTTGTTGAATCATTTTTGCAACGTCCTTGGGGGCGCATTTTTCTTGTGTGGAGCTCTTGTTCTTGGAAACTTTTTGGAGAAAGATTTACATGCTTGGAAATTATTTTTTTGGACTGTGTTTTGGCACTTGAAGCTTGTTTTTTGGGCACTAAAGTAACCATAGAGAAGTAGTAATTTAACTCTCTTTTTATATGTTCTCATTTTCTTGTTGTGTTGTGTGGATAGTGCATGCTTTGTTTTATTTGTTGGCTGGTTAAGTAGACTACCTTAGGGAAGGTGTAGGAGAAGGCTATGGGGAATCCATGTGGGGGGCATAAGGAATGCCATTGGCATCAGATTTTTGTGCAGGGAGTTTGAGTTTGGGATCCACCATGGAAAAGAAATAGCTTGCATTTCTTACTTTGGGGCGGGCATAAAGAAATCTATGGGGGGCATAAGGAGAAACTTGTGGGGGGCATAAGGATGTGTGTTGGATGAATTATTTTGGTGGGTTGTTCTGGTGGATGTCCAATTCCAAATTGGGAGATGTAAGTAGTTTCCCCCATAGACCTTACTCCTTTGTCTTGTTTGATCAAACCTAAGTTTTGATTGATATGTTTTCAATTGCAGTTGTAAACTGTTGTTTTGTATTGAGCTGTGTTTTATTTTGAAATGTGTATGTGAAAGAATGTTGTGTGTTGTGGAAGCCAATTGTTGTCATGTGTTGAATTATATCTATTATTGTATTTTGGTTGGGGCTTGGGGGCCAATGATGAAGGAAGGATTCTCCTTTCATTGGATGTCTTGGTTGGGTGGAGAGCGTTTCCTTTCCTCCTCTTTTGTTGTGATCAACTGGAGTAAATAGAAAATGTGCATGTTGCTGTCCTAGAGCAAGGAAAAATGTAGTTTTACAATCCCTTGTGAAAACACATTCATCTGTAATCCTTTCCCACATGATTTGGATGAAAATGTAATAGTTATGTTATGGAGAAATGATTTTGTAATTGATTATGAGAATGTATATTTGAATTGAGAAAGACATTTTTTTTTCTGCTCTGTACATTAGAAAGAAATAAATTGAATGTTGTTATTGCTTTCCAACATTGAAATATGTAGAGTACATGATAGGAATTAATAAAGAATTGAAATACCTTCTCTTATACGAATTTTTTAATTAAATGCAATTTTTCATTGTATGGCAAAAGAGATAGTTAGATCTCTGTTTGGAACGAAGAAATGCATGTGGAAACAATGTTGTATTTTGTATTTTTGGAGTTGTGTAAAAATGAAAGTTATTATTTGATTTTGATTTAGAATGGTTTTTTTGTAAATAACTGAATGCATTATATTAGTTTAGAAATGAAATTCCAACCTTGAATGATAAAAATTGTTATACAAATTTAAAAGAAATTGATCTCTTGTAAGTATTCAAAACTGACAATCAAACTTAATAAAAATGCACAGTTCAGACCCACACATTTAAATCAATTTGGAAACCTTAAAAATTAACATGATACATTAGCATGGAACTCATATTGAAAAAGAAAATTTAAGGAAACAATTTAACCATTGTAAATTTGAACTCAATCCCTTCCTCAGTCGTTTTCTGTCATTTGATGGACAAAAATTAAAATTTAAATCAAATGAACAAAATTAACTTCCTAAAACTTTAAAAATACTTCCTAGAGTAATCCTCCATGTCTGTTTGACATGTTGAGTGAAGGAGGAGACCCAATTTAATCAAAATTGAAAGTTGGAAATTACCAGTTGGCTTATTAAAATCCTGTAGATCCTTTTTGAAAAATTTACCCCTTAAATCTTATCTAAATGTAAAATTTATGTTTGTTGTGCAAAGAGGGCATTGAGAGCTTTCCGAAAATTCATCATTTTCCCAAAGCTAAGCTATATATCTCAAGTTATGGCACTTTGAAGATTTTGAGCCTTGGTGGGAAAATTTGGGAAAAAAATTCCTACAGGCCCGCAACCCAAAAATTTCCCATCGAATTGCCTTAGAAATTTTTTTTGAAAAATTTTAGCTCAGGAAAAATTTCATCTTTTACTCCATTAGCCTGCAGCTAATCACAAGCTGCCACGTGGCAGCTTTGGGTGTTTGCAGAGGGGCATGGACCCTTTGTTATTTTAAATTTTTGGCTTTGGAAATTTTTGGAAAATTTCCCCGCATCCCTGCCCTTGCCTTGGGAAAATTCTTCTCACAGGCGCACAGACCCACGTGACCATCTTTCCCTTTTTCCCTCCCTTTGACAATATTTCCCAAAAAACCCCGCCACTCTGCCCTTCCTTCTCTCTTCTTCCACAGTGAATCATGGAGCGCCGCGTATCCCTGGGTGGACCTGCGGGCGTGTGGACACCGTTTGGTTTTCTCTCCCCTTGGGTGAAATGCCCTAAATTATTTTTCTACTCTACCTTTCCCCTTTTCCCCAGAGATGTCTCAAAGGCCGCCACATGTCCTTGGAGGACCCACGGAGGCGCGAGTGCAATTGGGAAATTTCTCCCGTGCAAGGAAGAATTACTAAAGCCGCCCCATGACCCGCCAACCCACCATAGGGTTTTTCCTCTCCTCTTCACATGTGTCCCCTTGGGGAAAATTTGACTCCAAAACTCCACCTGACCATATCTTGAGTTCTTGAAGGAGTTGGGAGGATTTATTTATATCACCGGAAAGGTGAGAAAATTTCATACCCAATGGGAATGATTTAGGGAAATTTTGAATATGTTAAGTTTTTGAAAATTTAAGTTGAAAATCTGAGTCTGCTAGAGAGTGGGTAGGGGGGTAAATTACTCTCTAAACCTAACTGAAACTTCTAACCCTAAAAGTTGAACCATGTGACCTTGATAATTGTTAATATATGAAAATTATGATCTAGTAATTCTAGAATTGTTCTAGAATATGTTAGTGGCAGTTTTTGCCTTGCAACCTGGTTGTAGGCACTTTTAATCGAGTTCAAAGAGTGGGTAAGTGAGACGTTACTCTGATGTTTTAAATAGGTATTCCTTTCCTCGTTGTAATTTAACCCTGCTCTTGTCTTGATCTTGTGGAATTAAATACCTTGAGTATTTAATTGTTTCTGGTCCCTTAACCCTAAATTTTTTAATCAGGGAATATTTAGCTAAAATGTCAGTGTAATCAGTATTTAAATTAATCCCTAGGGATATTTAAGCTAGGTGTGGACTTAGTACACTTATTGCTTTATAATGTGATATCAGTAATTATTGTAATGGGAAAGGTTATCAGTTTAATTTATTTGTCTTTGAGACTTTGGTCGTTAACTCCTAATCAAAAAAAAATTATTCTTAATTTTTCTAACTAAACCTAGGTTTTTCATGGGTCTCAAGTGGGTTGTTTTAACCAGGCATCACAGTTTGGTATCAGAGCAGTGGTTTGAAAGCTTGGACCATTGGGCACACTAGAAAACTTGAGACATGAACTATAAACCTAGCACACTTTTGAATCTAAGAAAAAAAACTTGTTTGAAAATTGAAGAAGAAATAAGTATGAAGAAATATTACCTTACTTTGTTCATTTGAACTTCCAGAATTAAAATCATAATAAAATAACAAGTTTTTTGAGTTGTTTTGCTTACTTAGTGGAATTTTGGCTACACCCAAGTAACTAAGAATGTCAGATTAAATTGATTTTTGGTGAACTTCTAGTATAATGGAGACTTGGTTCCCCTTTGAAAATGTGTTTTACAAGTCCTAAAACTTGATTTAATTGTATAATGCATTAAGCCCTTTGTTGAGACCCTTCCTTATTGGAGTTGTTGGAATGATGAGTTGTATGATGTGATTCTTTTGGTTTGGCAATAGTGGTTATGTTTTGGGTCGGAAGAGCTGATTAGAAGCTGTTTAGAGCTTCCTTCCTTCAGTGGTTAGGAAAGAGGGTATGGTTGTCAGTTTTCTAGTTTGTTACCCGTATGCAAGAGTGGACACAAATTCTGGGTGTGTTTAGGACCCAATCCTATGTATGTGTTTTTCAAACTAACCTCGAGACAGAGTACCCCTATTGGTGGCCATGAAGGGCTAAAGAGTGAATGTGGTGTTAACTTTTGTGTTTTACATTCGTAATCTTGTGTATTTTATTAAGGACCAGCATCTTATTTTATGATTGGATTGAGAAGCTCTGAGGATCTTTTATTTATTTATAATTCTTGCCAAAATTTTCAAACTTTGCAATGCGGCTACTTAGCCACTTTTATTGATTGCCGATATTTCTTGGAATTATTTGATTAGTGACTCGGAGCTCATTATGTTGTTGGCTACTTAGCCAAGTGTTACATGATTCTCACTTGCATGTTGTTGAGGTGGTTCTATGTTGTTTGTCTCATAATATTTTATCATATGGGGGTACACCCTAGGTGGCTAGAATGTCTTCCTAGGTGCGTTAATTCATGCCTTGGCTATGGATGCACAGAACCTTAAGTGTGTCTAAGATCTTAGAATGACCCTTTCGTTGCTTGACCTTGTTAGAAATAAATTTTGTTGTGTAGTGCAATCTAGATAGTAGTCTGATAGCAGTAGTGGTGGTTCTCTTACAATCTGGTAAGAGCTTGACATCGTCGGAGTAGGAGTGTTTTATTATGGGCTTTTATATTTTGTTAGGATTGGATTACCTTTTGGTTGACTGTAAATGTTGGTGTAAAAGTGTTGTTTCATCAATGGAATGTTAAATTGTATCATGGGTTCCTAGTTGCATCATAGAAAGTGTTGACTCGTGGAATGTATGCATATTGGTAATTATGGAAAGATTTAAGCCCTTTCAGGAAGTGAGTTATTTAAGTGTACTTGTTTTTCTCTCTTGACTTATAAATAGGTCTACCCTTACCTTATATTTCCTTTACTATGGATAACATTCTATGACCTATTAATCTTTGGGTTACTTGGAAACACTTATGGGTGTTTTGGGTCTTTTGGACCTTTCTCTTAGAGATGTTAGTTTGGTAAATCTTAATAGTTAATTTCGATGGTGCATATATTGTACTTCCTCTTTTAAAAAAAATTGTAACTCTTGACTGTAAAGTCCATGATTTGTGGTGTTGGTTAGATATTTTGTCAATCCAAAAATATGAGGTTCAACCACAGTACATGGGATTAAATCCCTCCTCAAAGACAGGTGAGGCTGCCTAATTATTACTAATCTAAAACACAACATAAATAATATATACAGTATTCACACTAATCTAACCATTGGGGTTGGGATAGAATCCTGAAATCTATATCCACACTATGTGAAGATGTTGTTTTTATAAATAGACTGGGTTGGAAAGGATTACAATGGAAGAAACACAATGGAAAAGAAATGAGAGGAACGTATTTTCTCTCGAGTAAACAAAGAGCACGAAATAATCATACGAGCTTTAGATCACAAATATAATGTTTGAAATTATTAGGATCATCGAGATGCTAAACAAAGAATAGCTTAAGATCATGAACATAAGAACAATATCTTAAGAAAAACACATCTCACAACACAAAGTTTGTGAAAATAGTATCAGCTTTTATTCCTCAAATGATTAAAAGAAAACACAAAGTTTTTCTTCTTCACAATAGCCCCCAATGTTTCAAAAATCTCAACCCTTTGGAATGTACACACATCCCTTATTTATAATAAAAATAGCTGAGAGAAAATAGGACAAACCCTATAAAATAGTCTTTTAAAAAGAGTCCTATTTTTCTTGGCTCTCACGCAGGAGACAAAGTCAAAATATGATTCAAAATGTGATGAAACAAAAATGAAAAAGACATGTCAATTTCAAGATTGAAATGACACATCGCATCAAGACTTAGTTTGAATCATCATCTTTTACTTCTTCATCTTTCTCTTCCTCCAGCTGAGCCTGTTTGTTCCGAAATTCTTGGAACTTCCAGATTATACCTTGCATCTCATTTTCGTCAGGCGCAGTGCAATGATCACTCAAAAATTCACATGTTTCATGAGTGTCACTGGCACCACCAGGAAGTTTTCTCAATCTTTTTTTTAGTTTTCTCAAGGCCTCCAAAGAATGTTCAATCCTTACAAACCTGTCAATTATTTCAATGCCAAATCCATGAGCTGATTCATGCTGAATAGATTCTTCGATTTGATTGAAAAGATCATCAGCTAGTAGGATGCTTGATTTTCCAACTGACACTTTTGCACAAATTTTTAGTAGTTCTTATTTCAGGTCACTTTTTCCATCAATCAATTGATCTCTTGATTCTCTCAATTTTCTGCAAGCTTCATTGAGAATCTTTCCCCTGAACCTGATGGCTTTGGTCAACTAGAAATGCTTATCTGCATGTGGGATGATGCCTTCTTCTACCAAGATGCGTGATGGAATCTACTTTAATACCTGGAGAGCTTCGAAAGTCAAATCAAGATGTCTAATTTCTTGGGAGAAATCATCATCCATCTTTTCTCCATCACTCTGTATATTCCCCAAAGATTGATAGACTTCTACGGTGTCTTGAATCACTTCTTTCCCCTGTTGGAGCAGCCTTTGGGTCCACTCATCGACCACCCTTCCCTTCTCATCAATCTTCTTGATTATAGGCACTGATGAGAAATCAAACCCGACAGGGAAAGAGGAAGATGGTATGGATTCAAGGGGTTTTGAAAGCTTAAGCAATACCTCAGTTAGCTGCTCCACCTTTCCTTTAAGCTCCTCTCTGTTGTCCTTTGTTTCCTTCAATTTTTGGCATAACACGTTTATAGCATCCGGTGCATCCTGTTGTGCTCCTTCTATTATCACTTCTCCTAGAGCCACCCTGGTTATCTGATAGTCAGATGTTGTTATGTCCTCTTTGGTTTTGTCAGTCGTGGGAGTGGCGATCTCTGAAAATTTATGCCCTGAAGGGTCCACCAAAACCCTTGAAACTATTTTGGGTTTCTTGGCTGATTTAGCAGTAGAAGCCTTTAGTGAACTAAAATCAAAGGCTGGTATGGGTAAAATCACCTTCCTCTTCCTCATAGTTTTCTCAAGTAGCCATTAAGGCATGTCAGAGAGAGTTACCACTATTGTAGAAGTTTGTATCATAGTTTCAGGGGGAGAAGGATCCACTTGTGGAGTGGGGACAGCTACCAATGTGGTAGCAGATTTAGTAAAAAGAGGCACAGGAGGGGGTGTGTTGGTGATTACTTTGGTCCCAACAGAGAGGGGTGAGAGTCCAAAGAAAATTCTGGCCATGATGGAAGAAGTAGATGGGGAAAGAGGAGGTAGAAGTGGTTGTGAAGGAGGAAGGGCAGATCCCGAATCCAAAGCCTGGGATGCAAGAGATAAGGTCACTTCAGTTGGGTAGTCAACAAATGGTGAAACTAGAGGCTGGCTTACCTTTCCGTCCAAAGAAATTTCTCCTATTTCTGGTGGTGTTGGTGATTCTGGCACATTCACCGTTTCAACTAGAGAAACAATTGAAGAGATTTCTCGTTCTCTTCTCTTCTTGACAAACTTGACCTGTATAGGTCCCTTAGAAGATCTTTTATCTTTTCCCTTTTTGGAGGGCCCCACCTCTGCAGTAACCAACTTTGAAAAATTATCATCTTTAAAACTCATTCCCCAAGAGGCGAGCCATGCTTTGGTGCGTGCAAGAATCAGGGCTGATCTTTCTGTAACGGAAGCTTTTTCACTAATAGACCAATCAATAGGTGGGAAAACATATTGATCTTCATTCAATCCATCATAGGAAGGATCCAGAACACTTTCATTATCGTTAGTACCTTCTGGTATGTATGCGAGCTCAAGTGTTTGAATCTCATCAAGTGTCAATCTGCTATGATCTTTTCTTTGGACAGCAACCTCATCACGTAAATCAATCCAGATGTCTTCTATGCTTGGCATGTGCAGGTGTAGAGTTCCATATGCCTTGAGGACTCCTCAAAAATTAAGCGTGTCTCAGGTCTTCATGTGCTTCTTCAATTTATCTTGAAGCTCATGGAAAACGTTCTTGGCTTTCACCACTATTGAACAAGTATACCTTCCAATAGAAATTGGGAATGATACAGCGGCCTTGTGTTTACTCTGTTGGAACTTGTGAAAATCCAACAATTGCCTGACCCAACTCCATCAAGATTAGTTTGTCCCCTGGATATCTAGGAAAATGGAAAGGATCCCCTGGGTACATGACTACTCAAAGATATGTGAACTTCTTAAATTGCAAGAAGACACAACCCCATTTTGAAACTTCAGCCCATGCCTCATCAGAGACTCTCATTTTCCTTAGTTCAAGGTTTAACCTGCAAATGTTCTCGTAGAAGAAGCCATCGTTTACCCTTCTAATTTGGTCTTCAGACCCTTTTCTTGTCAGCTGAGGAAAACACTGATAAACATGCTCCACTGTCTTGTTCCCCTTGGTGTCCAACCCGGGATAGTTTCTCATGCCTGTTGTTGCATAGGTGACATACGAGGACATATAAAACTTTCCCGTAGATAGGACTGTTTTCATTTGAGAATATATCTCGTTACTGATAAGAGTACCCCAATCAATTACCTGTTGATTCTTCTTAATAATGATCATGAACTGGTACATCCATCCTTGGGAAACATTTGATTTGGAGAAACCAAAATCCTGACTCAACAGAGTAATGATATCATTGATTTCCTGAATGAAATCACTTCTGGGAACAAGTCTTGGGAACATGGAAACAGCCGGTTTGGCTTTGATTAGGAACTTCTTATTCACGTGCTTGATGCAATCCTCCTGATCATTGTCCCAAGCTTTTTGGGCTGACTTGAGATCCACATCTCCATATTCCTCAAAATTAGGCAGTTTGAGAAGGTCATCGAAGTAACCTCCGTCCAACTTGATTACAACTTCTCCCGCCTAGTTTTTCACAGAACGAGAAGCAGAATCATAATTCGAAGCACAGGATAAGATGAACTCGGGGCACTGAGCAGACATAGGGAAACCTGCTGCAAGAGGTAGACCACTTTTAACTATTGATTTCATCCATGGAGTCTGAGAAGAGCTCTTGACCCTATTCCAAAAATCCTCCATATCTATGTTTTTGAGCTCTATATCCTAGATGTTGTAATTACAGTCAATGTAGGAGGGAGACTCCACCTTTCTGAATTTGTAATTCATCCTCCCTGATTTTTTAGTCTTATCTTGTGATGGACTAGGGTCCGACATGAGGAATTTCAAAGGAGGAGAGTGTCAGAGATCAGAAGGTGTTGAACACTTCAGAAAACCTGACACACTAGAGATGCCAGAGAGTTTAAATAACCCGACACACTGGGAGGATGCCGGAGAATTTAGAAAACCTGATACTTCAAACTTTCCAATATACTACGGGTTTTGAATACTGCAAAGCACCCTGCGAACCACGAGAAGAGGGAATGGAATAATTGTTGAGTTGAAACATGGAAGTTTTTCCTCACTGTTGATATCCCCAATATATTTTTAATTACAATGACAAAGTGATAATTCCAAAGGGGTAACCCTAAAACACAAACCTGATTTAGAAAACAACCCCCAAAATGGAAAAGATAAAACCCCAACAACCCTGCTAAGAAACTTGGAAGAATTCTTTACACAATTATTCCACAAAAACCACAAACAAAGAATGAAGAAAAATACCTTCAACCAGAACAAGAAATGATCAAAAACGAGTAATGCAATCAGGCACAGAGGTGATTCGGGTTTCTGGGTCGAAGATGCATGCGCGAAAATCCACGAGGTAAAAATTACATCTAGTAAAAATGACGTGGAAATCTGAATATATATAAGAAAATTTACATTTAATACACTTCAGTTGACACATGCCAACTACCCAACAACTCGGCATTAATGCCATGTCAGCATGCTTGGGATATCCAAAAACCTGACACAAATGGTTTTAGAGTAATTCAGGTTTTGGGTTGCGGGAAATAAGCGACATGAAGCATCATGCTTGATGACCCCGGAAACCTGAAAAAAAGGAGTAAATTAGGCTTCAGGGATCGAAAGACATGCGACATGAAGCATGTTTTAATGAAGGCATGTTCCGATGCTTGGAAGGTCTGCAAACCCAACTCACCTTACTTGATGCGGGTTTCAGGTTTTGGGGAACACACGACATGAAGCATCCAAAACACATGTTGTCTTCCTTGTGAAACCCAAAAACCTAATTATCTCTCTAAAAGGTGATCCTTAGAAAATCAGCTCAAAAAATTTCTTAGGGTTATCACATTTTTGGCATAAACTCAAAAATGAGATAACAACTGGCTCTAGTTGGGGAATTTCTTTTTGATATCAAAGGAAGAGAACTCAAAATCTCTGGCTTTATCCATTGGGCTATGGAGTCATAAAAGAAGAAAACTAAAAAACAAAACAAGGAAAGAAAGAAGACCAAAAGCAAACACACAACAGAAAATAAAGTATGTACAATGCAATAGAGCATCTTGCATTAATGACGGAACAACTTTAGATATTGGCCACTGAAAGGAAAAGGGAGTAACTCTCCATCAAGATATGATAGATGGAAACTATTTTCACCACTCAGCTGATGGATCTTAAAAGGTCCTTTCCATAAAGAATCAAACTTTCTGTGCATTCCTTTCTACTCCCTCATCTTATCCCAAAGCAACACCAGGTCTCCAATTTGGAAATGACGTTGCCTTGATTTCTTGTCAAAAAATTTCTTTACTTTGCCTTGATGGTCTGCAATGCGATCAACCACCTTGCTTCATTCCTCTTCTAGCCTAGCTAGGTACATAACCCTTTTCTCAACAAAATTTTGAAAAGTCACATCTTCAACTGCTTTGGCCAACTGTAAGGCTGACAACTCTATTGAGATAGGTATCTCAGCATCGATCCCATACAGTACTTGGAAAGAAGACATTCCTATAGCCTGCTTTGGGGTAATCCGATCAGCCCACAATGCATCATACAATGCTTTGTGCCATGTCATCTAGTTTTCATCTACTAGCTTTCTAATTATGGTAACCAGGTTCTTGTTGCTAGACTCAGCTTGCCCATTTCCTTGGGGATAATAATCAGATGAGTGAGCCAGGGTGATGCCGAATCCATAGCAAAATTCTATCAACTCATGTGATGAGAAATTGGAGGCATTGTCAGCCACAATCTTGTGAGGCACACCGAATCTGACAATTATATTTTCTTTAAGGAACTTGCACATGGCTTCCGAGGTTTCTTGCTTGATTGGCGCAGCTTCCACCCACTTGGTAAAATAATCTGTAGCAGTCAACACGTAATTGTGTTTGGCACTAGAGGTAGGATTCAATGTTCCAATGAAGTCAATTCCCCACTGGCGAAAAGGTTCTTCAATCACTACGGGCTTCAGGGGAAGAGCTGCTAGCTTGCGACGACCAACAAAATGTTGACAAGCTTCACACTTGGACACCCACTCTGCTGAATCCTAAAAGAGAGTAGGCCAATAGTACCTATCCCATAGGATCTTATAAGCTATTACAGAGGATGAGAAATTTCCTCTGCATGCTAGGCTATGGAAGGATTCTAACAACTTTAACTGTTTTGATTTATCAACACAGCGCAGGAAAACACCATCAATACCTTTCTTATATATTCTGTTATCCCACAGGAGGTATCTGACAGATCTTAACTTGACTGTCCTCTTCTCCTTTTATCTTAAATGTGGGGGGCATTCACCATAAGTTAGAAAGAAAGCAATATCTATGTACCATTCATCAGTTATACTCACAAAAAGCACCATGGGCAACTTTAAAGAGGTGTCTTCTGTCCTTTCACATTTTGTTTCAACATGGTTTTCTATGATCAATTGGCACAGGCCCCTTCCTCGTACCAACTTGGTAGGTCTAATGTCCAAGTCATACTCCTAAACTTTAGCTATCCAGTTACCTCATTGACTCTCAAGCTCTTGTTGAGTCAAAATGGATTTAATGGTGGTGTCAGGAATGAGAACAAGGGTATGGGAGTTCAGCACATAGTACCTGAAATGTTTCACTGCCCGTACCACCGCATAAGCATGCTTTTCAATTTGTGAAATTTTTAGCTCATGTTCCTTTAATGGACAACTCATAAAAGTGATGGGAGCTTCAATTCCCTCCCCATTCTACTGCATCAGGATGGATGACATTGTGTGAGCAGAGGCATAGTTGTACATGATGAAATATTTTTTGAAGTCAGGACATACTAGGATAGGAGCGCAAACAACTGCCCTTTTGACTTCATCAAATGCAATCTTCCCTTCAGTACTCCATTGAAATGTAATTTTTCCTTTCATCATCCCAAGGATATCCTTGGTTTTATCAGCAAAATCAGGTACGAACCTTCTTAGGAAATTGACCTTTCCGAAGAAGGAATGAACTCCAGTTTTACTTGTAGGTAGGGTAAGGCTCTGAATGGCCTTTACCCTCTCTGGGTCAATTTTGGTTCCTTCTCTAGTCATGATATGACCCAGCAAATTTCCTTTGGTCACTCCAAACATGGACTTCTTGGGATTTAATGAAATCATGTGACGCCTGCATCTCAAAAGTACTTGCTCTAAATGATCATAATGATCACTCCATTTTTTAGATAAAATGGTCAAGTCATCCAAATATACTACTATGACTTTGCCCATCAGGTCTCTGAATGCCAAGTCCATAGCTCTCTGAAAGGTGGCTCTGGCATTGATCAAGCCGAAAGGCATCCTCCTGTAAGCAAAGGTCCCCCATGGGGTTGTGAAAGTTGTGTCTTTGTGTTGATCCTCCGCAAGTACCTCAACTTGATTATATCCTGAAAATCCGTCGAGCATGGATAGAATTTCTGATCCAGTAACGGTCTGTAACACTTGATCCATGATAGGCAAGGGATAACTATCTTTTAATGAAGACTGATTTAGGTTTCAGAAATCAACATAAATCTGGATTTCGCCATTCTTCTTTCTGACAGGGATGATGTTAGCAATCCAGGTGGAGTGATGGATTGGAAAAATAATTCTAGCATCTAACATTTTCTAAATTTCCACAAGGATAGTCCCTGAGATCTTGGGATGGTAATGTCTTTGCTTCTAGTCTATATGGTTTTACATTAGGCTTCAAAGGAATACTATGCTGTACGTATTTGGGCCTTGAAGGATCTTAAAACTACATAGGACCAGGCTAAGACATCCATGTATCTTCTTCAAGTAGTGAAGTGAAATTCGACTTTCTCCTCAGGGGAACAACATTTCCCCATATTCACCATCCGAGGTTGATGTAGACAAACCAAGATTGACTTGATCTACTTCCCAAGGAAGAAGCTCCTTCAACTTGTCTTTTGTTTTGAATAAAACGATCATGCTTGTCAAACAAACCCTCCAGAGAAACCAAACCTTTGGGTATCTTGTTGCCTTTAAGCTGAATAAACTCACCATCAACCTCTTGATATGGATCTGAGGTAGATTCACAGAAAGCTGATTCCGAACCTTCAAAGTACATCTCACTAAAATTATCAACTTTTTCTAGAAAAGTCAACACTTGTTGATCATCATTGAACACTTGCCAATGAGCCGCATTATCTAGGATACTGGGACGATACATGATCTCAATGGTGTATGTATCTTGTTTGAACTTGGGGTGAGGGAGAAGGAGGGATGCGGACACAGCCAAAGAATCAGCCTTGTCGTTATAATCTCTCAAAACTGCCTTGATGGAGAATGCATCAAAGCATTCTATATTATCCCAAACTTTTTTCCTGTAATGTCTCAAGTGATCATTTTTTACTTGATAGATTCCCGTGACCTAATTGATAATCAGCTCTGCATCCCCTTGAAATTTGAGGTTTTGAATTCCCTTCTATTTGGCCATTTCTAATCCTAGTAACAGAGCTTCATATTCAGCCGTGTTATTAGTATTATCAAACTGCAATTTGAAAGCATAGGGAAAAATCTTAGAATTAGGAGATATAAGAACTACACCAGCACCTGATCCAGTGGCTGAACAACTACCATCAAATTCAAGGGTCTAAATAGCATTAGAATATTATTTCTTAACATCTACTGCCGGTACCTCTGATGTCATGAAATAATTTCCAAAACTAGCATCTTTGAAAAGAATTTGAGCCTTAGGGTCATCTGATTTAGTTACCAAATACCTCGCCTGAGGCTCGGGATGGAGAACATGATAAACCCCATTGACTGGAATCCTTGCCTTGGTCCAATCCATATTAATCTCTCCTCCGACATCTTTACAAAAACCTCTACCCAAGAGGATACCGTAGGCTGTAGGAATGTCGGGCAACTAGAATAGTCATTTTCACTCTCTTCTCTGGGAAGGCAACGAATGCAAACTATGCATCTTTGATTTGACCAATCAAGGGAACTTGCTTGGTTTCCATGGAGTAACATCGTCCATATGACTTAGTCAAAGTAAGCCCAAGGGCATGGGCTACTTTTGTCAGGCATAACATTGTCAGAGGCCCCTGAGTCGATGATGCAATTGCTGAGTTTAAACCCATTTATAAGCAAAGACAAATAAAATGGTTCAATATTTCCTGAAGAAGAAGCAGAGGTCAGATTTTTCTGAGGTGGGGATGGAGTAGGATTCGGCAAAAGACCTTTTGGAGGTGAGATAATGGCAGCTTTACTTCTAATGAATTTGGCGAGCTTTTCGAACTGTTCAGGATTTTACTGAAGGTATTCCGCTTCTGACATTTGGATCTTGGTTATTTTTGCATGATCAATAATGTCAAAAGCAGTATAAGAAGGGGTGATGGTAGGCTTAGTTCTAATCATGTGAGCTTGAGCTGGGGCACTGAACCTTAGGAGAAAGAGAATCGAGGAGAAGTTGTTACCTTTTTGGTGACTTCTCTTTCAGTTTGTGCTGAAATAGGAGCACCTCTCTTAACTATGGCTATGGGAGGTTCCTTGTTCTTCTCCTTGGGGCTTTCAAGAGGTTTTCTTGGATTCTGAGATTGGGATTGAGTGAAGACAGCAAATGACTGACCATCCAGCACACATTCATCCTCTTCATATTCCAAATACCCAATGCTGGAGTCACCAGCCGAATCGTCATAAGACTCATCAATATCCTGAAGCTTCAAAAGCCTCGGGGGAATCTTGTTCTTTGGGTTCCTCCTCTTCTTCGACTATTTCTACTGCTGCATTGACGGGAGGAGCTTTGATTGCCAGCCTCAGTTGAGCAGGGGTTAACCGCGGCCTATCTCTTGCAGGCACACCATTGGTGTTATAGAAATTCTGTCTAGGGATATCCGATACGGAACATTACTCACCTGCTAGGACATTTGCTTTTTTAAAGAAATCAAATCATTAGCCATTTTTTGGATCATAGGGTCAGTATTACCTTGAGAAGAACCTTGATTTTTAGGTTTGGGTACATCTTTCCTGATTCTTCCGGCCAAAATGAGATCATCCTCTATTTCAATAGTTGTTGACTGAGCGATAGCTAAATCTGGGATAGTCGACCTTCTTAATAGAAAGCTCACATTGGGAGGCTAAGCATTAATGAAGAAGCATTTCTAATTTTCTGGAGTTGGTACAACTATTTCTAGAATCTTTCGGATCAGCTTGTTAAACTTTGCCACGAAGTCCCGCATGGGTTCATGTGATTCCTTCTTCATATGGGTAAGTTGTGCTAACAAAGCATGAGAATCTTTGGCTGGTTTGAAACGTGCTTCGAATCTGGTCCACATGGTAGCCCAGTTTGTGATGCATGCATTCGGAAGGTGATAAAACCATTTGGCTACTGCATCGTATGCAACATTTCAATGAAGAGTCGAACAGAGACATCTTCGTGAGCTACTCCAAGGACACCGCATGCTACAAAGAAAGATGTAATGTGTTCATCAGGATGTTGCTTCCCATCCCCATTGAACTTGGGAATGTTTTTATGTGATCCATGTGGTAACTCGTGCAATGGTGGAGTTAAAGAAAGAGGACCAATAGTTGCGCCCCAGGGCACAAGTTGTGCTGCCATCCTTCTGACAAAGAGTACGTATGGGGATCCGAGTGTCGGACAAGAATAACACGTGACAAGTTGCAGACACGTCTCGTTCTTTAGGGATCCGGTTTCTCTGAACAGGTGAAGAACTTTTGGTTCGGTTAGAAATAACGCTGTTGGGGGAAAGACTGAAATTGTGCCATTGTAGCAATTCAAAGAGTAAATCAATTTAACCCAGGGCTTGGCGGGACCAAGTGAAGATCTTTCCGGCCAGCTTGAACCGGGAAAGAGATCTTATTGAAAATAAGGCAAATACGGAGTCACCAGACACTAAGAGGATAAGCTTTATAATATTAATCCGTATTCCAAAGTGGAGTCGCCAAAAACTGTTGCTTGAATATTTTGTCAATCCAAAAAATGAGGTTCAACCACAGTACATGGGATTAAATCCCTCCTCAAAGACAGGTGAGGCTGCCTGTTTATTACTAATCTAAAACACAACATAAATAATATATACAGTATTCACACTAATCTAACCATTGGGGTTGGGATAGAATCCCGAAATCCATATCCACACTATGTGAAGATGTTGTTTTTATAAATGGACTAGGTCGGAAATTATTACAATGGAAGAAGCACAATGGAAAGGAAATGAGAGGAACGTATTTTCTTTCGAGTAAACACAGAGCACAAAATAATCATATGAGCTTTAGATCACAAATATAATGTTGGAAATTATTAGGATCATCGAGATGCTAAACAAAGAATAGCTTAAGATCATGAACATAAGAACAATATCTTAAGAAAGATACATCTCACAATGTAAAGTTTTCAAAATAGCATCAACTCTTATTCCTCAAATGATTAAAAGAAAACACAAAGTTTTTCTTCTTCACAATAGCTCCCAATATTTCAAAAATCTCCACCCTTTGGAATGCATACACATCCCTTATTTATAATAAAAAGAGTAGAGAGAAAATAGGACAAACCCTATAAAACAGTCTTTTAAAAAGAGTCCTATTTTGCTTGGCTCTCACGTAGGAGACCAAGTCACAATATGATTCAAAAATGTGACGAAACAGAAATGAAAAAGACATGTCAATTTCAAGATTGAAATGACACATCGCATCAAGACTTAGTCTGAATCGTCATCTTTTGCTTCTTCATCTTTCTCTTCCTCCAGCTGAGCCTGTTTGTTCCGAAATTCTTGGAACTTCCAGATTATACCTTGCATCTCATTTTCATCAGGCGCAGTGGAATGATCACTCAAAACTTCACAGGTTTCATGAGTGTCACTGGCACTACCGGGAAGCTTTCTCAATCTTTTTTTGAGTTTTCTCAAGACCTCCAAAGAATGTTCAATCTTTACAAACCTGTCGATGATTTCAATACCAAATCCGTGAGTTGGTTCATGCTGAATAGATTCTTGGATTTGTTTGAAAAGATCATCAGCTGATAGGATGCCCGAGTTTCCAACTGACACTTTTGCACAAATTTTTAGCAATTCTTCCTCCAGGTCACTTTTGCCATCAATCAATTGATCTCTTGATTCTCTTAATTTACCATAGGCTTCGTTGAGAATCTTTACCCAGAACCTGATGGCTTTGGTAAGCTAGAAATGCTTATCCACATGTGGGATGATGCCTTCTTCAACCAAGAGGTGTGATGGATTTGCTTTAATACCTGGAGAGCTTCGAAATTCAAATCAACATGTCCAATTTCTTGGGAGAAATCATCGTCCATCTTTTCTCCATCACTCTGAATATTCCCCAAAGATTGATAGACTTCCACGGCATCTTGAATCACTTCTTTCCCCTGTTGGAGCAGCCTTTGGATCCATTCATTGACCACCCTTCCTTTTTTATTAATCTTCTCAATTATAGGCACTGATGAGAAATCAAATCCGATAGGGACAGAGGAAGATGGTATGGATTCAAGGGGTTTTGAGAGCTTAAGCAAATACCTCAGTCAACTGCTCCACCTTTCCTTTAAGCTCATCTCTGCTGTCTTTTGTTTCCTTCAATTTCTGGCACAACACGTTTGTAGCATCTCGTGCATCCTGTTGTGCTCCTTCTGGTTGTCACTTCTCCTAGAGCCACCCTGGTTATCTGATAGTCAGAGGCCGTTATGTCCTCTTTGGTTTTGTCAGTCGCAGGAGTGGTGATCTCTGCAAACTTATGCCCCGAAGCGTCCACCAAAACCCTTGAAACTATTTTGGGTTTCTTGGCTGATTTAGCAGTAGAAGCCTTGAGTGAACTAAAATCAAAGGCTGGTATGGGTACAATCACCTTCCTCTTCCTCAGAGTTTGCTCAAGTAGCCATTGAGGCGTGTCAGAGGGAGTTGCCACTATTGTAGAAGTTGGTATCATACTTTCAGGGGGAGAGGAATCCAATGGTGGAGTGGGGACAGTTACCAATGTGGTAGCAGATTCAATAAAAAGAGGCACTGGAGGGGGTGTGTTGGTGATTACTTTGGTACCAGTAGAGAGGGGTGAGAGTCTAGAGAAAATGCTGGCCATGACCGAATAAGTCGATGGGGAATGAGGAGGTAGAAGTGGTTGTGAAGGAGGAAGCACAAATCCTGACTCCAAGGCCTGGGATGCAAGAGATAAGGTCAGTTCAGTTGGGCAGTCAACAAATGGTGAAACTAGAGGTTGGCTTACTTCTCCTTCCAAAGAAATTTCTCCTATTTCTGGTGGTGTTGGTGATTCTGGCACATTCACCATTTCAACTGGAGAAACAATTGAAGAGATTTCTCGTTCTCTTCTCTTCTTGACAAACTTGACCTTTATAGGTCCCTTAGAAGATATTTTGTCTTTTCCCTTTTTGGAGGGCCCCGCCTCTGTAGCAATCAACTTTGAAAAATTATCATCTTTAAAACTCATTCCCCCAAGAGGCGAGCCATGCTTTGGTGCATGCAAGAATCAGGGCTGATCTATCTGTAATGGAGGCTTTTTCACTGATAGACCAATCAATAGGTGGGAAAACATATTGATCTTCATTCAATCCATCATAGGAAGGATCCAGAACACTTTCATTATCGCTAGTACCTTCTGGTATGTTAGCGAGCTCAAGTGTTTGAATCTCAGCAAGTGTCAATTTGCTATGATCTTTTCTTCGGACAGCAACCTCATCACGTAAATCAATCCAAATGTCTTCTATGCTTGGCATGTGCAGGTGCAGAGTTCCATATGCCTTAAGGACTCCTCGAAAATCAAACCCGTCTCGGGGATTCATGTGCTTCTTCAACTTATCTTGAAGCTCATGGACAATGTTCTTGGCTTTCACCACTGTTGAACAAGTATACCTTCCAATAGAAATTGGGAAAGATACAGCGGCCTTGTGTTTACTCTGTTGGAACTTGTGAAAATCCAACAATTGCCTGACCAACTCCATCAAGATTAGTTTGTCCCCTGGATATCTGGGCAAAAATGAAAAGGATCCCAGGGTACATGACTACTCGAAGATATGTGAACTTCTTAAATTGTAAGAAGACACAACCCCATTTTGAAACTTCAGCCCATGCCTCATCAGAGACTCTTGTTTTCCTCAGTTCAGGGTTTAACCTGCAGATGTTCTCGTAAAAGAAGGCATCGTTTACCCTTCTGAATTGGTCTTCAGACCCTTTTCTTGTCAGCTGAGGAAAATACTGATAAACATGCTCCACTATCTTGTTCCCCTTGGTGTCCAACCCGGGATAGTTTCTCATGCCAGCCGCTGCATAGGTGACATACGAGGACATATAAAACTTTCCCATAGACAGGACTGTTGTCATTTGAGAATCTATCTCATTACTGATAAGAGTACCCCAATCAATTCCCTGTTGATTCTTCTTAATAATGATCATGAACTGGTACATCCATCCTTGGAAAACATTTGATTCGGGGAAACCAAAAACTCGACTCAACAGAGTAATGATATCATTGATTTCCTGAATGAAATCACTTCTGGGAACAAGTCTTGGGAACCTGGAAACAGCTGGTTTGGCTTTGATTAGGAACTTCTTATTCACGTGCTTGATGCAATCCTCCTGATCATTGTCCCAAGCTTTTTGGGCTGACTTGAGATCCACATCTCCATATTCCTCAAAATTAGGCAGCTTGAGAAGGTCATCGAAGTAACCTCCGTCCAACTTGATTACAACTTCTCCCGCCTGGTTTTTCACAGAACGAGAAGCAGAGTCATAATTCAAAGCACAAGGCTAAGATGAACTCGGGGCACTGAGCGGACATAGGGAAACCTGTCTGCAAGAGGTAGACCACTGTCAACTATTGATTTCATCCATGGAGTCTGAGAAGAGCTCTTGACCCTATTCCAAAAATCCTCCATATCTATGTTTCTGAGCTCTGTATCCCGGATGTCGTAATTACAGTCAATGTAGGAGGGAGACTCCACCTTCCTGAATTTGTACTTCATCCTCCCTGATTTTTCAATCTTATCTTGTGATGGACTAGGGTCTGACATGAGGAATTTCAAAGGAGGAGAGTTTCGGAGATCAGAAGGTGTTGAACACTTCGAAAAACCTGACACACTGGAGATGCCGGAGAGTTGAAATAACCTGACACACTAGGAGGATGCCGGAGAGTTGAAATAACCCGACACACTGGGAGGATGCTGGAGATTTTGGAAAACCCAACACACTGGGAGGATGCTGGAAAGTTCAGAAAACCCGATACTTTAAACTTTTCGATATACTACGGGTTTTGAATACTGCAAAGCACCCTGCGTAACCTGAGAAGAGGGAATGGGGTAACTGTTGGGTTAAAACATGCAAGTTTTTTCCTCACTGTTGATATCCCCAATATATTTTTAATTACAATGACATCTTTAAGGAATAAAACAAAGTGATAATTCCAAAGGGGTAACCCTAAAACACAAACCTGATTTAGAAAACAACCCCCAAAATGGAAAAGATAAAACCCCAACAACCCTGATAAGAAACTTGGAAGAATTCTTTACACAATTATTCCACAAAAACCACAAACAAAGAATGAAGAAAAATACCTTCAACCAGGACAAGAAATGATAAAAAATGAGCAATGCAATCAGGCACAGAGGCGAGTTTCAGGTTTCTGGGTCGAAGATGCATGCGCGAAAATCCACGAGGTAAAAAGTACGTCTGGTAAAAATGACGTGGAAATCCGAATATATATAAGAAAATTCACATTTAATACACTTCAGTTGACACGTGCCAACTACCTGACAACTCGACATTAATGCCATGTCAGCATGCTTGGGATATCCAGAAACCCGACACAAAGGGTTTTAGAGCAATTCAGGTTTCGAGTTGCGGGAAACAAGCGACATGAAGCATTATGCTTGATGACCCCAGAAACCCGAAACAAAGGAGTAAATTGGGCTTCGGGGATCGGAAGACATGCGACATGAAGCATGTTTTGATGAAGGCATGTTCCGATGCTTGGAAGGTCTGCAAACCCGACTCGCCTTACTTGATGCGGGTTTCGGGTTTTGGGGAACACACGACATGAAGCATCCAAAACACATGTTGTCTTGCTTGTGAAACCCAAAAACCTGATTATCTCTCTGAAAGGTGATCCTTAGAAAACCAGCTCAAAAATTTCTTAGGGTTATCTCATTTTTGGCGTAAACTCAAAAATGAGACAACAGAGATCATTGGTACAATTAAAAGAAAAATAAAATGTGGTAGTTTGAGGCACTATCTAGTGAGAGATGTGAGTCCACAAAGGCATTATTGAATGTCATTGTCCATACTACAAGTAGAATGTATAGATCAAGAAATATCCAAATGGGTATATGACGAGTGATTGGATAATACCGTACTTTAATTATTTCACAATTTTTAGTCTAGGGTGGTGTACTTAGGCTAATTTGTGACAAAGATTGGGAAACCTTGAGATTGATTCGTAAAAGCATGTATTAACTACCTACATTTAACCAAATACTATCCTTCCAAATTTTTCTATCTAAGAAATGGCTGCTATACCCACTAAAACATAGATTACTAATTCTACTTGAAATTATTCAGTGAATGTTTGAAATCTTGATGTGAATTCATGTTGGCTAACTATTTCAAATGTTCTGATAAAAATAGAATTAAACAAGAAAGAAATGATTCCTTTTACATTGGGGAGGAGTGGCCCTTGATCCTTCCCTTCGAATTAATGATGTGGTCAAGATTGAAAAATACACCAACAAGATTTAACTCAGAATCATACACTTTATGTGAAATGTTAATGCAATACTTCCTTTCATCATTAAACCATTTGATTGACTAATTATGACTCAACCATAACACTTTTTATAACTATAGTTAATGTTATTTGACTTTCTAAAATAGGAATGATTATTTACAAGAGCTAAACTTGAGCATAGATTAAGGTAAGCGATCCTTGTTCTACCCTGAGAAAAACAACTTGTTAAGGAGTTACAAGTTTGTAGAAGAACAAGTACATGTCACACCTTGGATTAGATTTGTCTTGTTCACTGTGAGTGAGTCCTTGATCAATGCTCAGCTGAGGTGATTTAGCATTTTTAGATGGATTTCAAATCTCATGCATTCAAATCCCTTGAATAATGGTGACTTCCATTTATAATGTAAACTGGTGATGTCATGATAGAATAAAGTTTATAACTAAGGAAGCATAAAATGAATGTTCTTAATAGGAAAAGCTATGAATTTTGACTTAATGAGTTGATTTATAACATGGGTCAAATTTATGTGTATTGAGTACAATGTATAGTTGAACATATAGTTTTGTTGTCCACCTGAAATTGTGAAACCCCGGTTAATAGTAATGTGTTCTAGTTGCTTATTACTTCTTGTCCATAGATGTATGTGCCTTTCTTGTGGGATTTTTGGGTCATCACACCCTTATCGTCCAGTAGCTCGATGGATGTGAGTTGTGGTCCTTTTGGATTGAGACTTATCTATTGTTTGAGAAGAAACCACCGCATGTTATCTTGTCCTTAGAGACCTAAGTATTGTAATTTAAAGGCAACATATGTTAAGGATATAAAATAACTTCGGGAAGTCTTCTTTTCCTCATATTTTCTTGGGTCACCTTATTGTTGTAGCCCTTTTTCCCATTAGGATGGAAAGTATAAGATGATGTGATTCACCCTTGGATTTGATTGGATGATGTGTTACTTGTTCTTCTGCCTAGCGACCTTGAGTGGTCCTTGATGTTTATTGTGCTCCCTTTATGGTTATTCTGAGCTTGAGTAAGAAATAACATAAATAAATCTCATTGTGATATAAGGTATGGTACTTGTATTGTTATATTAGTTGTTAGGGGAGATATAAATGTATATGTATATATTTTATTTTGCTAAATGGTTGACTTATTTATTTTGGTTGTTTGGTGTGTAAAAATCAGACTATAGGAAACCTTGTGGTCTTGAATTTACTTAGTATTACCATGAAAATTTAATTATGCCCTCTCGAGTTATAGAAGTGCTTTCCTTGAATAGTTCCTTGTTTTTAAATGCTTGCTGATTTAGGTTTCCTTGTTATTTGACCTCATCTTGTGTGATCTCAATTTATGGGACCTTGAGTAGACTTGTTCCTCATACAAATTTGGTCATAGTTGATTTTTCTAGCCTTGTCTAAACAACGAACCTTGAAATCATGGCTTAGATGTGTAGAAACCTTAACTTCTATTAATGTGGTATGTGTATCATGAGGAAACTGTGTGGTCATCTCAAGTTATGGAAATTCTCCCTAAAATTCTCTTACTTGGTGGTTACTCTTAATAATATTTTGGAACTCTTCATGTTATATTTTTTATGTGTTGTATCTTGTTTGATAGTGTAAAGTTACTCCTTAGATTTAAATTCTTGTAGCCTTCCCTGTAGAAATTTTAGAACTCATCCCTTGCAATCTCCCTTCTCCTCGTTAAAATATATTGGACCAAACTTGAGTTCTATATACCCAAAATGGTTTGAAGTAAGAAATTCCATATTGGGAGTGATCCTTTTTTTTGTTACAGTTATTCCTATCTCTCTTTCATGTGAATTCCAGGAGGAATTCAAGTCTAAGGGGAGGGGAATGTAGTGCCCATTTCCCTTTGGCACCTTTTATTACTGATCATGATATTGTAGACTATATGATGGACATTCTTATAGTTCGGATTTAGTATGGTGTTAGATGTAAAATCCTAGGCTATTGTTGAATCTGATTCATATATGATGCATAATGATTGTTGGAGACATTTTATATAGATGTTGACATGTTGTCGGACATGGTTATATTGTAGATGTTTTTCAGACATGTGATACTTGATATTTGTAGTAAACCTAGAAAATGGAAATTATTTGATGATGATATAGTTGTTGATTAAAAATGTAAATGATGTAGTTATTACTTTGATGTTGTTGTGATTAATTTATATAGATGATTTTGTGATTTTATTTATATTCATATTGGATGTTCTGATATGGCCACGATTCCGAAGGAGGTATTTGTATTTTACAGGTTAAAAATATCACAACAAAACATCGAGGGATCGGAGACCAACCACAATGGAATTCTAGGTGAATTCAACAAGGTCACCATGGCAACTTGTTTTGTGTGTGTGTGTGTGTTGTATTTTGTTAGGGATTCCCATAGGGGGGGTTTTCCTTTATATGTGACCATGGGTTTGTGTATTTTATTAATGTGTTTATTTTATTATTGTTGTATGTATTTTATTAGTAATGTGTTCCCTTATTTTAATTAATTAAAATTGTGTTAGATTTATGTGAGGAAACATATGGTTAAAATTTAAATAAATCAAATTGGCATATGGGAAAGTAATAATGGAAGTTGTTGGCTCTTTGTATTAAATATGTAAGGGATTGTAAGTTGTGTAAGAGCTTGTGTAAGTCAGATTTTAGAGTAAGAAATACTCCACCTCCATGGAAATTCGAATTTGTCCTTGGGGGCTGTTTTTGGAGGCTTATGGGACAAGTAAAACTTGTCTCATGCCTCTAAATCTAATTCACCAACCATACTAATGGTTGGAGATGTGATTTGTGACTTTTATAATACTTTTTATTAATCATGTTACTTGTTTTGGATTACGCTCTCTTACATTTTTTTTAATTGGTTGTCCCTTGAGGTGTGGGTTTTTTGCACTGTGCAAGTAACTTGTCATTTTTCACCCACCTCTTTATTGTGCTTGGGAGTTTGGACATTGTCTTTTTTTTTTGAAATTTGAGGATGTGTGATGTGGCATCATACATGGATTCACATCATCCTCTTCTCTCCTTCTTCTATTTAATTCAAACTCTCTTCTTGTTTTGGTTTTTTGAATCATTTTTGCAACTTCCTTAGGGGCACATTTTTCTTGTTTGGAGCTCTTATTCTTGGAATAATTTGGAGAAAGATTTGCATGCTTGGAAATTGCTATTTTAGATTTTGTTTTGGCACTTGAAGCTTATTTTTTAGGCACCAAAGTAACCACAGAGAGGTAGGAATTTAACTCTCTTTTTATATGCTATCATTTTCTTTTTGTGTTGTGTGGATAGTGCATGCTTTGTTTTATTTGTTGGCTGGTTGGGTAGAATGCCTTAGGGAAGGTGTAAGAGAAGGCTATGGGGAATCCATGTGGGGGGGGCATAAGGAATGCCATTGGCATCAGATTTTTGTGGAGGGAGTTTGGGTTTGGGATCCACCATGGAAAAGAAATAGCTTGCATTTCTTACTTTAGGACGGGCATACAAAAATCTGTGGGGGGGTATAAGGAGAAACTTGTGGGGGGCATAAGGATGTGTGTGGGATGAATTATTTTACTGGTTTATTCTGGTGGATGTCTAATTCTCAATTGGGAGGAATAAGTAGATTCCCCCATAGACCTTGATCCTTTGGCTTAATTGATCAAGCCTAAGTTTTGATTGATATGTTTTTAGTTGCAGTTGTAAACTGCTATTTTGTATTGATCTGTGTTTTATTTTAAAATGTGTATTTGAAAGAATGTTGTGTGTTGTGGAAGCCAATTGTTGTCATGGGTTAAATTGCATCTATTATTGTATTTTGGTTGGGCCTCAGGGGCCAATGATGAAGGAAGGCTTCTCCTTTCATTAGATGTCTTGGTTGGGTGGAGAGTGTTGCCTTTCCCCCTCTTTTTTTGTGATCAACTAGAGTAAAGAGAAAATGTGTGTCTTGCTGTCCTGGGGCAAGGAAAAACACAGTTTAATAGTCCCTTGTGAAAACACATTCATTTGTAATCCTTTCCCACATGATGTGGATGAAATTGTAATAGTTATGTTATGGAGAAATGATGTTGTAATTGATTATGAGAATGTATATTTGAATTGAGAAAGACATTTGTTTTCTGCTATGTACATTGGAAAGAAATAAATTGAATGTTGTTATTGATTTCCAACATTGAAATATGTAGAGTACATGATTGAAATTAATAAAGAATTTAAATACCTTCTCTTATATGCATTGTTGAATTAAATGCAATGTTTCATTGTATGGCAAAAGAGATAGTTAGATCTCTGTTTGGAAGGAAGAAATGCACGTGGAAACAATGTTGTATTTTGTATTTTTGTAGTTGTGTAAAAATGAAAGTTAGTATTTGATTTTGATTCAGAATGGTTTGTTGTAAAAAAAATTAATGCATTAGATTAGTTTAGAAATGAAATTCCAAACTTGAATGATAAAAATTTTTATACAAATTTAAAAAAAATTGATCTCTTGTAAGTATTCATAACTGACAATCAAACTTAATGAAAATGCATAGTTCAAACCTGCACATTTAAATCAATTTGGAAACCTTAAAATTTAACATGATATATTAGCATGGAACTCATATTGACAAAGAAAATTTAAGGAAACAATTTAACCATTGCAAATTTGAACTCAATCCCTTCCTCAATTGTTTTCTATCATTTGATGGAAAAAAATTCAAATTTAAATCAAATGAACAAATTTAACTTCCTAAACATTTCAAAATCCTTACTAGAGAAGTCCTCCATGTTTTTTTGACATGTTGAGTGAAGGAGGAGACCCAATTTAATCAAAATTGAAAGTTAGAAATTACCAGTTGGCTTATTAAAATCCTACAGATCCTTATTACAAAATTTACCCCTTAAAATTTATCTAAATGTAAAATTTATGTTTCTTGTGCAAAGATGGCATCGAAAGCTTTCCAAAAAGTCCTCTTTTTCCCAAAACTAATATTTCTAGCTCAAGTTATGGCACTTTGAAGATTTTGAGCCTTGGCGGGAAAATTTTCCCTGACAGGCCCGCAACCCAAAAATTTCCCGTTGAATTGCCTTAGAATTTTTTTAAAAAAAAATTTGGCTCAGGAAAAATTTCATCTTTTACTCCGCCGGCCCATAGCCAATCATAAGCTACCATATGGCAACTTTGGGTGCTTTCGGAGGGGCGCAAACCCTTTGTTATTTTAAATTTTTGCCTTTGGAAAATTTTCCCATGGCCCCACATTCCCGCCCTCGCCTTGGGAAAATTCTTCTCACGAGTGCACAGACCCACATGATCATCTTTCCCTTTTTCCCTCCCTTCGGTGTGATTGACCAAAAAACCCCACCACTCCACCCTTCCTTCTCTCTTCTCCAGCAGTGAATCATGGAGTGCCACGTATCCCTAGGTGGACCCTCAGGTGCACGGACACCATTTGGTTTTCGCTCCCCTTGGGTGAAATGCCCTAAATTCTTTCACCGCTCTGCCTTTCCCCTTTTCCCTGGTGATGTCTTAGAGGCCGCCACGTCTCCTTGGAGGACCCGCGAAGGTGCGGGCACAATTGGGAAATTTCTCCCGTGCAAGGAAAAATTGCTAAAGCCAAACCGCGACTCGCCAACCTACCAGAGGGGTTTTCCTCTCCTCTTGACACATGTCTCCTTAGGCAAAATTTAACTCCAAAACTCTGCCTGACCATATCTTAAGTTCCTAAAGGAGTTAGGATGACTTCTTTATATCACCAGAAAGGTGAGAAAATTTCCTACCCAATAGGAATGATTGAGGGAAATTTTGAATATGTTAAGTGTGTGAAAAATAAAGTTAAAACTATGAGCCTGCTAGAGAGTGGGCATGAGGTAAATTACTCCCTCAACCTAACTGAAACTTCTAACCCTAAAATTTGAACCATGTGACCTTGATAATTGTTAATATATGAAAATTATGATCTAGTAATTCTAGAATTGTTCTGGAATCTATTAGTGGTAGTTGTTGCCTTCCAACCTAGTTGTAAGCACTCTTAATTGAGTTTGGAGAGTGGGTAAGTGAGACCTTACTTTGATGTTTTAAATATTTATTCCTTTCCTCACTATAATTTAACCCTGCTCTTGTCTTGATCTTGTGGAATTAAATACCTTGGGTATTTAATTGTTTTGGGTCCCTTAACCCTAAAATTTTTAATCAGGGAATATTTAGCTAAAATGTCAGTGTAATCAGTATTTAAATTAATCCCTAGGGAGATTTGAGCTAGGTGTGGACTTATTACACTTATTGCTTTATAATGTGATATCAGTAATTATTATAATGGGAAAGGTTATCAGTTTAATCTATTTATCTTTGAGACTTTGGTCGTTAACTCCTAATAAAAAAAAATATTCCTAAATTTTCTAACTAAACCTATGTTGTTCATAAGTCTCAAGTGGGTTGTTTTAACCGGGCATCACAGTCTATCCTTAATGATTAAATTTGTATAAAAAGGATAAATATCAAGTTAAGATTCAACAAGGGCATTACCCAAATACACTTTAGGAGATTCACCCAAATCCTCCAATGCTTTTGACACTTCCAACTTTGCAATCAGATGGGTAAGGTCCACACTATTTACATCTTTACCTAGGGTCACTAGATCCTATTTGATCCCTAAATACTCGAATTCCATTTTCATATGCTCATGGATCCTAAGTAATTCAAAAATGTGTACAGTGACTTTAATCTAGCTCTAAATCTAAGCAATATCATAGGGGATATATTTAGGTAATACTATGTTGGGAGGGATAGTAACTTCCCCTTCTTATGGGATGATACTCTTCATGGCTTGGGCATGGACTGGGGTAGTGATTTTATTTTGAATGACATAACCCTTTTTAGGTGTCTCTTTCTTAAGAGGCTCTTTTGGGATGTTAGTGAGAAGTGGGATTTTTTATTTTGGGTTTTGGTTCTCCCCCTTTGACAACTCTACTTCTGAGATTATACTCCTTATCTTGAGCAACCACTACATTCATCAAATCCATCTTGTCCTCCTCATAAGTAATTCCTCCGTCATATTTATTAATCATCAATTCCCTAAAGTACTCAAATTCATAGTTGGGAAAGTCAAAATCCTAAACCATATCAACTTCAAAATCACTAGTAGAAGGAACAAGAGATATTTGGTTTATGTAGTTCCAAAAAAAATTGATAGTCCTAGCACTCAATAATTTTGTAAAAGTGGACCCTTGTTGTGAATTTTCAGGGCATTCCATCATGCACACATCACTAAAAGTAACATCATCATCAACCTCTTTAGTTTCCTCATTTAGATCACAAGGGGAATGTGTAAATAAACACGTGTCACACCAATCAAAACCATGGTTTTCTTCTACCATGAAAACTCTACCAATCAAAGGATCAGGGACCAATCTGTTCTCTCTTGGTTGATGTTTTTTAATTGTCTGATCCTACGAGCCCTTTTCCTCTCTCATCTAATCTTTGATCACCTCTAGGATGATTCCCAAATCTATGTTGGCCCTGAGGTTGTTTTTGCCCCTTAGATCTCTTCTCTATTCCTTTCTCTTCTCTAGCAAGTTTATAGGAAATTTACTTGACTGCTCCTACTAAATTCTTAACCACTTCCTCTAAATCAACTCCCTTTCTTGTCTGAGGCTTTTCATGGTTTATAAGCATGACACCCTCCCTTTTAAGAGGTTTTCATGTTACCTTAATATTGTTTTTAATTTTTACTACCATAGTGAAAGCTTTCCTCAAGTTTATAGGGTTCTTATCCCTCAAATAATATGCAACTTTCTTATCAAAAGCATAGATTAATTTATTAGGTAGGATTCTTCACTTGGTCTTAGAATTATGGGTATTATAGTTAAATTTTTATTGAATCTAGTGTTAAAGTCTTGTACAAGCTCATTAGGATTCTTCTTTATGTTCTCAAATTCAGATAGAATAAATCTAGGGTCAGTTTAATCCCCATATTTTGATCTGAATGCATTCTTCATCTGAGTCCATGATTGAATTGAATTATCAAGTAAATCTTTATATCAATCCCAAGAATCCTCCTCTAATGTATGAATAAATAGTTTCACATAGACATCTTCATGCTCAATCTCGAAATCCTTCACAATATTCATGAAAATTATTGAGTGACGGTGACCAGTAATAAAATTATTTCCTTGGAATTTAGGCAACCTTTTCCTTACTTCTTGTGGAACTGCATTAGGATATCCCACCATGTCTATGAAATCTATGGGTCCAAAGACATTTACAATAACAACAGGTCTAAGTGGAGGTTGAGCCATGCTATTTAGAAGTGTCCCTATAGGAGGATTAAAATTGTGTGGGACAGGGGGCCTTTGAGGTAGTGGTGTATTCTCTTCAAAGTAATGATCCTTTAAAGACTCAATTTCACAGAAAACTTGATTAACTCTAAGTGATAAAGGAGGAATATGAGGAATATTTATATCAATTGCAAATGAATGCCCCTCACTAGTTGGAGTGTATAAATTTTCATAGGGACTGCTTGATCTAGAACTATCTGAGAAACTAGAATAATCCTCTATCAAAGGTTGGTCACTCTCAACCACATGCACTACTTTCTTCTCTAGTATTTGACCTCCCAAAACTTTCCAAACTTGTTTCTTATTTGGATTTGTCCTTCCAAGCTCTAGAAACAAATTTCTACTAGGGTATGTCTTGAAGAAATACCTTCTTCCTTCCATATTTATAGATCTTAGCAATAGATTTTAATTATTAAAGCCTAAGGCAATGGTATTTTCTAGAAATTTTGAGCAATATGGAGTTGCCACTAAGGTATTTTACCTTAGATGTGTAAATCACTACAAATTACTTGTCAATTGAAATTTAATAATCAATTTGAAAAAATCTTTAAAAATCTCAATATCCTTTGTCAATATTTACCTCTAGCTAAGGAAATGTAATGGAAAGCTTGCTTTAAACCACGAAAATATCAAGAACATAACTTTTGATTAAGCTCATTTTTTCATAAAGCTCAACAAAGGATGATTTCTAGATCATGTATTTGCATAAAAATATATGTAACATGTAACCAAAGGTAGTATTTATCTATATTTTCATAAACAATCTTCAACGACGGTGCCAGATTGATGTTGGTATCCAAATATGTTCTCCCTTTGAATCCAAGCCTCATAACCAAGCTGAGCAGGATGCTTAGAGATAGATAGATCAGAATTTTTATCATTTTGTACATGAGGAACGGTCTAACTAACTCTTTTTCACTTGAACTTTGATAAGTTAGATAACACCATGTTAAGGGTTTGACATACCCTACTACTTTAGGTTATTCCTTCAACCAGGGTGAGAGGGCCTATTTTATAACTTGTATTTGTAAGGGAAATGAATGGATCAACAATATTTGAATCTCCTTTTTTAGGGAATTTGAAAAGTAACCTAGAGAATACATGGTCAATGCACCATAATCTAACTCTTATGAGATGTCACCCTAGAAAATCCAGATGCCTCCTAGACAAGGTTCAGGTTACTAAAGATAACAATAAAACTCCCTTTCTTTGCATATTTTTTTTAAATTATAGCATATGAGTATACACAAAATAGAAATGGGTAGTTCTTGTAGGATTTGTCCATTTTGGATGTAATTTTTTGGGGAATTAAGTAGGATAAAGTTGATTATACCAAATTTTGGGGAACTTTTAACAAAGGCTAGAAGATCTACCGAATAAGATGATGAAAACACTTCAAATAACCAACAATGAACCTTCAACCAGAGGATGTGCACCCATGGAAGCCCAAAAATACATGGTTTCACACATTCTTTAAGGATTTAAAAATAAAATCTCATGTCAAAGAATAAATTAAAAATCAATAATATCAAATCTATCACGCCTAAGATACACTCATGGACTAACAAACAACATGCATCAACAAACTAGAAGTAAAATGAATTTAAAACTATTTATTACACAATGAAATGAAAGCTCTTATCCCATCGCAATTGTAACTACCACAATATTATTGTTATCCAATTTTACACACATGGAAAAATTGGACAACGGGCTCCTATTTCGATCAAAACATGACATTGGTCCCAAGGACCCACTTCCGGTCATCAAGGAGATAAAATAATTTAAATAATTAACAAATTGATAAGTGAGCTCACCTAGATCAACTCAATATCTACTCGATGTCAGCTCGATGCATAGCCTAGCACCAACTCGGTGTAAATCTCAATGGGGATCTTAGTCTATGGTATGTTCAGAACAGATATCGTAAGTGAGTCACAATGGAAAGCTCGAAACAAATCTCAGGAGAGTCGAGGTCTCAGATTAGTTTAGAGTTCATTCTATGTGGTAGAGATCTATGCAGATCTCACTTGGTGAAGGGGCAAATGTAGACGGTCGCAACCATCCACTCAGATGGATAAATTATTTCAAGAGCTTGGTACGAGTGACTTGGGGTCCAAGAATCGGGCAATTCATAGTGGGCTCAGTCTATGTATAGAGATATCGGTGGTGTGATATGGGCCTTAATGTTGAAAGATGAAGTGAGATGATGGACTATTTGATATTTTTATATCTTTTATCGATGCTAAGTGGTCAAATGAAAATCGGATCAATGATTAAAGGGAAATTTATTAGTATGTGAGCCTTATTAAGATGCAGTCTTGTTAAGCTTAGCATAAGATAAAAATCTTATCTAAACAATCGTCTAACATAGTAAAGGAAAGTGTAAAGAGATGATGTAATAAAAATAAAGAAATTGTCCCTTGGCCTAATTGGGTCATTACTCAGATCATAGGCCTTAGATGAGCTCATGAGTCAGAAAGGCAAGATTCTTCCTCGCTAAAATAAATGGCTCAACCCAAAGGAATCTCGATATGAGTGGATTATATTGTTAGACTGGGATTTCTTGAAGTAGAGATTATTCAGCTCTAGCTGAAGGACCTAATTGGGTGAATTTCTATCACCATTACCTTTGAAGTGATTAAGTTATAGGGTAATGTAAACTTATGATATTGTTGTCCTTTTTTGGTTAATTTCTAGGTGTTAATTGCCAAGTGGAAACAACCTGAGACAAGCAAATCAATAAGTTAAGGAAGTTCCACTTTGCGGGGATCGTGAAATGAATTGCCAATTTAGTAAAAAGAACTAAGGAGTGTTGGATTAGGGTTTAACAGGGTTTCTGTAATCGTGAGTAACATAGATCCAAATTAATAATGTATTAATAACCTCATTAGGGTGATGTACAACGTGAGTGAGGCATTTTAGGTTGTACGAGACAGTTGGCACAGAGAGCAACTCATAGGGGAACTGTACCACTTTAAGAAGAGCTAGGGGTCCAGACTCGAAGATACGAGTGTTACATTTGACAGAGTTGGCAACACCCTTCTGCATTGATCATCTAAATACACGACACAAATAAGGACTTGAACTTAGTTTATCTCATTAGAGGTTCAAGTTAGTGAGAAATGTCATTAGAGATAGGTTTTAGCTTTCAATGGCTTGAAGAAAAACCTTGAGTACATCGAGTTTACTTAGAGTCAACCGAGTTCATGCCCATATGACCAATAGGTTCATTGTTGCCGAGGGAAATAACTCAACTCACTACATGAAATAATGTTTCTAACATCAGGGGTAGGGTTACCAACCTTGGATAATACGTTGGACTGATTTTTGATTTCAGTAAAGAGTCATTCTTGATGAACAGAGGAGTGAGGTGAATGAACGTAAAGTTAAACAAAATGACGAGTATGGGCTCAATCTGAGCTGGAATAGTAGAGCATAAATAGTAGAGTTTGAAAATCACTTGGCATAACATGGATATGAGATTCATTGCTGAATGGTATGTGTTATCCTATGTCACCTAGCATGTTAGATAGAAACATGAGTGCATCAGATGAATATTAGCACGGATGAGGACAAATATTCAGATATGATTCTTTAGGGAAAAATCACCTTCAATACCCGGATTAGGGTAGGAACAACCAAGTGGTACGAAGTATGAGGAATCAAGATGAGCTCGCAGAGAGGATAAGTTCAAACCAAGTTCAAGAGCATTATGAAGTATAACGAGCTGAGCTCACAGCTCGATGTGAAATAAGACTAGATCGATAGAATCATTTTCTGAGTTATGAAAAAATGAGGATCATAAGATCATTGAGTTATGAAATAAATAGATCAGTAGATCACTAAGTCATATGAATATTAAAATTTCAAGATCGGTGGATCACCGAGTCAACTATTACAGCCATGCATATTCAAGTTATCTGTTTGAGACTTAGACTAAGAGCATGGAATGTGTGTTCTAATGTAATGCATCTATTTAGAACAGAAAACATTATGGCATAAAAAAAAATTCCCTTGTTTTTAAAGCTAATTAGTAAATGGCTTGAATGCTGACATCTAGAGATGGTGAAGCATAGTTGGTGGTAAATTGCTATACGAACTTACAATGAGATCAGGTTCACTGAAGTTCAAGGTAAAGACCATGAGATCACTGGGTCAATGCATTCGTAGAGATAGATCTTAGAGACTGGTTAAAAAAATCTGGTGCCAACCTCAGGTGACTGTGGAGTGAGCTATTAGTTAAATCGAGTCATGTATTACATGATTGTAAACCTATCCCAAGCGAGTGTCGTGATATCTCAGTGAGCTTGTATGTAAAATGATTCTCACAGGTTGATTGGATCGAGATCCACTCAGGTGACCAAGTTATAACCGTGTAAGAATAGTCTAATGTCATGGATTTCAGAGTTAATGAGCTCATAGGTGAGGAGGCAACGTCAGCGGTATTTTGAGCTCAAGTTGATCATGTCAAAGCTAATGATGATCATGAACGTGTATGTTTTACTTTGAAACATGCTAGGTGAATACATGCATGGATTTCTCATACGAGTCAAAGTACCTAGCACTGAGTTTTGGAAAGTGACATGACAATGAGATGGACCATAGGTAATCAGTAACACCAACTTGGAGTGGGAAGTGATTAAGTTCGAGTTAAGGTATGCCATATTGATGAACATATGTGCATGAGTTGAGGCTCATGTTGTATGAGTTTAGAGGAAATCAAAACTTGATCGAAAGATATTTGAGGATAACTCGGTTGCTATGATGGGCCAACTTGTACATCAGAGTGACATTCACTGATTAAGGAATGCTCGAGGAAGGTAGCTCGTGAAGCAGCGAGATGACAAAGAGATATATGGAGGAGGCTCGTTTTGGGAGCTCACGGTGGAGGGCTCGTAATTCTAAAGGGAGCTCGAGATGACAATGAGGCATTGGAAGTAGCTTGAGCGAACCATGTTGCAAGATCAATCTGGTCAAGGGGTACTCAGTTCTGGGAGCTCGTCAGTTATGGTATTAATGCTTGAGTGCTAACCGTCAATGCAAACGTTACAGCTTGAGGGCGAGTGAGTATGAGTCAAAGCTCGGATGCGGTGCTCAAATGAGGGATAGCTTGATGCATATCAAAGTAGAGCTCAGTGGATGACATGAATACACGACGATATACTCATGTAGGGGAGTTTTGAAGCCATGACATTGCGATGAAAGAAGTCAGAGCTCGACACCCAACTCGGTGAGTTAGCTCAATGAGCCAACCACCGAGTTGGACTCTTTTTAGCCTTTTCCTCATGATTCCCCCCTTCAATACAAACACAATCAATAGGGGGGCCCACCAAAACTAGTAATTAAATTAATATTTTTATTTTAATATTTTATTAATAACATTTATCATTATTATTAAAATATTTTATTCAAATATTATTTTAAATAATTGAGAAGATCATGTCAACTAGGCATTAATGGCACATGATGGAATATTCTCAAAGTGGTTTAACCAACTATAATAAATACATCATGTGCCTTCAATTTTGGAAGAGAATTTATGAATCTATCTCTCCTCTCTCTCAACTTCATCTATAAATGTAAGTTGGAAGCTCATTCCAAAGGGTTCTAACAAGTCAGATAGGTTGGACAGTTAGACATCTTAGGAAAGTTTATGTTTTTCAAGAGTCCTCTCTCTTCTACAAGTTGTCCTTGTATGTTAAGGGAAATTTCAAGCCTCTTACAAACTGTAATGGAAACCATTGCCTCTTTTGAATGTATGATGCATTATGCATGTTATTGAAATAATAAAAGTGTGTGTTTTGTGACTAATCTTAGTCCTTCCATCCTATATACTTCTTTGTGCCTTTTCTCATGCTTACAGGTACACTGTGCAAGTTCATGTTTGTATTACAAGTTCTTAGAGCTCTATGCTTATCAAGTAGTGGAGTGTTACTTGTAGTTGAGTTGTGGTGCTTTTTCACCATTCTCAAGTTTATCCTTCTTTATTGGAAGACTGATAACTCATTTTTTTGATGAATTTTAACAAAGGGAATGTGTGCTTCCTAGTCTGTGGTATTATGTACCCTCTCTAAGTTGCAGTAGGTGGATTTTACTTGTGGTG
Organism: Taxus chinensis; assembly: GCA_019776745.2. Classification (NCBI taxonomy): domain Eukaryota; kingdom Viridiplantae; phylum Streptophyta; class Pinopsida; order Cupressales; family Taxaceae; genus Taxus; species Taxus chinensis. Next base: position 384,148,251 of record CM034154.1, read on the forward strand.
CACACACCCTCTTAAAATTAACCCTTCTTGAGTCTAGCAACACCCTTTATTTTGTGCATCACCATCCCTAGTAGAGTTGAATTTCTTACAAATGTATTTCCCTAAAACCCATGAAAATGTTAGCATAGGTCTAGATAACAATTTTATTACATTAGGAGTAGTACAAAACTTAGCTTAGGAAGAGGAAGTTGGCCTTCTCTGGAGGTTCACCTCGAACCTAAGTCCCACACATTGAGAGGTGATCCCATGTGTCATAATCACACTGAATGTCCCATTAACATTCTAACCATTCTGAGGGTGCAGTGATTTGGTGACAACAGTTTTTGGCATGCTCGATGGGACATAGTTGGTACTTATATTATTACTTGCACAAGTCAAAGTACTTTGCAAATCTATATCTTTGGATTCCAAATCTCAGTGCGTTAACTTATGTGAAGAATTCAGACAAGAGCTTCTTCAAAGCAAGTAAATTATCAACATATCAAAATTTCCTTGTCTCCTCCAAAGAGAAGAAGAAGGGGTATTTTAACATCACCAGTTGTAGCTTTACCTTGTAGAGGTCATTCAATGACACGAAACCTAGATTTTCCCCCTTTCAACACAAAAATTCCTCTTCTATTGTCTCAACGTGACCCTATACCTGTTGCGGAACTCAAAATTTTACCCTTTTACACAGGGGAAACTCACGTTACTCTAATGGAACATATTATTGATGTAGCCAACATTTGTGTATTACATAATATCATGGAGGACAACATTGTAGTTAGACTTCTTGCTACCTCTTTCAAGGGAAAATTACTTCAATGGTTTTGAGGGTTAAGCTTTGGTAGTATAACCACTTGGGATGAGTTAGGAGAAAAGCTCTATAAAATTGTGAAGACAAGAGTGATCACCTATCACTTTTAGAATAGATCACTACCATGAAGAGAGATCCCTAAGAATACATGAGTGATTTCAACTTTCAATTCCATGGGACCTGGAATAGGATTCCGGCACTCATAAACTCTTCTCCAAATAATGCATTCTTGTACTGCTTATGAGCCTTGAACAGTGATGTAGAAGTTATGATCTAGTCCATGGGAGGGACTAAATTACCTGAAGCCTATGACGTAGCCATAAGAGAAGAAAATTCCATGATTCAGGCTGGAAAGATAGCCCCATGACCACCAATGTCATTGTCTCTGGATCTTATAAGTAATCAGCCTACCATTGCTCCTATTCTAGAAGCCCCTAATCAACTACCTCAGTCTTCCCCTACCTATTCAAATTATCTATTTGAATTCAAGTCACTATTGCAAACTTTTGGAAACAAGATCATTGCACTCAAGAGGTAACCATTTTAATACAATCATCCATATCAGCCACAAAATCAGCAATATGAGGATAACTATCCTTCTTTTCAAGGGAAAATCGGCCGCAAAATCAGCAATATGAGGATAACTATCCTTATTTTCAAGTGAATAATCCTTCTTTTCAAGGGAATAATCAGCCACAAAATCAAGATACAAATTAAGCTTCAAATGTTAGGCCTTTGAACTTTTGGAACCCTCTTACTACTAGCTCATCTAGAGCCATAGTACCTATCCAGAATAATCTAGTTCAAGACTACGAGTGGTGTTATCCTTGTTCTCAACCCCACACTCAAAATATTTGTCCCAATGGATTTCTTGGCTAGGAATTTATGGTTGAAAGCATATCTTCCCCTTCTAAGCTAACAAAAGACACATCTAAGTAAGAAATAGTAGATCAACCATAGGCACATGAAGAAACCACTTTCCTAGACTGGCAAGTAGATGATTTTTGTGGGTTGAATATAGATTCCTCATCATTGGCGGAAAACACTTGTTCCAAGAAGAGATAAATGGAACCTCAACCTTCCAAATTTGATCAAGTATCCACTTCACAACCTCAGACACAAGTGGTATTTTATAAATATGTGGGAGAAAAAACACAAAAAACACTTGTTAGCCAAGCTGCAAGGAAAGAATGTTCTTTAGGAATCACAGTACCCAACAAGCACTTTCTAAAAGAGGACCCTAATGCCCAAAGAAGTGTCACCAAAGTTTGAGAAATTCCTTTCAGCATAGTAGAATAGATAAATAATACCAACCTGAGCGTTACTATGTGGGATGCACTCTCAATTACTTCTCAAAGAAATTTGTTATGAGAGGCTCTAAATAGTTTTGGTAAAACTGACGGATTGTCATGTTGTTTGGTCATAGATGCTACGAGTTTGTGTCAACTAGAAGGGAAAAGTATTACTAAAGCCAAAAAACTACCGCCATTCAATATTTCTCTGATCATTGGTAACCACCTGGTGCATAATTACATGATCGATTCTAGTGCCAGTAGCTCAGTCATACAAAAATAAATTACATATGTACTAGGCATACAATATTTGTTGGTTGCAATAGGACTTTTTCAGCTGGATGACACAGCTATTAAGATTGTTTGAGTTATCAAAGGACTTAAATTACCATCCATGCATACCCAAGTATTTCATTCATCCAAGACATATCAATCATTGATCTTCCTACTCTCTTCGCCATCTGCCTATCACGAGATTCCACTGCTAGCATGGGTGGTTATCTATCATCCGAGTGGTCAAATATGATTCTCAGGACTCGATACAGAACCAAAGTGACTATAAGGGCAGAACCAATCTTCCATAACCATGTATAATCCTACACTGCTAGTCCTATAAATGGGAATTACACCATCAGATATTCGGAAGAAGAATATGTTAATTGTGAACTGACCACTCTCATTTAAGAATTCCCTGATACTCTGCTAGATGAAGTAAGTGGAGATCATTAGTACGATCCCTATACTGATGTGTTGCTAAAAAAATATATGGTTTACTACTTTTGGAAGAAACAGGATTACATACATAATGCATTCATGAAGAAGATATGATCATACTGTAACTGGTCAAAACACCAAGAAATTCTAAAGGACTGTGGAAATTTTCCTTCAATGGCTCGAGAAGTAAGAGTGGATCTGGTGTTGGTGTTATGTTAATTTATCTAGAGGGATATAAGTACTTCTCATCTTTCCAATTGTAATTCAGTTGTACTAACAATGTTATTGAATACCAACTAGCCCAAAAGAAGGGAATCAAAGCCCTAAATGTTTTTGGAGACAATGAGTTATTTGTTCATCAAGTGACAGCATGTAGTGCATCTAAGAATGAACTTTTAAGATCATATAAGAACTGATTATGGGACCTGATTGAAGATTTTGAAGCTTTTGGGATCCATGTAGTTCCTAGAAATCAAAATCAAGATGATGGGTAAGTGCAGGAAGTTGATGGACAAATATAGGGTCATCCGTGGACATCATATTGCAAATAACAACATAATATAAACTTGTAGGGATTATTAGCAATACATACACTCAAAATTAGACAAAATTATATTAATATGAATCATAGCATCCGGAATCTAGTTTCTAAAATATTGATTTTTATAAAAAATGGACAATATTAGCTATATTAAACACTCAAAATTCAATGACTTGGTATTTTTTTTTAAAAACGCCGATAAGATTATAGTCCGTTTGCCCACAATTTGGATGACCAAAAATTGATATCTATTTTTTTCCTTTGGTGAGATGTTATATGCCACTATCTATCTTGGGATGGATTTTATTTTGTATTTTTTTGAGTAATATTTTATTTTTTATGATTTTTTCCGTGAAAGTGGTATGAAAACATAAAGAAAATAGAACACTTTCCGTTTGTCCGCCATAACTTCATCAAAAAATATTGAAATCAAATAATTTTTTTTTTTAACATGTATATAATTTCACCACGGTTGGGATGGTATAAGTTTTATCACATTCTGATAAGTGAAACAAATTTTGTAGTCTTAAATGTAGACATAAACATTCACAGGAAAAAGTGTCTTAAAGACCTACTATTAGTAAAAAATTATAAAATGATATTTATCCTCTTCTATTCACTTAAAAATCAGTATTTCTACAAAGCTAATAGTCTCCCCTACACAATGGTACAACTTTTATGACATAGTTTTTACTTTTCGGCATGGTTCAAGTTTGTGGAAGACTAAATTTGATGTTTTTCTTTTTTTAATGTAAAATTCAGGATTTGATGTCCACTTAATTGTCCCCCAACTTGGTGCACTTACCCTGATGATAGGCTTTCTAAAATTGGATCGAAATATGACATATTGATTGATATAATAAAGGAAAGGATTTTTTTTTTCAAAATAGTGGTTTGACCTGTAGTCCCTACTAATGTGAGTAGCTGCAAGAAATTAGGGTAAGTTGAAAGATTCATATGATGATCAAATTATACAATTGAAATTAACAAACTACTAAAAGGATTAGTCACTTTGGAATCCATTTTCAATTCAGATGATCAAGCCAAAAGATAAAGATCTAACATGGTGATCAAAGAAGAAGATTTTGAAGAAGTCAAGGTAGCGCATGAGATGTTTATGAAGATTGGAAAAGTGTGTACTTCTGAAGATAAAGAAACTTTCATAAAACTTTATCAAGTATATCATGAAATTTTTTCATGGATCTATAAAGACCTGTATGGTTTTGATCCAGGTCTAGTACAACATACCATCGAATTGGATCCTAATTCCAAGTCAGTTTGTTAGAAACAGAGGCCAATTAATCCCAAAATTGATCCCCTAATGAGAAAGGAGCTAACCAAACTCATTGAAGCATGTTTTATTTTTCCCATCAAGCACTCCTCTTGGGTAGCCAATATGGTTCCTGTAAGGAAAAAGAACGGAGAGATTCAGTTATGAGTAGATTTCAGATATTTGAATCATGCATCATTAAAAGACCATTATCCTCTTCCATTAATGGATCAATTCCTTCAAATGGTGGAAGGAGATCAAATGTTTTATTTTCTCAATTGATATTTAGGTTACAATCAAATTATAGTCCAATAATCTAACCAATTCAAAATGGATTTCAATACCAAGTGGGGAATGTATGCTTACAACAAAATGCCATTCAGATTGTCCAATGCCAGGGCTGTTGGTCATCAAATAGGACTTTTTAGAAGAGCAACAGTCAGGGGACAAGAAGTCCCTCCTCTTTAATGGGAGAGGTTCCCTTATTCAGAAACGAACTTATTTACAAATGTATAGGACATTGTTTTATGGTCAAACTTGGATATTACGAAAGTGTTTTCCACAAGGATCATCAATCACACAAGGACTGAGGAAAGGGAATAAGAAGATGAGCATAATAGCAACATTTAGAATTATAGATAGCAGAATAATTCTTTATGTATGCGAAGTTTCAAAGAATTTAAGACAAGATCATTTGCATTGGTTGAATGAGATTAAATTTAAAGACACAAAGTTCCATAAATAACCTTCTTCAGATTCATTCATCAAGGACACAAAGTTCCTTCTTGGTTATACAAGATCACTGTATTTGCAAAACTGAACAGTATGCAATCAGAGAGACTAACGAATCAGGAACAAAATGATCTTCACAATATTAAAGGAAAACACAGAGATAACAAGAATTAGATAGACAAAGAATGGAAAGCCCTTTTGTATTGATTTCTTTAAGATCTATTTACACTTTCAGCAAATACCCAAGTTCTTCCTCCTTACAAAATGGCGTGGAAAGGCCATTATATAGCTTATAAGTTAGTTACTCTTCGTAACCGTTTCTTTTAACTAAATAATAGTTAAGGATCGCCAATTGCAATACCTTAACTAATTACAAAGAATACAAAAAGAATGGGAAGAAGAGAAAAGAAAGGAGAAGGAGACAGGTGGCCAGCTACTGAGAGGGACCCACTGTCTTCAGAATCCACTTCTTGAATTTATTTAACGTCTCAGCTATGTCTTTGCCACGAGGGACACACCAGATGTTTCATCATGAAGATGACAATGGATATCTTTGAAAACTGATGTAAACGGCGTCTTGAAAGCTTCGTCCTTCTGCCAGCTATCCTTGAAATTTGATCTTCACAACTTAAATTCAAATTTAGCACATTCGGGTCGAGCGGTAAAAACTAAGTATGAATTGCATTAGGTTCACTTGGGACATGTGAGACGCGAATGCGCGAAACACGAGGCTCGGCCGATTCGGACGAAATAGGGAGAAGACGCACATATGCATTTTGGGACATTTGGGACGAAAATGCACGAAGGACACAGTTCGGGCGAACCGGCCAGAAATGGAACAGTTTGCATTTTTTGATTTGGGACAAAGAGCTCTGAAGTACGTGACTCAGAAGTTTCAGCCGAAAATGGGACAGCGTGCACTTTTTAACTTTGGGACATTCGGGACAAAAAGTTCCGAAGGACGCGGTTCGGGCGAATTGGCCGAAAATGGAACAGAAGGCCTGTTTGGACTTGGGACATTCGGGACAAAAAGTTCCGTAGTACGTGACTCGGCCGATTCGGGTGAAATTGGAACAAAGCGCACTTTTGAAATTGGGACATTTGGGACAAGAAAGTGCGAAGTACGCGGTTCGGGCGGTCCGGCCGAAATTGGAACATCTCGCACAAAAGTTTTGGGACACTTGGGACAAAAAGTTCCGACGGGCCCGAAAATGGAACAACTTCAAGGATTTCGGCCGATCGGGGAACAGAATGCACTTTCGTACTTGGGACAGGCGGGACAAAAATGTCTGACAGGCCCGAAATACATACAAAATGACCCGAAACACAAATTTTCTCAATTTTCACGACTTAGGCACTTTAGAGAAAACACTCATAACTTAAAATTTTGAAATTTTACTTTTATCAGAGCAGGGAATTTTGAGTGGACAACAGCTGGCTCCTTCTGGGGATGACTTGGCATAAATTCAAGGAATGAGGCAAGGCAAGAACCTAGACAAACTCGGGGAAAGTAGACCAGTGCCTTATCCATTGGGCCACGGAGTCAAAAGAACACCAACACAGAGGGAAACACACAAAAACCACAAAAGGGAAACACACCAAAACAATAGAAGGAAAACACTGTACAGAATATACAAAGGGACTCCCTAGTCACCTATGACTTGAACAACTTCAAATACTGCCCACTATAAGGAAGTGGGAGGGGAGAACCATCCATGTAATCAAGATAGAAAGAGTTCTTACCAGCAAAGTGTCTTATCTTGAAAGGTCCGAGCCACAGGGAATCAAATTTTCCATGGCTGCCACGAGGTTCATGTCTTTTGTCCCATAACAGCACGGTATCTCCAACTTGGAACTCTCTGAACCTAGCTTTCTTGTCAAACATGACCTTTATCTTTTGCTGGTGAACAGATATCCGATCAACAACCTCTAATCTGTCCTCATTTAGTTTATGCAGGTACATAATCCTCTTATCCAGAGCATCACTGAAACTAGTATCCTCAATGGCCTTCATTAGGTGCAAGGCTGGCAGTTCCACTGTCACTGGCAATTGAGCTTCTACTCCATATACCACGTGAAAAGGAGACATTCGAATAGCTCTCTTTGGTGTAATCATGTCTACCCAAAGAGCATCATAGAGCTTTTTGTGCCAGTTTCGTTGAGACTCATTGACCAACTTTCTTATGATAGTCACCAGGTTTTTGTTTGTGGATTCTGCTTGACCATTTCCCTGGGGGTAGTAATCTGAAGAATGATCTAAAGAAATGCCATACCCATAGCAGAAGTCCATTATCTCAGCTGAAGAGAAATTCAAGGCATTATCTGTTACAATCTTATTAGGTACACCATACCTCACCAGGATGTTCTCTTTGATGAAATTGCATACCACTTCAGAAGTAGTGCTCTTGACTAGAATAGCTTCCACCCATTTGGTGAAGTAGTCAGTGGCAGTTAGCACATGAGTGTGACCAGCACTGGAAGCAGGATTAAGTGTACCAATGAAGTCTAGACCCCACTGTTGAAATGGTTCCTCAATCACAACTGGCTTGAGAGGCAATGACGCCAGTTTAGGTCTTCCCACAAAAGTCTGACAAGCCTCGCATTTATCCACCCACTTGGATGCATCTCTGAACAAAGAAGGCTAGTAGTATCCTCCCCGGAGTATCTTATGAGCTGTAACCATTGATGAATAGTGCCCTCCACATGCATGATCATGAAAAGCTGAGAGCAACTTTCTCTGTTGTTCCTTGTCTACACACTTCAAAAATCTCCCATCTAAGCCACGCTTGAACAAAGAATTTTCCCATAATACATATTGCGCTGACCTCAATTTAACAGTCCTCTTTTCCTTGGCAGTTAAATGAGAGGGACATTCCCCATAGGTGAGAAAATGGGCGATGTCAGCATACCATTCATCAACTGAACTCAGGAACAGAACAGTAGGAAGGTCAGCTTTCTCCTCCAGTAACTCATGTTTGGCCCCTTCAGCAATGAGCTCACAAAGACCTTTTCCACAAACCAGCTTGGTTGGTTTGATATCAATGTCATACTCTTGGACCTTAGCCACCCAGTTCCCTCTCTTGGATCCAAATTCTTGCTGTGTAAGAATTGACTTAACAGTTGTATCTGGAACCAGCACCATAGAGTGAGAGTTGAGGATATAGAAACGGAACTGCTTGACAGCCTTGACTACTGCAAAAGCATGCTTCTCCATCATGGTGTATTTTAGCTCATGATTCTTCAGGATATAGCTCATGAAGGCAATTGGTAGATCATGTTTATCAGAGTCTTCTTGGGTTAAGACAGCAGCCAGGGTATTATCTGTAGCATAGCAATAGATGATGAAATCTTTGCTGAAATCAGGACAGGCCAAAACTGGAGTTTTAGCAATAGCTTTCTTGATACCCTCAAAGGATTCCTTTCCTTCAGAAGACCAACCAAATGTTTGCTTCCCTTTCATCATCTGAGAAATATTCAAAGTTAATTCAGCAAAATCAGGGATGAATCTTCTTAAAAAATTGATCTTACCGAAGAAGGAATGCACGCCTTTTTTACTGGTTGGGAGAGGAATTTGCTGGATGGCTTGAACTCGTTCAGGATCAATCTTAATACCATCCTTAGAGACGATGTGCCCTAATAGTTTTCCTTCTGTAACACAGAAGACAGATTTTTTAGGATTTAAAGAAATCCCATGCTCTCGGCATCTCAGCAGAACCATTTCCAGGAGGTCGAAGTGATCCGCTCTTGTCTTTGAAAACACTGTCAGGTCATCAAGGTATATGACAATACATTTCCCTTTCAAGATTCCAAAATCCAAATCCATAGCTCTCTGGAAAGTGGCACCAGCATTAATCAGCCCAAAAGGCATTCTCTTGTAGGCAAAGGTACCCCAAGGAGTGGTGAAGGCTGTCTTGTGTTGATCTGCAGTATCAACCTCTACCTGATTGTATCCCGAGAATCCATCAAGCATAGATAACATTTCAGATCCTGTAACTACTTGTAATATTTGATCCATCATAGGCAAAGGATAGTTATCTTTTAGAGAAGCCTGATTCAAGTTCCTGAAATCAACACAGATGCAGATCTCACCATTTTTCTTCCTAACAGGCACTATATTTGCGATCCATGTCGAATGGTGAATGGGAAAAATAATTTTAGCCTTCAACAACTTCTGGATCTCCTGAAAGATGGTGTCAGCTATTTTTGCATTGTACTGCCTCTGCTTCTGATTGAAAGGCTTAATTCCTAGTTTGAGAGGAATAGAATGCTGCATATCTTTTGGCTTGAAGGCTTTTAGATCTTCATAAGAATAAGCAAGAACATCCTTATACCTCCTTAGAAGATCAATTGCTTTTCTCCTCTCGTCGGTGGTGCAACATTTTCCAATATTTACTAGCTTGGGGTCAGTAGAACTCCCTATATCAATCTTATCATACTCAGTTGATTGCTGAGGTCCAGTAGAAGCTTTAGATTTCACATATCTGTCATGTTTATCAAACAACTCCTCCAAACTCACCAAACCTTTGGGAATCTTGTTTCCTTTGAGTTTAATGCATCCTTCCTTATCTGTTTCTTCTCCTTGGGTGACAGGATGGTCAGAGGACACACTCTCACGAGGCAGGTTGTCACTTCCCTCAAAATACAGTTGTTCGAAATTACCCTTGAGTTCCAGGAAGGAAAGCAAATGCTGGTCATCATTGAAAACTTGCCAGTTATTGGTATTGTCAGGTACACTAGGCCGGTGGACCATTTCAATAGTGAACTTATCCTGAGAGAATTCAAGATGGAGAATCAGTAGTGACCCTGAGACAGCCAGTGAATCAGCCCTACTGTTCTTTTCTCTAGGTATTGCTTCAATGGAGAAAGCATCAAGGAATTCAATTGAATCCTAAACCTGATTCCGGTAATGCTTCAGCCTCCCATTTTTTACCTGAAAAAGGCTTCTGACTTGCTTCACAATCAGCTCGGCATCACCACGAGCCAGAAGATTTTTTACACCTCGTTCTTTGGCCACTTGCAGTCCAAGAATGATAGCCTCATACTCTGTTGTATTGTTAGTGTTTTCGAACTGCAACTTAAATGAAAAAGGGTGTAGGCATCCTTCAGGTGACACTAGCAGGACACCAGCTCCAGAACTAGCTGAGGAACAACTTCCATCAAATTCTAAAACCCAAACACCATTGGGATCTTTAGGTGATACTTTGGAGGGTTGGATTTCATCAGGGGACATAATCATGTAATTACCATGACCCATGTCCTCATAGAGTATTTGTGCCTTAGGATCATCCATTTTCTACACAATATACTCAGATTGTTTCTCAGGCAGCAGCTTCTTCATGTGTCCATTGACAGGTATGAGTACATGTGACCAATCCATTTGAATCTCTCCACCCACATCTTTACAGAAGTTCCTACTTAGCAACATTCCATAAGAAGGAGGAATGTCTGCTACTAGGATGGTAGCCAAGACTTTCTTTTCAGGTAAAGCAGCAAAAGCCACTTGTGCATCTTTAATCCTTCCAACCAAAGGCACTTCCTTACTTTCCATGGAGTAGCAAGATCCATAAGTATGAGTGAGGGTCAAGCCTAAAGCATGAGCTACTTTAGCAGGCATCACGTTATCTGAGGCTCCGGAATCTATGACACAGTTACTAAGCCTATGGCCAGCTATAAGAAGTGTTACATAAAAAGGCTTGATTTTGTCACCAGGCGAGGTGACAGCAGCTACCAGACTAGGCTGTGGTGTAGAAGGAGGAGTGGGCAAAAGGCCTTTAGAGGTGGTCTTGGAATGGGAATTAACAAATTGGATCATCTTGGCAAAAGCTTTGGGATGGGTTTGATAGTATTCAGCTTCTGAAATTTGAACCTTGGTCCTTTTTAGGTGATCAACAATATCAAAAGATCCAGAGGTGGATGGACCATCATCATTTGGAATTTTAGGCTTATCAACTTTAGGAGAAAAAGAAGGAACTTTGCTAGTAGGATTGACAGGACTTAACTTTGGTGCAGATGAGGTAGGGATAGGAGATCCTCTTTTGGAAATTACAGGAATAGTTGCTGGCTGCTCCTTAGATTTCTTCATGGGATGTGTTACTTTCTCCTTCTGCCTTGTCTGTTCTCGAGTCATGACAGCAAACGATTCACTGTTCATATCTGCTACCACTTCATCATAGTCATCTCCATCATCAGTGCCTTCGGTGGTAAAGAAATTAACCCGAGATCCCTCAAGTTCTTCCACCTCATCATCAAATTCCTCCAGGAACTCCTCACAAGCTTCATCATCCACATCATCATCTGGCTCTTCAACTTCACAGGTTGCATTCACACGAACTTTAATAGGAGGTCCTTCAAGTACTAGTTTTTTGTGAGGAGCAAGCAAACAATTTCTGGGCTGAAAATTTTTTCTTGGAACATCTGCATATGGGGCATGCTGAGCCAATTGTTTCTTTATAGCTACTAGATCATTTGCAAGTTTCTGGACTAATGGATCAGTAATGGGTCCAGAGGTGGAAGAGGAAGAAGCAGCAGATTTGGATTTGGGAGGATCTCTTCTCAACTTCCCTGACATGATCAAGTCATCCTCGACACTAACAGCCAGTTCTTGATCCAGAACTAACGTTCCGAGATTATCCCTTCTTAGAGCATAACTGACTTTGGGCATTTGAGCATTTAGAAAGAAACATTTTTGAATTTGATTAACCAGTCGAGTATTTACAGGAATTTTTTTGATCAGTCTGTTGAATCGAGCCACAAATTCTCTCATGGGTTCTGATGGATCTTTCTTTATCTGAGAAATTTGGGCAAGCAGGGCATGCACATCTTCTACCAGCTTGAAACGGCTTTTGAATTGAGTTCTCATTATATTCCAGTCGGTGATGGCACCAGCCGGAAGGTGATAGAACCAATCAGCAGCATTATCTTGTAACGTCTCAACGAACAGCCTTACTGAGACGTCTTCATGTTCAACTCCCAAGACTCCACATGCAACTGTGAAGGTTGCAATGTGTTCATCAGGGTGTACTTTGCCATCTCCTTTAAATTTGGGGAAGTTCTTCCGGTTACCTCTAGGTAACTCATGCAAAGGCTGAGTAAGGGCCAGGGGCCTGACATGTTGACCCCATGGCAATTGTGCCGCCATTCTTGGAAATATGGCTTAGAGGGGAACTGTAACACCAGCTAGGATCAAAGCTCGTAGATTGGGACTAGCAGGTTCTGAAGGAATACCACCCGAAGGACTTCTATCTTGAACAGGTGGGGTGCTCGTCGAACGAGTTCTTCTATTTGAAGGGAAAGGAAAACCCTGTTGCTCCAAAAGCTGAAACTGAGAATCTTCGATACCAAGGGCCCTTCTCCCTCGATTGAAACGCGGAGTCGCCAGATCAAAGGATGATCGAAAAATTGCAGTACTGGAATGCAATTTTCCCCAGCGGAGTCGCCAAAAACTGTTGGTCATCAAATAGGACTTTTTAGAAGAGCAACAGTCAGGGGACAAGAAGTCCCTCCTCTTTAATGGGAGAGGTTCCCTTATTCAGAAAGGAACTTATTTACAAATGTACAGGACATTGTTTTATGGTCAAACTTGGATATTACGAAAGTGTTTTCCACAAGGATCATCAATCACACAAGGACTGAGGAAAGGGAATAAGAAGATGAGCAGAATAGTAACATTTAGAATTACAGATAGCAGAATAATTCTTTATGTATGCGAAGTTTCAAAGAATTTAAGACAAGATCATTTGTATTGGCTGAATGAGATTAAATTTAAAGACACAAAGTTCCATAAATAACCTTCTTCAGATTCATTCATCAAGGACACAAAGTTCCTTCTTGGTTATACAAGATCACTGTATTTGTAAAACTGAACAGTATGCAATCAAAGAGACTAACGAATCAGGAACAAAATGATCTTCACAATATTAAAGGAAAACACAGAGATAACAAGAATTAGATAGACAAAGAATGGAAAGCCCTTTTGTATTGATTTCTTTAAGATCTATTTACACTTTCAGCAAATACCCAAGTTCTTCCTCCTTTTAAAATGGCGTGGAAAGGCCATTATATAGCTTACAAGTCAGTTACTCTTCGTAACCGTTTCTTTTAACTAAAGAATAGTTAAGGATCACCAATTGCAATACCTTAACTAATTACAAAGAATACGAAAAGAATGGGAAGAAGAAAAAAGAAAGGAGAAGGAGACAGGTGGCCAGCTACTGGGAGGGACCCACTATCTTCAGAATCCGCTTCTTGAATTTCTTTAATGTCTCAGCTATGTCTTTGCCATGAGGGACACACCAGACGTTTCATCCTGAAGATGACAATGGATATCTTTGAAAACTGATGTAAACGGCGTCTTGAAAGCTTCGTCCTTCTGCCAACTGTCCTTGAAATTTGATCTTCGCAACTTAAATTCAAATTTAGCACATTCGGGTCGAGCGGGAAAAACTAAGTATGAATTGCATTAGGTTCACTTGGGACATGTGAGACGCGAATGCGCGAAACACGAGGCTCGGCCGATTCGGACGAAAGAGGGAGAAGACGCACATATGCATTTTGGGACATTTGGGACGAAAATGCACGAAGGACACAGTTCGGGCGAACCGGCCAGAAATGGAACAGTTTGCATTTTTTGATTTGGGACAAAGAGCTCTGAAGTACGTGACTCAGAAGTTTCAGCCGAAAATGGGACAGCGTGCACTTTTTAACTTTGGGACATTCGGGACAAAAAGTTTCGAAGGACGCGGTTCGGGCGAATCGGCCGAAAATGGAACAGAAGGCCTGTTTGGACTTGGGACATTCGGGACAAAAAGTTTCGGAGTACGCGACTCGGCCGGTTCGGGCGAAATTGGAACAGAGCACACTTTTGAAATTGGGACATTTGGGACAAGAAAGTGCGAAGTACGCGGTTCGGGTGGTCTAGCCAAAATTGGAACATCTCGCACAAAATTTTTGGGACACTTGGGACAAAAAGTTCCGACGGGCCCGAAAATGGAACAACTTCGGGGATTTTGGCCGATCGGGGAATAGAATGCACTTTCGTACTTGGGACAGGTGGGACAAAAATGTCCGACAGGCCCGAAATACATACAAAATGACCCGAAACATAGATTTTCTCAATTTTCACGACTTAGGCACTTTAGAGAAAACACTCATAACTCAAAATTTTGAAATTTTACTTTTATCAGAGCAGGGAATTTTGAGTGGACAACAAGGGCTACTTTCCAAAGAGCCATGGACATGTCATTTAAGGGGCTAATCAATGATATCATATTGTTTTACCTAGATTACATAACTATATGTTATAAGAATGTGGATGATCACATCACACATCAAAGGAAGGTTTTCCGAAGGTGTAGGGAATTTGGGTTTTCACTTAATCCCAAAAAGTGTATTTTTGTAGTGAACGAGGGAAAGTTGTTAGGGCATGTTGTTTTAGTGGAATGACTATCAATCAATCCAACCAATATTTGTTTGATTATGTCCTTATCTCTCCCAAGTCATAGGAAGGGCCTCTAGATTTTTCTGGGAACCATAAACTTCATGTGGAGATTCATCCCTCAATTCACAACATTGGATAAACCATTGACAGTCATAATAAAGAAAAACATGCCATTTTAATGGAAAAATGAAGGATGAGAGATCTTACAAGCCATCAAAATGGCCATTTCTTAAGCTCCCATGTTGGTGAACCCCAGCTTTGATAAATATTTTATTCTCTATGCTTTTACAGGTCAAGAGATAATTTTAGGTATCCTCACCTAGCAAAATAATAACCTAATGGAAGAACCAATTGCTTTCTTAAGTCAATCCCTCAAAGACTGTGAACTCAAATATTCATTCATTAAAAAACTAGTCTTTTCAATTATTTTAGCTTTGAATAAATTCAAGCATATGTTGTCCAATAACAAAATTCATCTGATGGTGTCTCATCCAGGTGTCAAGGAATTTTTTCTAAATAAAGATATGAACAAAAAAATTTGTTGGATGGATCATGAGGGTGATGGAGTATGATGTGCACATAAAATTCACCAAACTTGTCAAAAGTAAATGTTTGTGTCAAAAACTTGCTACAGACATCGAATCAAAAGGTGATGAGGACACAAAACTCATAAATATTGATGAGAGTGATGATCAAGTTAACTGGTTATCCAAAATTAAGAATTTCCTCTTCTCAGGAGTATATCCTGTGAACATGGATAAAAACCAAAGATGGAATTTTTTTATTTAATCTATTCCATATGTTCTAGTAGATAATGTTCTCTTTCAAAACAATTTGAATAGTTCCCTCCTTCAGTGTGTAGGACCGGAACAGGTAAATAAGATACTAGAAGAGTTTCATAATGGCCTATATGGAGGACATTATTTTATATGCACAACTGCTACCAAGATCATGTGAGTTAGCTACTATTGGTTGGATTTTTTCAAATTTGCACATCCTTGGGTAAGGAAATGTAAGGAATGTACCTTTTCCATGGGAAAGTAGAAGTTGGTAGCTCTTCTGTTACATCCAATTCAAGTGGATCAACCCTTTATTCAATGGGCGTTGGATTTCATCAGAATGATTAATCCTCCATCCACTGATGGACATAAATGGTTCCTTACTACAAAAAAAAAATTACTCAATGGACAGAGGTGGTAGCATTGAAGGAGAGAAATGAGAAGGAAGTTCTTGATTTCTTAGAAGGAATAATGACAAGGTTCGGTGTTCTATTTATAATCATTTCAGACAATGGGATGGATTTTCTTAGTATAAATTTGAGTGAATGGGATGTTAAAAATGGGTTCTACCTCAAGAATTCATCTAATTACTATCCACAAGGAAATGAATTGGCTGAGTCTAGCAACAAAAACCTCATATGGATTATTAAGTGCAAAATGGAAACTAACAGGAAGACTTGGCATACACAGCTTAAGACTACCTTATGGGAAGATCGGATCACACCTAAAAGGGCCATAGGAAATTCTCCTTTCATGTTTGTATATGGAAGGGAAGAAAAACTTCCACTCTCCTTAGAGTTACCTTCTTTGGAGGTAGCTCATCAACTTAAAGTTATGGAGATTGGTCCTTTGACAGTAAGGTTTATTGAACTCATGAAGTTAGAGGAAGTATGAAACAAGGATATGAAGACTTTAGAGCAACAACAGGTTCAGGTTAAGAAATATTTTGATAAGAAGGCATCTAAAAAAAAATTCAAGAAAGAGATTTAGTCCTCAAATGGGATGAAGATAGGGCCAAGCTAGGAAAGCACTCCAATTTTGACGCTCTCAGGAGTGGGCCTTACATCATCACGAGTTATAAAGAGAAAAATTCATTTTGTCTATCCAGGCTAGATGGAGAAGAACTACCCATTCATGTGAATGGGATACATCTCAAAGCTTTTTTTGACAAGTGATCCCTCCTTATATAGTTTATTTAGGTGTTTTCCTCCAAGTGCATATGCACATTGTTGTGTTTTTTATTCACTGCCTTCCTTTTTGTTGTGTTTTGTGTCATTCTTACACATTGTATCATTCTTAGAAGTTTCTGAAAGGAAGGAAGGTTTAAAGCTTCTCAAGGGTATACATCTATTTCATTCAAAATTATGCATTGTTCATGATTCCAAGCATTTAATAGATTCAGTATACATCATGCCTAGCACTTGAGGGAGGTCCAAGATCAGATTTTCTCAAAAGGGTTTCTAGATCCATCACAAAGATCCAAATCAGTTCCGAGATTCCAATATTGACTCCATGCCCAATGGATGACTTAAGGATACTAAAACTATGCCTAGCAAGAAATCATCCCTGAGAGATCTCCAAAAATTTTATCCAATTTTACGCCAATGGAAAAATTGGACAACGGGATCCTATTTCGATCAAAAAATGACATTGGTCCCAGGGACCCACTTCCGGTCATCAAGGAGATAAAACAATTTAAATAATTAATAAATTAATAAGTGAGCACACCTTACCCAACTCAGTCTCAACTCGATGTCATCTCAATGCATAGTCCAGTGCCAACTTGGTACAAAGCTCAATGGGGAGATCAGTCTATGGTCAGTTTGGAATAGAGCTCATAAGTGAGTCCTATTGAAAAACTTGGAACAAAGCTCGAGAGAGTCGAGGTCTCAGCTCAGTCTAGAGTTTTTTCTATGTGGTGGAGCTCTATGTGGATCTTTCTTAGTGAAGGGGCCAATGCGGATGGTCACAACCATCCACTCAAATGGAAATATTATTTCAAGAGCTTGATGTGAGTGACTCGGGGTCCAAGGATCAATCAATTCATAGTGGGCTCTATCCATACATAAAGAGATCTTTGTAGAGTGTTAAGAGGCCAACTCGGTGTGATATGGGCCTTAATTTTGAAATATGAAGCGAGATGATGGACTGGTTGATCTTTCATATAGCTTGATCGAGCTAATTGGTTATGCAAATCAAGTGTTCTCGCTCATTTGTTGGTATGTGATCCATCGAGGAGTTCAATGAGCTTAGATTTCTCAGTCGAGCTAAACATCGTCAAATCGGGAACAAAGAGATGATTCATCGAAGGAACACGTGCCTTGGCCTTACTCAGTCATGACTCAAATCATAGGACTTAGATGATTTCATGAGTTAGAAAGGAAAGAATGGTAGCCGAGTTTGGCTTATCGTAAAGGAAGCTCGATAGGGCTAGAGGATGTTTCGATGGGAGCTCAAAGTGGAGATCATAGCTTGACCAAGGAACATTGGGGGAAGGTTTTTATCCCATTGCTAGTGAAGTGGGTGGAAAGGGTGTGTAAACCTACGCTAAGGCATGAATAGGGAAATCTAGGCTGTAATTTCCATGTGGAAACATTGAGACAACAAACCAATATAAACTTTCCACTTCGCGGGGATTGTGAAAAGCATCACCAAGTGGGAATAATTTCTTGGAAAGCTAGACGGGAAGTTTCATGAACTAAATTTTCTAATGAAGAGCCCAACTCTATGGCCAAGATTTAGGAGAGTCACTGAGTTACCTTTCAAGTTGATGAGATGGTTAGTAGGGAAACCGAGTCATACGGGAACTACCAATTTTAGAGGAGCTAGTTTCGGGTCCGAAAATGTGAAACATGATGGAGTTAGATCACCATGTAAATGATAATAATGTTTGTAGAGGTAGGACATAGTTTAGTCGTTAGAGGTTTGAGATTGTGAGAAATTTCATTCAAGAAAGCCCACCAAATTGAAGAAAAACTCAAGGCATTGAGATAGAGTTAGATTTCATAACCAACAAGCATAGGTTCATCATTGCCAAGGGAAATAACTCAACTCATTACATGGAAGAACTCCAACATAGATCCAAGTTAGAGAGCTCAGAGAATCCATTGGAGTCATTTTTTAGTGCAAAAGAGTCAGTTTGATCAAAATATGATCAAGGAATGAATGTAAAGTCATTGTTAGAGTAGGTATTTACCTTAGCTCATGTTCACCTAGGTACATTATTGTATTTATCCTCACCCACTTATGTGTGTGGATATTTCTATTTATTTATTTAGATATTAGGAGATATTATCTAGTTGTTAGCTATAGTTCTTTCCTTTATCTATAGTATTGACTAGTTCTTTCCTAGATATATGGTATTGACTAGATCCTTAATGTTTACTTCTCTCATAAATCTATGGAATTGACTAGTTCTTTGATGACTAGTTCTTCCATGATTTATGGTTTGATTTACGACCTTGACTGGTTCTTAGATTGTTATTCCTTGCCTATATAAGCAAGGCCCATTCTCATTATATTTCATTGAGTTCCATAATAATATATGATATTGCTGCTCATTTGTTTGCAAAGGTTTATGTAAAGTTATTATGGGGAGTTACCTTCATCTTATTGATCGTGATGTTTGATTAGCATATGCGTTCTTGGCTTGGCATGATCTAGTTATCATTCCTTTTATGGTATCAAAGTTAGAGATTGTTATTAGCATCCGTCTGTAAGTTTTATTTTGCAAATAAATTATTTGTGTATTCATATATTTCGGATTTGGTTGTATTTTGTTGCTGCATGAATTTTTATGGAAAACAAAGGCTTCCATTGGATCTGGAAGGCGTGAAAACCCTAACATTGACTATAAACTCAACCATTTCTGCATACAGTCATTTTTTGTGGATTTTTTTTTTGTTGTAGAGAAACACATTGGTTCACCTTGGGATTTATGCCCATCAGAAAAGAAATCGTGATATTTTTTTGGGTCTGTTGGATTTTTTTAAGATCTACGTAGGGCATTTTTTGTTATGGCATAGCTGTCTCAATTTACACATAGGAAGGTTTTCATATCTTTCCTTTTTTGGCAGGGGTCCATGGATGTTGTGCATGTATTTCCTACACAGTCCAGAAATAGCATTTTCTACCAGAAGCAGTAGTTGTATGTGACTTTCTCAAAAACATGCAGCACACCCCAAAATAGTAAGTTGTGCAAACACCCATTAAAATCCTTAGCCCTTGGTCATATGGTATGGTCATATGAGGGCTTAACACTTGTGATTCCTACTAATTAGGTGCTTAACTTCAGCTCCCTTTAATTTTATTTGTGTGGTGAAGGCAACAACATTTTACTTTTTTTTTAGTGGCACCTAAAATAAATAACAGAGGAAAATATTAAAAATCTTGTAAATTTTGATCGGTAACTCGGTTTTGAGTGCCATTTTTTGCAAAAGTGCTTGTTTTTTCGTGCTCTTTCCATTGGAGTTATTTATTTTAAGACTTGCACTATAATTATGAAGTGCCAAATATGGAGGAGTGTTGTAATCAATTGTGGATTCTAAGAATGATATGCTTTTCTCTGAAGTATGTGGACTTCAAGAGGATATTGTAAAATTTGTGGAAGAAAATAGATCACTCAAGAAGAAAAATTCTCTTCTACAATCACTCATTCACGATAAGGATACAATAATACACTCCCTGCAAAACAAACTTGCTATCCTACAGCATCACCATCATATTATGGACAACCATATCCATGCTCCTAGTCCACTTGCAATTGTTGCTCTTATACCCACTGACATTGATTTGCTAGTCTTTGAGCCTGAACCTACTTTTGATGCTTCTAAACCTATGAGGCTTGTTACTACATGCTCTTCCACATCTGTGCCTATTACAGTACCACATGTTGTGTATCCTACTTCAGTTCAGCTGCATGGCTTTTTTAAGAAGCATACCACTGCATTTAGTTCTCGCATGCTCTGTTCTATGGGTCTCACTAGTAGAGTCATTGACAAACATTCACAGGGTATTGTTTCCTCTATTCCACATGTTAAGTGGAATTATTGTCATGACATTGGTTTTCGAGTAGATAATTCATTGGGATCACACATTGATAGAGCTCCTTTTTTTGTTCACTTGACTCTTTCTGAGGATCATGAGCAACACATGAGTTCTACACCTTCACTCAGGATTGAGAAACCTAATATTTCAGCTGTCAGACATGATCAACCTGACACACATTCTAATGTTCTTTTGCATGCACCCATTGTACATTTTGCACCAAGTCATATGCAGGAATCTTCTTCATCCATCCGTGTTGATTTGGGGTGGATATCTGATCACTCGTGGAGGTGACATAGGAATTCATTGAGAGGACTCTATAGGCATGGCTCCTCCACCATTCGGCCTCTTGCTCCACTTTCCATACCTTATTCATTGTGATGCTTCTTGTTTTGAGAATTTTTCTTTAGCAGGTGTAGTGTATCTCTCTTGTTTGTTGAGAGATTTTGTATCTATATTTTCGACACTTCTGGCATGTTGACAGTCTCTCTTATGGGAGAGCTATTCTAGTGGAGCCCAGTGTTAGTTTGTCAGTGTTTGAGTAGTTGTTATGACAACTCATACAAATTTTTAGCATCACTCCACCCATTTAGCAGTATGGGAGTGTGTGGTGTTGATCCTACTTCTTCGGGTTTCATGTTCTTGCCTTGTTACCTTGTCTTTTCTTGGATCGTGACACCCTAGAGTTTGTTTCCTTGCCTTGTTACTTTGGTTATTATTCTTGGATTGTGGCACACCTATTTGCAGTAGTTGATCGAATTATGTTTGGTGTTTTTTTTTGCACTTTTGACATCACTCCGTTGACAGTCTCCTTGTATGGAGCTATTCTGGTGAAACCCAGTGTCAGTTGTTTTTGAGTTTTGTGATCGAGTAGTGGATTCAGACCATAGTGCACACCAAACTTCTTCAGCATTGTATGAGTTTTTTTAGCCGAGCTTCTTGGGATGACTTGGAGCGGGTTTTTACTCTCTTTACTTTGTTGTTACTAGTTTTGGGTACCTTACAGTGTCCCTTTTTCTTAGTTATTGTACATGAGTACCTCATCAGGCCTAGTTTCCGGGACTCATACTGTGGATATGCCACTTCTATTTTAGCCCCTAGCTTCACTTGAGGGGGGTGTTAAAGTAGGTATTTACCTTAGCTCATGTTCACCTAGGTACATTATTGTATTTATCCTCACCCACTTATGTGTGTGGATATTTCTTTTTATTTATTTAGATATTAGGAGATATTATCTAGTTGTTAGCTATAGCTCTTTCCTTGATCTATGGTATTGACAAGTTCTTTCCTAGATATATGGTATTGACTAGATCCTTAATTTCTAGTTCTCTCATAAATCTATGGAATTGACTAGTTCTTTGATGACTAGTTCTTCCATGATTTATGGCTTGATCTACGACGTTGACTGGTTCTTAGATTATTATTCCTTGCCTATATAAGCAAGGCCCATTCTCATTGTATTTCATTAAGTTCCATAATAATATATGATATTGCTGCTCATTTTTTTGCAAAGGTTTATGTAAAGTTATTCTGGGGAATTACTTTCATCTTATTGATCGTGATGTTTGATTAGCATCTGTGTTCTTGGCTTGGTACGATATGGTTATCGTTCCTTTTAGTCATATAGAAAATTATGGGCTCAAGTCAAGCTTGTGTATGTAGCTCAATAGGAGAGTTAGATCTCACTCAGCATAGCATGTCTATGAGATTCATTACAAATGGTATCGGGAGCCAAGCCATTAGCATGTGAGATAGAACTTTGAATGCATTAGGCGAAACGTAGCATGGACGAGGATATTGGTAGATACACGATGGATAATTTGCCTTCAAAATTTCCAGGAAGGAATAATAAAGTGGTCCAAGTTGAGGAATCTAGATGATCTCGTAGAGAGGAGAAGTTCAAACCAAGATCGAGAGCATTATGAAGTATAACGAGCCAAGCTCACAACTCAATGTTAGAGAAGACTCGGTGTTGGAACATTTTCTGATTTTTTGAGGAGCTCACTTCATGGGTTGGATCAACAGGAGATAACGAGTCATATAAAATTAAAATTTTGAGCTCGCTAGGTAATAGGTTGACTGTGAAAGCCATGAAATTCAAGTATCAGCTCAGTTTAAACTAAGAGCTCGATCGGCTAATGTAAAGCATTAATGTAAAGTTAGACTATGGCATGAGGGCAGAATAGCTCAAGATCAAGCTAAGGAGTAAAGTCTTGAATGTTAGCTCTTGATGGTGAAGCTTAGTCGGTGGTGACTCGCATATAACTTTGATTGATCTTGAGTGGATGAAGCTTAAGCCTGGACTGAAGATCACCAGATCAAGTTGTAAGAAGATTTATAGTGGTTGACATAGGGAGCTCATGACTCAGTGACATGAGTAAATGACTCAAGGATGACTTAAGGAATCCTATCCCAGGTGAGGGACATGGATTGAGATCTCATATGGAAAATGATGCTCATAGGTAGATGAGCTTGAGACAACTTGAGTGACCAAGTTGGAACCGTGTAAACCACTCGATGTAAGGAAGAATATTTAATGAGCCATTGAGATCCTGTCACATAGAAAGAAATCTAAAAGAAAGAATGGGATCGTGAAGGTGGTGGCTTATCCAAAACATCTAGCTATACATGTATGGAGTTCTCAGATAATTCAAAGTACCTGGCATTGAGCTTGGCGAGTGAGACAATGGGATCGCCAATGTAAGAATACTTCCAAGGAGTGTGAAGAGATAATGAGTGAAGAGCCAAATCAATGCAAATGAAGGATCTCATTCAAGATAAAAGTTAAAACTTGTAAAGAAGGGATCTTGGCTGCATGATTCAACTCACTCTTTAAGTCATGTAAGAGTGAGGAATTCTTGAGAGGGATCTCGGTGTCATGCAGAGAGCTATACAAAGAGGCCAAGTAGCTCAGCATTAGGATATAAGTCTAAACAGAGATTGATGCAGAATAGGAACTTAGCACTCGGTGAAATACGCAAGGTGGCTTGGTCAATAAGATGAGTTGAAGGAGCTAAATCAGAAATAATGCAGATTGATGTGTGTATAAACATTGAGTTAATACCAAGTGAGTTTGTTCAAAGCACGATGGTTTTTTGAAAATTGAAGGACGTTAAGTAATTTGGTGATGACGAGTACACGGAGAGGGACTCGATGGACTCATGAATCTAATATAATGCGATGGCATGGAGCTCAAATCTAGCTCAGTGAGTTGGCTTGGTGATCCAACCACAGATTTGGGCTCTTTTAGGCCTTTGCCTCATGATTCCCCCTTTTAGCACAAACTAGTCAACAAGGGGGCCCACCAAAACTAGTAATTAATTGAGAATATTAGGTCAACTAGGCATTAATGGCACATGATGGATGATTCTCAAAGTTGTTCAACCAACTGTAATAAATACATCACCTACCTTCAATTTTGGAAGAGAATTTATAACTCCGTATCTCCTCTCTCTCAACTCATTCTATAAATGTAAGTTGGAAGCTCATTCCAAAGGGTTCTAACAAGTCAGATAGGTTGGACAGTTAGACATCTTAGTTAAGTGTGTGTTTTTCAAGAGTCCTCTCTCTTCTACAAGTTGTCCTTGTATGTTGAGGGAACTTTCAAGCCTCCTTTTCAAGACTGTAATGGAAACCATTGCCTCTTTTGAATGTATGATGCATTGTACAAGTTATTAAAGTAATAAAAGTGTGTGTTTTATGACCAGTCCCAGTCCTTTCATCCTTCTATACTTTTTTTTTCCTTTTCTCATGTATGTAGGTACACTGTGCAAGTTCATGTTTCTATTACAGGTTCATTCACCTCTGTGCTTATCAAGTGGTGGATCATTACATGCAGTTGAGTTGCGGTTCTTGTTCACCCTTCTCAAGTTCACCCTTCTTCACTAGAATACTGATAACTCATTTTTCTAATGAATTTTAACAAAGGGAACGTGTTCTTCCTAGTCGATGGTATTTTTTACCCTCTCTAAGTTGTAGTAGGTGAAGTTGACTTATGGTGCACACACCCTCTTCAAATTAACCCTTATTGAGTCTTGAAATACCCTTTATTTTTTGTATCACCATCCCTAGTATAGTTTAATTTCTTACAAACATCTTTTGCTAAAACCCATGAAAATTTTAGCATAGGTCTAGATAACCATTTTATTAGACTAGGAGTAGTACAACACTTAGTTTAGGAAGAGGTAGCCGGCCTTCTTTGGAGGTTCACCTTGAGCCTAAGTCCCACAGCTTAAGAGGTGATCCCATGTGTCCCAATCACACCGAATGTCTTGTTTACATTCTTTCCATTCAGAGGGTTCAGTGATTTGGCAACAATAACTACCATAAGGATAAGATCTTGTGTGATTCAGATGAATTTTTAACATAATATTACAACAGGAACATGCATATCTACTTGAAACATCTCAACTTAAAAGTAGATACAACAATGATCATGATTAACATAATTAACTTAGGGCTCATCAAATTTATCAGCAAGGGAAAGCTTCATTTACAGTCTCAATTTTTGTCAATGGTTGTACACTCTCAACCATCTTGACATGATTCAATTTGAAGTCTAAGTAAATTAAGAGGTTTCTCAGAAAAGTTCTTGAAAAAATGGTTTCTCTTAGTTTCCGTCTTTCTCTAAACAATTTCAGAAAATTTTAACACCCCCCCCCTCGCTATGAGAACCTACCTCTCATATCTATACAAATTATTTTTCATTCCTTGATTTTTTTCCCCCCCAAAATCTAAAATTTTCCACCAGATATTACAAAGGAATACTTTTTTATTCTTTTGGTGGAATATCTTATCCTTTGTTATACCAAGTGTAGAAATGTATCACAAATATTTCCAAGTGTGTATTTTATTCTTATGTGCCAAATAAAATACTTACATCATTTATCCTGACATCTTAAATTTTGGCTTCTTTTGGGTTGGTTTGGAAATTTCTTTCCATAACTCTCTGGTGCCCCTAGAATTTCTTGATGTTGTTTCCTTGGGAAATCCTTTTCATTCTACAATTTATTCCTCCTTTAGAGGTTGCTACTTGATGGAGATATTGTTATAAACTAGCATATTGATCTCATTTTTTTCTTTTGATTCCTCATTTGGTGACATGGTAGGCTGGCTCTCAGTATTAAATTTTTTACATTTATCAATATTTTGCATACTCTCATTTTCATCATCTTTTTCCTTTATACCAATTTCTTTTGCAAATTCCATTACCTTTTCTTTAGCAGAATTTTCTTTTTGTGGTGATTCACTGCTCTAGGTGACCTTGTTTTCCTTTCAGGGATCTTTTCAACTAATGCCTCAATGTTCATATCCTCCCCACCAGAAATTCCTTGGATATCTAACTTGTTCACTTCTAAAGTGGTTTGAATTTTAGAAGATGAAATAGTTGGTACATGTATTGATTCCTTGACTTCCTCCCCTAATTGAGGAACATATGTACCATTTACTTCTTAATTTTCAACTATTATTTAAGATGCTTTAGATGTAGGAATTTCCTCATTTGCATCTATATTTACTATCTCAATTGGGCCTATTGTGGACTCATGTAATTGATCAAAATAATGGACACTCATACCTTTCACTAGTGAAGAATGAGATATTGGTTGTATAACTAGTCTTTCTTGGTCAACCTGTTGTCTTGGTGATGGAATTTCTTGATTAGCCAGAGAGGTAACTAATTCTTCCTATTCTTTTGTGAACACGGGAGGATCAATCACGTAATCCTTCTTATGCTTTTTTTCTTATGTTCATGATCACCTTCTCTTACTAAGGGTTGTTCAAATAAAATCTTGTATCTCTTCCTTGTACTTTCAAATTGTTTAATGCTTGGTGCCACCCTTTTCTTGGCACTTTGTGAGTTAGGTTGGACATTTGAACTTGCCATGGCTCCTCTTATCAACTTTTTAGTACTCAAGGGATTTGGTAAAACTTATATTAGGGATATTTTGTGTAGCTACACCCTTTCCTTTTGTTTTAAGTTGTACGGAAAAAGTGATAGGATCCATTTCCATAGATTTTAAAAGCATCTTTTTAGTTTTCTACTTCAAACTAGACATGGAGGTTCCTATCCCACAACCAGTAGAATTCCATTCATCAATGATTCTTGTAATCGGTCTCTTTGAATGTAATTAAGGATATTTTCCTCCTAGTGTATCTATCTTATCAGCTCCCTCCATCAAAGAGGGGAGATCTTTCTTCAAAATCTCTAATTATGTGAACTTACTGAGAACTCTTGTATTCTTGATGGAAAAATCAATGTTCTTTATTTTCAACCAAGTCAAAGTTCTCCTCATTACATGAACAATACTAATATATTGATCATAATATTATTCCTTATCCCACTTCATCAGAGTCATTAGATGGCCTTCTATTCCTTGGTCAATATAAAATTGACTCACAACTTCTTGGTAATCTATAATTCCATCGAGTACCAAAACAATTTTGAAATCAATGATTTATGTGAGGGTCATTCTTCAGAAGCCTCTAAGTCTAACCTCTTCCTCGTCCCTTCAATTCATCCACTAGTCCTCAATGTGAGGCTCATGCTCAAAGGAATTTTCTAGAGTATTTACCACCCACCTAATGTCATAGCTAGACCTCACCTCTAATTTTTCCATATCAAACTTTTATATTTCTTCCTCCATCATCCTAGATTTTATAATGCAAGGGTAGGAATACCTTCCAATCCTAATGGGAAATTTTATGTTTGTCTTATGTTTCCCGTAAATCATCTTATGAAAAGGTGTTAATTGTCTTTACAACTCACATAAATTCATCTTATCATCTAAATACCTTGGTAATTTGTAAGGTTTTACCTCAGATCCCTTGGATCTTATGTAAGTGAATATTCTATACTAATAAATAATTAACCATATTCCATTATTGTATTTCTAGCTTCTTTTGATATTCTATATTTCTCCCATTCATATTTGAACAGGCATATGACAGGTGCAAAAAATGTATCATTCACCAATCTTATATTTCCCTTCCAATTACTCAATTATAATTGGGGATAGACTTCATGCACTTTTTGTTTTTTAAAGGGGCATGTGGTATAAGGTCAGGGAAATGTCTATGGCCTATAATTTTATAAATTAGATATGTCATCATGTAAAATTTGAACTCCCCAACACCACTCAACTTGATCATTGCAACTAATGCTAGAAGATGATCATGAATTGAATCATTTATAAGGTTTTCCCAACAAATGTTACCTTTCCTTTCTAAAAAAATCCACATATATGGTCACACCCATTATTTTAATTCATTTCTTGTTTCCAAACCATCCATCCTACTTAGAAATGCAACTTCATCTTTCACCTCTTCCACAAAATGTGCCCTAACCAACTTCTTGGTATTTCTGGTGGTTACCATCTTTTATGTTAATAACCACTTAGTGTTTATAATTTTAGCATAGTCTCTCTTCTTGGATTCATAATATTTAAGGGATAATTCAACACATAGGGTTATCATATATTTGATTATTGGTAAGTTCAGCATTATCTTGAAAGCTTGGGGTGTTAAAAGAAATATTGCTTCACCACTCCCATCTAAGACTTCTCTCTTTCCTAGATTATAGTTCATGGCACAAAACCTCACCAATTTTGGGCAATGTATAGAGGGAGGTATGGCACTAGCTGAGGCTATGTTATTGGCCTCAATTTCTTCCATGAGTTCACTTTTTTCTGGGCTACTCAATCTTTGTAGGAATTCATTTAGATCAGCATTCATTAAATTTTTATATGTGATTTTTTCTAGATCACTGGTAACCCCAGAAGTGACAAGAAAATCTAACAGAATTGTCTTCTACTTTTATGCCCTAGTTTTTACTTTCAATTACTTCACAAATTTGGAGTAAAAGACAATGAAATTACAAGAGTAATACAATCCTTACCAATTTCCTATGCAAATATCTATGTAATTCTCCTTTGTTCTTCAAATTTTCAAATCCTTATCTCTTAATTGATGTTTCCCAATTAATCTCGCTTCATTTTCTAGAAAATTCTGACAACAAGGGCACTCAATTGTTAATAGACGATAATGAAGAGGATTTAAGCATTCAAATACTTTAAACAACTTTTCCTTGATTTGTGAAAAAATGCATTAATGGAAGAAGCCATAAATGCATTGAATCATGTTCATCCATCCTACTTTCACCATTTTTAAATGTGTGTTGTGCACATGGATAAATTCCATGTTATGCAGGCTCAAGGAGTATTTTTTATTTTTGAAATACCTTTAAATGCAAACAAGTTTACGAATTTGACCCGATCACCCACCCTCTAAATTTTATTTTTATCATGACACGTTTTCAAATCTTAGCGGCATCAGAGCTACAAGACTTTTCTGCATATTTGGCTATTTTCCTGACTAAGTACAATCTTACCAATTCATACCGAGGCCCCACTTCTCTAACCTTGGCTTGTGAATACACTGCATGTCCCTGGTGGGTCTCAAAAATGGTTCTGCACTTTACACTTTTATCGAATTAATGTCAAGAGAACATCATCGGCCCCGATTCTCTGCTCCAGTCATCTTTTAACACGTATATCACTTCAAGAGCGGGGTGACTTATTGTTTTGCATATTGTGACTTTGAATATTCCTAGGAATATACGTCAGGCCTTGGGGCCAAGTTTGCATTTTGTATGTATTATTTAATTTTTGTAACTTTACAAATTAAGCCCGTAACACTGCAACCAATGGGAACATTCCACGTATCTTCAGGTAGCGGAGTGAAATATGAAATTTGTAGCAATGGCCAAAGGATAATATACAAGGATGATTTTAAAGATTACACCCGATTCATGATCATCTTTTGACAGGGATTCTACAGAGGACACACGACTATTACTTTCCTCAACTGAAAAATAGGATTTACTCCCTAAACACGAGATTTTCACACATATTCATCATGACTATATCTTTAAATACATATATTTTATACGATCAAACTAGTTAGAGTAATTTTTTGAAGGCATATACTAGATAAAAGGGTGAGATATATTCAAACACTAACAAATTACATATGTTGAAATTCAATCTTAATGAGAAATTTGAGCTTTCTTGCATATAGTTAGAACATTGAAGGCTTCCCTTGTATCCCTAGGAGAGGAAAGACTAGATGATTTTCTTGTTCATATCATTTTAAGAGAGTTTCCTCCCCCATACATGATTTTTTGATGACTTTGAGATTTTAACATGAGACCATGAATTTTTAGAAGCTAATGAACTTGTTACCGTAAGAAGATTCACTGTACAATAAGGATGAAGAATAAGAGTATGAACTTTCTTCTCATCAAAAAGGGAACAATAAATATTTTTATTCCAATAATTCCCAGAAGAAAAATTAGCAAGGAGATAAGTAGAAGAAAAAATTTCATATTCATAACATAGGAAATTATGTGAAAGATTGTTAATACAACACATACAAGAAAGGTTCATCTAGTAATTACATACCTAATCAGCAATCACAATAGGAAAAATATAGCTACAAGAAAGGGCAGAAGAAGAGGAAGTGGAGGAAGAAACCCCCTCAACAAGGTAATATTGTTGATAAATAAGACCATTCATAGGATGAGGACTTCTTGTACACTTCCCATTCTAGTGAAGCAACCATGTCATCTAGTGTTATTTGGTACATTTATTTAGGAGCCACTCCAAAAATCATGTTTCATTGGGTGATGACTCTTCCTACACTATCCAAGGTATTGGGAACATTTATTTACCTCTTGGATCAAAAAATTGTAGGATATCAGATGTTTTGTATGTCCCTAGTTTGACAAAGAATTTTCTATTAATAGATCAACTTCTAGATCATAATTTGAACAATGATTTTGATTGTAAATCTGGTAAGAAAGTTTTTTTGATTAAGATACATCCAAAATATTGAAAATCATTCCAAGAACTTAAAATGTGGGATCAATTTTGTAGCTTTACTTTATCAGCAGAGATGATCAGGAATTTGCAGATAAAAAAAAACCTCCTCTCTAAATTTATGGCATCAAAGACTTAGTCACATTAGTTTAGGATATCTCAACACACTTTGAGGGTAAAACATGGTGAGAGGTTGGCCATCTCTCAAGAAGGATTTGGAAAATTTTCCTAACTTACAAGAAAACAACATAGAACCTTATTCTAGAAGAATAAATTTCAAGCTACATGTAAGCTTGATTTAGTGCACATTAATATTTGTGGTCTTATGCAACCTATTCATTCTATATTTCAATATTTTATGATTTTTGTTTATGATTATTTGATTAAAATGTGGATATATTTTATTTTTATTAAAAATTAAGCTTTCAAGACATTTAAGAAGTGTAAATTTGTTGTTAAGAACAATACTGGTTAGAAAATCAGATCTCTCCACCCAAATCGAGGGGGGAATTCACCAAAAATGATTTCAAATATTTTCTAGAAGCTCATGGGATTCATCGATAGATTTCACCTCCACATACACCACAAAAAAATAGTTTTGTTGTGAGAAGGAATCATACTATCATGGATATGGTACATTGCATCGTTGATGATTCAAGAATAGTGAAGACAATCTAGGACAAAGAACCAAATACTATAGTATATCTATTGAACAGAGTTCCCATAGTTGTTATTGATGGATTAACACCACATAAATCATGGTCATATCGGAAGCCATCTATTACACACCTCATATTATTTGGCTACAGAGTTATCATTCACATACCTAATCAGAAGAGAAAGAATTTGGATATGAATGAAAAAAAAATACATCTTCATTGGCTGCAGTGAAGAATATCTTAGGTATAGACAAATGGATACGAAGACTAAGAAAGTATACACTAGCACGTATGTTGATATTTTTTAGAATAAATAAGGTGAGGATCCTTCCACAAACTCACATGATGTTCAAAGCACACCTATCTTGAAAAATAAATATGTTTCTACTGATTATGATGGATATGATGGTGATTATCAGACAAGACCACAACCCAGGGGAACATTTCAATGTATGCCTAAGTGGTATATAAACATGATTTGAGATGAAAAATTAGATGATCCTATGAACACATCCACTTATAGATTATGGAATTGAAATAAATATTATGAAGAGCTAAAATTTTCTGTGATGAGTAGAGTTACTAAATCTATTGAGCCCTCTACTATCTAGGAAACCCTATATTCTAAAGCTTATAAATATTCCATGGATGTTGAGTATCATTTAGTGATGAATAATACAGCTTGTCAATCTTCCACAAGGAAGAATCCCATTGGATACATCTGTATTTTAAAAACCAAGTACATAATAGATGGGACCATTAACAAATAAAAATCAAGACTGGTAGAAAATTAGTATATTTAGAAAGAAGGCATAGACAATGAGGATACATATGCTCTCACAACTAATATCAAGATGATCAAGGTGATCTTTTCTCTAGTTATGTAGTTTAGATGGAAATTTCAACAGATGGATGTGAAAAGTTCCTTTCTCAATGGAGACTTACAAGAAGAAGTCTACATGACTCAATTATAGGGTTTTATCCTATCTAGAGAATGAGAAAAGGTGTGTAGACTCAACAAATCATTATATGTTCTTAAACAAGATTTTGGGGCATGGTACATCAAGATTAATGAGCATCTCATTCACCACGGATTCAAGAGGAATCCATATGATCCCAATATCTACCTCAAGAAGTAATGAGGATATAGTGTCATAGTTCTTGTATATGTTGACGATATAGTGAAGATGATTAATGTAAAGAAGAAATATATTAATCAATATTTTGATATGAAAGATCTTGGACTCATGCACTACTATCTTGGATTGTAAGTATGGATAAAGTAGAATCATATATTTGTTTATTAATTAAAATATGCTAATAAAATGCTCAATAAATTTAGGATGATGGACTGCGCACTAATTGCTACACCTATGGAGATAAGACTTTTGTTGTCTCATACATATCAATCTCCACTAGTAAATGCAACTTTCTATTGACAGTTTATTGGGAGTCTCATTCACCTAACTTGTATTTGATTGATATCAGCTTTGCAATAAGCTATCTTTCATGGTTCATGTACGAACCTAGATTTTTTCATTGAGAAGAATCAAGGCGGATCTTGAGATATCTCAAGGGCATTATGGATTTTTTCTAGATTAGAATAATAATGATCAATTCTTATTGAATGGATATTTGGATTCAAATCATACAAGTAACATTGCTGATAGGAAATCCACTTCTAGATTTGTATTCTTTTTGGGATTTTTTCCTATATTATGAGGAAGGAAGAAAAAAAATATGTTTCTCGAGCTTCCAGAGAAGCCAAATATCATGTTGTAGATGGATATGTCTGCGAAGTGATATGGCTACGTTGCATACTTGAGGGACTTGGAGTACCTCAAGAGAAATCCACCACATTTTATATTGAAAACAAAAGGTAGTATGAAACTTTTTCATAATATAGTGTTTCACAAGAGAAAAATCACATAGAGGTACATGTTCATTTCATTCATGAGAATGTGTTGAAACAAAACATTCAGCTTCAGTTTTACCCAATAGTTGGATAGAGCGAAGATATCTTCACAAAGTAACTCACACATGAAAAATTTGAGATGTTTTGAGATTCCCTCTCCTCTTCTCTTGAGGAAATAAAAAATTAAGGGGAGAATGTTAGGTAAAACCTAGTGGTTGAGTAATTTTCCATTGTTTAATTTTTAATCTTAGGTAATTAGGTTATTATTATTTTACCTTAGGTAATTAGTAACTACTTCTAGGTATCTTGCATGATTAATTAATTGTTTATTTTTTTGTATAGTTAAAACTGGAAGTATTTTCATACTGTATTACCTAATGATTTTTGGTTCATATTGTTACACCTATGACAAATTATTATTTGTATAACTATTGTGCAATATCTATGAATATTGTAGCATTTCCATATTTTGTAACTTTATTGATTTATCAATATAGTTTACAAGCTTTCATCCTTGTTCTTGACTCACAAATATTACAATCTTATGAGGAAATTTAATGTTTATGTATATTCTTAACCACATATCCAAAATTGTAATAATCTAGTTTCTTCATCAAAACACACAAACACGTCATTGTTAAGAAAATAACAATAAATTGATTTGTCACAAGACTCATCATAATTATCCCTATCGAAATTATAGACATTGTAACTCAAAGACTTGTTTTGGTGATATTAATTCCTCTAAAAATCATTCTTTCACATGTACTATCCACCAATATACATTCAAATATACTCAAATATTTCCTTCAAACCACATACACCCTAACTTGAAGAAAACACTTTAGATTTAAAAAGTGACACATAAAGCCTCTAGTATCTAGAAGTTTTGAGGTAAGTAATTCTAATCTTTCACCCTTCCTAATGGAATTTCCTATATCCCTACCATTTCCCATAGAATACCTAAGAGTGTATTCTTCATTTCTTATTTGCAATGGATATTTTCCTACCAAAACATATGTTTTTCTTGTTCCAAACCCATCTTCCTAGAGCATTGATGATATTTTCAATATCAATACCCTCTATATTTTAACAGTACTTAATAGTAACCTAAAAAATATCACCTTATTCCATTATATGTATAAAATCATTATTGACATGAAAATCTATCAGTTTTATTCTCATCTCCAAAAATCCATCATCACCTCAAACCCTTACATCACCTTACACTTGTACATCAAACATTTATCTTGCCACTCTTTTTTGGTGTAAAATTCCTCAAAAACTCATGATCAAGTAGATTCCTTCAAGCCAAGTAATGGCTAACATTTAAAAACCCTCCAAACAAATGCAATAAGGTCCCAAGAATGGAACTAAATATGTTATCCTAGTTTTTATGTCATGGATCAAATATCTATTTATTTTGACACATTCTATCAAACTTTAGATTAAAGGTATCACCTAAAGAATTGTAAATATGGCTCAAGTGCCTCATTTTAGAGCTAATTTTAAGGTTTTTATGTTATCCAAATCTACATTTAACAAAAAGAAAACACATACTTAAAATGTAATAATCTAATAAGATATTTGCATAAAATACAAGAAACCTCCATTAAAATTTCGTAGGTATAAGAAACCTAGTTGACTGCAAAGCTAGGCAAGGGAAAAATAATGGCGTATAGGAAGGAGAAGAGAAAAAAAAGATGTTTTCTTTATTAAGTTAGTTACAAAGCATTAATAGCGCATGACAAAATTTTAACAACTCCACCCTCCACATAGCCAGACAACACAAAATTTTATAATTTATTTACACAAATGAAAAAACTATAACTGATATGAATTCATTTATTATCCCCTTTTTTTAATTATTATTATTATTATTATGCTTACAACGTTCTAACACCAATACGAACTAATCAATGGTGCCACACCAAAAATCTCTTACTCGAGAGCTCGAGTAAAAAAAATGATCATTAATAATAAAGTGAAATAGTGTGTAGGTAATTACTAACAATATTGATGACAGAATTAGTCACTAACACAAATAATCGTCAATCCAAAATAAATTTCAAAGTTATTTTTATCGTTAATATCTTTTGAGTATATTATAAATCACATTTAAAAATAACCAATCATACCTATAGTACCCCTATTTTTCATGTGTGTATACAAATGCATAATTTTTTACTACCAAAACATGTAGAAACAATAAGGTTTTCATTATCTTTAGTACTGGCCTGAACCTTGCTGAGAAAATACCTCCAGTATCTAGAGTGACAACTCGTGAGAGTTAGGTTTTGTAGCATTAATCATATTTTCTTAAAGGTATTCTTAATAATTTCACAAGGAAGGACATCTCCATCTCCTCCACAAATAGCAGGCTACAAAAAGGGTCCTCTCACCCTAGTTGAAAGTCATAACCATAAAGTAGTGAGGATAGGTCAAATCCTCTGGAGGGTGCTACCCATTTCTCCACATCTTAGTGAAAAAGAACAAGTTGAATTTTATCCCTGGCTACAAAATGACACACTACATGCTCTGCTTGTCTCTAAGCTTCCTTCCAAACCTGTGATGTTGCTTAGCTTCTGAGGGAGAATCAATTTGGTTACCAACAGTTTCTAAAAATAGTAAGTATTTGGAATTTCCACTTACTAATAATAGTAAGTAACCCAAAATATTAAATCACCACATGTTCATTTACTCATTGAACAATACAAATGATAAAATAATTTATTTCTGTCACAAAAAGTCAAAAATAGAGTAAAGAAAAAATAAAAGCAACTGTTCTAAAAATAGAAATTTCACAAAAAAACACAAGCATTGTCAATGGAGTTGAACTAAGCATGTCAGATGATCAAAAAGTTAAAATTTGAGTGAAATAGATGAAATGTCTCAAAATATCAGGTCATGATTTTACCTATTAAAAATAGAAAGTACTTGTTTTGGGTTGTAGAAAAGTTATAGTAGGATCACTTTTAATTCATCTCTCCACGTTTTTACATCCTCAAATGGTTTTAAGATGATCTCATAGCTCAAGTAGGTCAATTCATCCTTCACAAAGGTCTTGAGGCATCATTTTGGTAACAATTATGTACAAGACTGAAAAAGAACATCGTAGGGTGAAACAATTGAAAGCAAGAGACATTTGGTAATCTAAAAAGATATT
This sequence comes from Taxus chinensis, assembly GCA_019776745.2. Taxonomy (NCBI): domain Eukaryota; kingdom Viridiplantae; phylum Streptophyta; class Pinopsida; order Cupressales; family Taxaceae; genus Taxus; species Taxus chinensis. The sequence continues at coordinate 384,184,472 of CM034154.1, forward strand.
AAAAAAGGGTCAATAGCTCATGAGGTCATCATTGTAAATCTTCGATTAGGTTAAAAATCATCCACCGTCCCCCACTAAGTTGGTTAAGTGAGGTTAGTGAGTTGTTCAAGGTGAGCTGAGCATCACTTGATCTCAAGGGAGTTGGTTCGGTGAGCTGAGAAAATTTTTTTTGATTGAGATTTTTATGATAAGAAGGTGTGATTGATAACAACACTCTTTCTATTCCTAATCATCTAGGTATGTCTTCACCAAGGTTAGAGCTTCCCCACGGCGATCAAGATTTGACTCTACAACAATCTACTAAAGGTGCTCCTAAGTGAGAGACATTATGCTAACCCGTTAAGAGCCTTTTTGATGGATTTAAGAAATTCTTGAGAGTGAGTGTAGGAAAAAATAGTTCCCATCATGCCCAATATTGAAGCAATCTCAAGGAAATTGAAGTCAAAATGAAGAAATAAGGACCTGATAACACCCTATTCTTTAGTGGCACTTCGTGTAATCAGTATGATGAAATTTCTATACCTAATAATGAAAAGCTCATTGAGTACATGAAACTGACATTTTATGATTTGACCCACATCTCATTTGGTCAAGCTTCATGAGAGTAACTCTAATCTATTCAAGGAATTAACTTCCTTCCTCCTCACTCAAAACAAAGAATACAAATAAACATTTATGTGATTGGAGGAACAGGTAAAGTTTCTTAATCCTTACATTCAACCATTCTTGTAATCTAACTTGATAGATTTTTCTTCCTGTAGAATACATCCTTCTAATCTTTAGTGTTGATCTTGAGGTGGTTAAGAAAGCAAAACACTACATGATGTATGGGAAGGACAATGAAAAATGGATTGAGAAAATCATTGGACAAGGTAAGGAATTATTTTTAGATATCAATTCTCTCATCAAGTATGTTCTTCAAACATTTTCAGAATAGTGAAAGAAAATGACGAGTTTGTTAAAAGAGGTAAATCACTTGGATTATGTGTTCCCACTAATTTCTGAGATGAGCTCCTTCGATTCTCACACTCTCGTTAGCAAGAACGTGTGAACACATAAACTGTAAAGAACTTGTTTCAAGTTTGGATATGTGTCATGGATGTGAGATGTGTAATGCTTAAAAATGCAATCTCTGAATTAGACTCTTGCAGAAAACATGATTTTGAAATCTTGGATGATTTCTATAATTATGTTTAAAAACTCAAATTCCACCTCAGTCTCTAAATATTCCTCATGAAAAGAGCTCATTGATTCCTTCTGATGGACCTAGTCAAGAAAGAGGCAGGTGACTCTCTATCCTTCAAGGAAGATAACTTAGAGTCCTTGACAATTATAATAAGTTGCATTACTTCAATTGAAATGAATCATGATAGATGGCTCAGTAAATACAAGAAGATAATTGATGTTCCCAAAGAGTGGATCAAGGTATTGGGCCACATTTGCTCCCACATCTAAATGTCAGCTACAGTTGGAACTTCTTAGTAGCTCAGCATCAGCAAACAGTAGTTCAACAAATAGGAACCCATTCATAGAGACTCATTGTCAGAAAGCAAGAATCAACAAAGATATTCATCACAGGGGGCTTCTTCGTCAGATATGGGAACTTCCTCCCTCTCCTCTCTTTCTCCTCCTTCCTTTCCCCCCTTTCTAATTCTTCATTAAGCATGATCATTGTATTTTGTTACATTCATTTAAGCGACTTTCTAAATTTGAATTGTAAAAGTCACTATAATTTATAAAAACTGAACTTATTTCTCATTTCCTAGGAAGATATAAAGTCACAAGTGAATAAGATTATGAAGAATCATGTGGGATAGGTGAAGGGTCAATTCACATTACTATAAATTGGGATGGCTTCTCCATCCTAAAATGATCTTGAATTTTAGCTGTATTTGGTAGCGATTTTTTTTGACTTGCTTCCATACACAACACGACACAACATGTCGTCACAAATTTACAACCAACTCTGTGAACCACTTGTTACGGGGATGACCACAAGGTCAGCACGGAAATGTTCACACCCAAAAGGATAATACACTTTTTCTTTTTGACATGACAACATAGAAGTCCAACCACAGAACACACTTACAGTTAGGGCCATCCACAATGAGATATTCTTGAGGGTTATTTATTTTAAAAATACATATTGCAATTCTTAGCTTACGTTTTCAAGGAGGCTCAAGATATGATTCATACAATTCATCTTATCAAGCTAAGTTTATTCTTTTTACACTGAGTAATCATCTTTAAATCTTCTCTATTATGACATTTATTTGCTTAATTCGTTTATTTGTAGAAAGGGGTAATTTAATTCCACAAGGCCATATATTTACACTTATGCCACTCGAACTTGTTCATACCCATATGACAACATGGGTTTGCGTTCAACACACTTAAGAGAAGAAAGACAAAGCACCTTGAAAAAATGTTAGAGGGAGAAGGTTGAGTTGAAATCATCTTCAAGACCTTATTACCAAGATATAATTAAAACTTGAAAACTTAACCAGAATTATTAAAGATTTTACTTGGGCTTTACTAAATGAGTTTTATAAAAATAACACAATTTACCTTCCAATGGCTGAGAGATAGATTGCATGGTTTCTAAATTTTTTTCTCCTGCTTATAAAATCTTATTATCTTCCAGATCTAACCATAGATTTCCCTTATGTTCGTTTAAGAATTTCACCATGAAAGGGATAGTGTTCATTAGTGTAGCTAGGGATATGAAGTTATATAATGTTACTTAACAGAGGATAGTTTCATCTTTGCTCACTTATGGAATTACATGCTATCAAGTTGGTCACCTCTACACTAATTTATTTGCAATATAAATTTTAGTTTAACTTCTATAAGTATTAAACAACCCATTTTATTTTACTTATAACACACTATTACTAAGTCTTAGAAAGATTTAACTCATCATTTAATCGTAGGGATAAAGGTTAACAATACTCATTTACAAACACGAAATAAGGTTACATCAACTCTTAGAATACCGATAATCCATTAAGGTCACTCAACAAGTGGTAAACAAATTTTCTTATATTTTCCAACATAGACAGACAATTCAAGGTTCCAAAGTTAAGACGACATAATCCACGATACAATAAACTAAGACATTGATCCTCTTCTAAATTTTCCACTAGATGTTATCAACAGTTGAACAATATAAAAATGATTCATGCAAAAGAACTTCTCAACTGAGGTTGATGTAAAAATGTATAAGTCTATCCCTCATCTACTCGCAAAATCCATCTACAACAATTTTTTCCACAAGAGTCAGTTCGCGAGAACTGAGCAAGATAAGGCCACACAAAACCACCATAACTATTATCTAACAATACCACAAAAAGGAAGCACTTTATTACAAGAATTGGGTCAAACCTCTAAACACTATCAACACATCAAGTTATAATAAAGTCTCCATCATGCCAATCAAAAAAGGAGAAGACCTTGTACTTCAATTAGGAGTAAAAGCAATGAAAGTATAGCAATCGTATGAGAATGGCCCTTGGCCCTATAAGGAGAAAATAAACAATCTAGCAAAAACAGAATTCCCATCAAGTAAGTAATTAAACAATAATTACAAGATTGAGATTTGATATATATATCAACCATCTAGAAATTTATCAAAGGAACCAAACGCATAGGCTAAAATAATATATTTCTAAAAGAACAAAAGTTAATCAGCCCAAGAAAGGGGAACCACGGGTTTCAAAAATTAACACAAAAAGCCACGTATAATTGAGTTTCAAATAGAGTATACACACAACATAAGTTTCAAAGCGAAGGCAAAGTATACTAGTTTTGACCATTAACTCCAAGAGATTTTCCAATCATCCAAGAAGGGTCAAAGTCTTACAGGCTAGTAGCAAACACGCGAGAGAAGAAGGGAGTTCCGTCAAACAAGAGTATACAATAATGTCATCAACAAATTTTATAACACTAAAGATTTGCAAACCTTCACAACAATTCTAATGTTTGGTTAATTTAAAATAAATTACCTATTTCCCAAAACAACAATATTTTAAGGCAACCCTTGGTAACACAGTCAACGGTTACACATAGATACAAACATAATTTCTAAGTGACATTATCAAAACAAAACCTTCCGCTATGAATCCATAAGACTATCAAATGAAAGATGAGTTTTTCCCGAAGATTAATCACATTTAAGGAAATTTCCACCACAAAATATTAAGGTAATTACGTGCATAAAAGCCGACCAATATTAATTAATAGTGTTAACATTGCAAAGGAGAAATAATGCAAGTTAGGAAAAATAGAAGAGTGCCATCAACAACAATTCCGAGAGGGGGATTAGACCAAATCTATTCTAGTGTCAACGAGGTACTGGATTTGCACAATGAAACCTCGAGCTTAGTTGATCCGAAAAGCTAGTTATGGTTCAAGTTGATAGGGATGGTCAAGGTACTTCTTGAGGATGGCCTTAAAAGCCTAGAAAGAGGATGAAAGATAATATAAGAGTCTAAACACGCGAGACGGAAAACACATTACACACAAACCTTTTCATTCTACAAGTTTTAATACCAAAACTCTAAGCTAGCTAGCCCAACCATTGATCACACTAATCCTACAACCTTCCTTTCTCTATGCCAAAAGGTTATCAAAGGGACTTGTGAAGGAGCTAACAAAAAAAGTCAAAGAAAAACTTGGGTGCTAGGGAGGGGCTTCATAGTTATCGTAAACTTACTTCCATGATAACAAAAATACTAGTTTGATCAACATAATAACTTGCAACTCAATCGCAGAGAAGAATTAATACATAAACAAACAGATGAAGGTCTATCACTCGAGCAAGAGAAACATAACACCCAGAAGAGAGGGCACACGCATCCTTTCGACCAACATACTGACAACGATAAAAGCTAAAACAAGAAAAAACAAGCAGAAAGGGGAAATCTCCCATCATGACATCCAACTGACAAATCAATGCAGGGAAAAAGTGGTTCGATTTCACAATAATTTTAAATAAAATAACAGTAGAAAAGTGTAGAAATATCTTGCCTTTTTCTCCAGATTCAAAAGGTTTCATGGACACCGCCCGGACCAGCAACAACAATCCTCAGGTCAAATCTCCCTTTTTATAGGCTGGGCACTCAAGCTCCATTCTCGTCTATGCTTAGCCTGGGTAGAGAGCTCCATTTTATAAGAAACGTCAAATGGAAAGAACAGTGGTCTCAGGTGTTGTCAAGACTACGGTATGCACAATATGGTTTTTAATGAAAAATGTCCAACACATACTTGAAAGAAAGGGACAAGGCCAGACTGCACAACCCTCTAAAAAACCTTCCATCCTGCGTTAAAGATGGGGCACCAGAGAAGGATAGAGGCATCGAAAAAGCACAAGGAACAAGGATAATGGAAATTTGAAGAAGAAATATGCCTCCAAAAAACATATGCAAGGAGAGAGAGAATCCACGCAGTGTGCAAAATGTGACAGAATTCCACAAATCAATGGGGGGGTCTCAATAGAGAATCTTTGTAAATAAATATCATCAGGTCTCCTGGTAACACTCTCACTGTCACATAGTCGATTTTGATAAAAAATATCTTGAACGAGAAACCCGAATTTGAGGATGCATTTGATACTGAACAGATAACAACATAGCTGTACAACCTACTTGCTAGAAGTGCTCACAAAGGTTTCTACTATACTGCAACATGCCTGCCGCCTGGCTAGTGTATACTGCTATCTCGGAGAAGATATCTAAGCTAATCATCCTTTTTTACTTCATAAGGAAAGTAGCAACCTCTAAGAAGAAATGTACAGCTACCATTCTCTGTTCTTTGCTATATTCTACATATTAAAGTAGAAATTTATGTGAAGAGATGTTTTTCTATGAAACTGGTCTCTACATCTGCCTCTGTCTGATTTGCTATTTTTGGCAGGAAGAAAACAACCTAAAAATACAAATTGAAGCGATTCATCTTGGAACCTGAAATGACCTGTTGCAGGTCGCTGCTGTGGATCCCTGACAAGAACACACCTCGCAGCACCCAATGAAAGTGGAGGTAACACGCCTGTTTCACTAGCTTGAAGCTCCATCTAGCCATCAAGTCAAACCATTACTGTGCCCATACGCATTGAACAAAAGAATCAAAAAGAGATCACGGTGAAGAAAAACAGGACTCCACCGACTCCCATCTCCCTCACACAAGGACAGAAAACATAAAATACCACCAACTGCCAGCTAACAACCTAGTTAACTGCAAAGCTAGGCAAGGGAAAAATAATGGCGTATAGGAAGGAGAAGAGAAAAAAAAGATGTTTTCTTTATTAAGTTGGTTACAAAGCATTAATAGTGCATGACAAAATTTTAACAACTCCACCCTCCACGCAGCCAGACAACACAAAATTTTATAATTTATTTACACAAATGAAAAAACTATAACTGATATGAATTCATTTATTATCCCCTTTTTATTATTATTATTATTATTATTATTATGCTTCAAACGTTCTAACACCAATACGAACTAATCAATGGTGCCAAACAAAAATCTCTTACTCGAGAGCTCAAGTAAAAAAAAAATGATCATTAATAATAAAGTGAAATAGTTTGTAGGTAATTACTAACAATATTGATAACAGAATTAGTCACTAACACAAATAATCATCAATCCAAAATAAATTTCAAATTTATTTTTATTGTTAATATCTTTTGAGTATATTATAAATCACATTTAAAAAGAACCAACAGGCGAGTTCAACAACAACAACAAAAAATTATTATTATTATTATTATTATTATTATTATTACAATAGCTTACTCCATATAATTCACATAAGCTAACAGGTATAAGAAATTTTGTATGATTACTATTCAACCCGAGAATATTAAATCGCAAACAGACGAGCAAGCTAGAGAAAGTAAGAATCGAATTACCCATTACTCACAATGATTAAAACAACATGTGAACAGGCCTAAGCAACCAAGGGAAGAAAACTAGAGTTTGACATTCCAAAGTGAACACGAAGCAGGGAACGACCATGGCACCAAGACGGGTAACCACTTCTTCAGCGCAGGAGAAGGTAAAAGTCACCTAACGATAGAAAAGGGAGCTCAATTCAGCATTCAATGACACACAATAGGATAAGGACGTAATAGCGAAATTCGATGCCGAACAGGGCATTACAGGTTTTGAGAATGATTTTTCCCATTTTATTTTCCCCTAGGTTAAATCATACAAATGGGACACCGAACTTTTCTACTCCACTGATTTGGATGTTGTGTCACTTAAAAAGTTGACTTAAAGTGTTAGGACAGGTGTGTGATTTATTCAAGTTGTCATGCCCCCTTTCATGAAAAATAGACCCCTTAGCACATTTTGGAGCATCATATGTCCAATTTTCATGTCCTAAAGTGTGAATCAGACAAGGGGACATAAAAGTGTGCTCCTCTTGTCTAACTTCTCGTAAACTGTGGATCATCACTTTTACACCTAGGTTTCTAAAACTTTCTCTCTGGCTTGTCCCCCTCTCATGTGCTAAAACCCATGGTGAATTTTTAAGCCCTTACTATCCCCTTGGGTCAAATAGGTGAAATGGTGACAAGGGTGACATAAAAGTGTGCCCCCCATCTAACTACTCAATCAGTCATATAATGGTCACACGAAAATCCTCTTTTAAGCCCCTAAAATCCATTTCCTATCCCCTACATATCATTCACATTGAACAAGAATATGAACCTTGTCATCATATGGTTCAAAAAAAAATTGGTGTCCCTTTTTTCCCCATTTTCCCTCTTGTACAAGTCTAACTCCACTTCAATCAACTACCAACTCTAGTTAAGTTGTTGGGTCAGAAAATGAGTTAAGACTTACAATAAAATGATTAAATCTCCTCACCTCTCATACTTAGCCATTTTTTATCCTTAAAAAAATAACTCCCAAAAATTCATTTTTGTATACATATGTTGTTTTTTTCTATAATGTTGAGCTCCCAAAACTGAGAATTGTTTATAACTCAAAAATTGCACACCCGATTTCCATCAAACTCTATTAGTGCATTCATATCAAAAACACCCTCAAACTTATTATACAAGCATTTCCATTTATTCTCTATGTAATTTATATCTTACATTTAAAATTTTCATCCCAGAATGTTTCCTTTTCAAATCTATGGAGTTCCAGCAGAATAAAAATATTAAAAACTAGAGCATAAGGCCATGAAGTAAAACAAAAAAAATATAGACTAATTTTGTTTCAATCCAAGACCCAAAATACCTATTTATAAAAATAGTCATTGTACAAGGATTCACATGGATAAATATAGTAAGTTTCAAAAAACAAAAAATTCTCAACATCCATCAACTCTAAACAAGTGAAAACCATCTGAAGGTGAAAATTGTAAATACTTACTAAAAATAGTTGTCCTAGATAGGACCTGCCAAAAATAGTAAGTCTTTATGTCAAACTTAGATCACTTGTATAAACTCACATTCCACCTATCTTATTTATTTTTCCACAATTGCAAGGCTAGGAATTTGTCTCATGATTCAAATAGGTAACAAATCCCTTGCAAGCCCCCCAAACACCAGTCTTGAGGTGAATTTTGTATGACACACTTTGATGTAAGAAGTTGGATGATTCAACTTGTCTTAATTATCATAGAAAGGAATGATAATGGTTGTATTATTCAGCTAGTTTTCACAGAGGTGAAATGTTAAATTTAAGGAGGTCACGAGGAGGAAGGTGACGATCACCATATTTCAGCTTTGACCTTTTGTTCAATTATATTTCCAAAATGAAATACAACATGTGAATCACACCATGGAAAAACAATAGGTCAAAATGAACAAGTATATATACATTATTATCATTTGAATCACATGATACCGAGGTACCCAAGACTATCATGTTTATAGGATCAAGAATTTATATAGGTACATGCAGTACAATGTCTCGCATTAATGTTTCTAAACCCTCATTTAGTACTCTAGAGTGTGTGTACATATCACATAAGAAGGAGGTTTTACTAGAATGTTTTGGTCCAACAAGATGTCTGAGGTAAAGATTTTTATTTAGGGATTAATTCTTGTATCTTAAAAAGGCCCTATTTCAATGAGGAGAATATAAGAAAGAAGGGTTTCGAGTATCCTAAATGTGATTCCATTCAAGGTGAATTTTTGAGCTAAGAAGAATAAGGGGATGATCTCCATGTCTAACTTTGGATTTTTTGTTCATGAGGAATTATCATGTTTTCAATAATGGGAAACCATATTAATTCACATATTTAAATTTTCCTAGTATTATTTTTGAACACTTATTCAGTGCCTTGGAATGTGTGTGCATCTCACAGGAAGAAGAACTTACAATCACGACATTTTAGTTCAACCAGTGGTCATAGGACAATAATTTCATTCACGAAGTAATCCTTCTATATAGAGGATAAGGCCTTATTTAACAAGAAATAGATAAGAAAGAACATGTTAGAGTATCTTGAAGTTGATTTCATTCATAAAGGAGATACCTTTGTCACGGAGGTGAATTTGGAGGTCAAGAGGAGTAAGGTAGTGATCTCCATGTCCTAACTTTTACCTTGTGGTAAAATAATATTATCATGTTTCCATCTTAGTGTAGACCTCATAATAGTGTTTTTGAACACTTATTTGATACCTTGGAAGGTTTTTTATGTCTCACAGAAGAAAGAGTTGCAATCTCAGTATTCTTATTCAACATGTTTTTAAGCACAAATAACTTAATTCATGGTTCATCAGAGGCCATTTATTCATCTACATAGGCTTCATATTCATCGTATTTATCAACCCTCCTCACTCACTCTCTCCTCTTTCTTCTCTCTTCATATTCTAATTCTTCATTAATAATGTACCTTTTCACATTTTTTTCTTATTCACTTAAGTGACCTTCAACTTGACATTGTAAGAGTCCTTTTTCATTAATAAGAAAAAGGATCACTTTTATTCCCTAGAAATACGAAATGTCACAAGTGATGGGGAAGATGCAAATTCATGTGAGGGAAGAGTGGTGAGGCCAAAATATGTCTCATTATATCACTAAATAGCACTGTTATTCTCTCCCTTAAAATTAAGATTTCAAGTGAATTGAGATGTAGTTTTAATAACAGATGGCATATTCAAGGTAGAAAATAGGATTTATCTTATCATCTCTTTATAAATCTATTTGCAGTCTAATTTTTGTTATTTCCTAATATTTCTTCTCAGTTGAAATGCAATAGTGTGTAGAAAACATGTCATAAGCAACTCTACTCCAAATTCATGGATTGAAGCTACAGAAAGTCTTCACGTAGCTATGGAAATCCTACTTATTCATAGATTTCTGCTAAATCTCTGCTATGGAAAACTTACATGCAACTATGGAAATTCCAAGCGTAACTATGGAAATGCCTAGCTAGTGAAAGTATTTTGATTTGTTCTAAAATAATGTAAAGGAGCACCAAACTATTCAGCCCACTATTTCCTTCCATGTCATCAACCAATAATACAGATCTAAACATGTGGTAATCTAAATTCATGCATGCATGTGGCATTCCAAGAAGAATTCAAAGTCATGGACTTCGTACTCCTCCATTTTTTCTTCATGTTTCAAGGATGAGAAAATAGTGGAATAGTATTAGGAATTTTGACTAAGTACTCTCCCAATTTGATTTCTTAGATTAAAGGATTGAGTTGTAGAAATATTCTCCATGATAAGTGGATAGTTGTAGTCATGTTTGTTTAGGATTTATTGCTTTAAATAAATCGGCCCAAGAATAGGCAGTTAGTTCTTAGTGTATTGACTAAGTAAATTAGAATAAAGAGAAGATCATATTGTATTCCCCAAAATAATGAGTTGGTTAGATGCGTGAATTAAAAATGCAACCTTCCACACTCTTTTATGTAATATTTTTATGAATCAAATAATTTTTTTTCTCTCCAATATTCTAAGTAAAATTATTCTATTGGTTTTGAATTAAAATTTTCAAGTATCAATTAAGTCACTCTTCCAAGGAATGAGCTGGCTACTCATTCTAAGGAAGATGGATCAATGTTTTATGTTCATTTCTTTATTCTGTAGTTTTCTTTTAGTTGTGAATTTATGATTTTATGTTATGTAATCTTTATTTCCGTACAATTTCTTTTATGAACCTATAGGTGTCTTATTTATTTTTCATTTGTTTTTAATTCAGAAATTTCATTTCTTCAAGTGTGATTTGTTTTATGCAAATGTGATTTTAATTTTTGTAAGTGTGTTTTTCCATTTCTGCAAGTGTGTTTTTTAATTTATGTAATTTTGGATTGTGTTTGAAGGATTTTTTTTCCAAATATCTTTCTCCTATTGCATATAACCATCAGACACCAGCCCTTGATTGATATTATTAATGAAGAGGATTGATGACCCTCATCATTTTGGAATCATTTTCGGGGATCGTGGTGTTATTAGGAGACTCAAAGTTTCTAAAATAATATTCTAGTGATAGTTGAATACCTCTTAGAAATTATGTGACATGAAGTATTTGGTGGCATTTTCTTTAAACTTTTATTTTCTGTAAAATAGATTAATATTTATTTTCTGCCAATAGATTTTTTTTTTTTTTGCAATTAGATTAAATTTTATTTTTAAAATTAGATTTAGAAACCTACCAAAGATTACTAAAAGCAACCCCCCAATAAAATGGAAACATCATTTCATGTTTATTATTTTCATGTAATGAGGTTTTCCTATTCTAAAATATTTCTTATTTGCATGTACTATTACTTCTGCAAATATTAAAAAATAATTCATGCATGTAAGAAATACAAAAAATAAACTTTGTGTAGGTTAGTAGAGACAAATATTTCTATGGAATATTTGTGTAAACATATTGGGAATTGAAGGAAAAGACGAGTTGTTTCTATAATGGAGGAAGGAAACACCATGTTGAAAGAAAAGATGTAGGATGTCTTCATGTTTTCATCCTTTCATATGTAGCTCTTTCCATACATGCTGAAATGCTTGGTGTATGTTTTGGAAAAGTATTTTGCATGCAACCATCTCTAAAACTCACATTTCTTGACCTACAATAAAAAAATGAGTCTACAACCATAATGAAAGCTAGGTATGCATTGTTCTCTCATATAACAAGAAAGAAGAGAAATCTTTTTTTAACTCTTACATTTAATGAAGTGATACATTCCTTTTTACATGCAATGACTCATGCAGTTAGAAAAATTTAAATAACATGCATTCCTATTTTATCTCTTTTATTTAATGAATTAGTCAATTTTTTAAAGTTTTTCTTTGCATGTCGACTTAATTGATTTAGAAGTAGATTTTTCATACAAAGAGGAAATAAATTTGCATGCAATGAATGCTACAGATTGCATATCTTTTAATCAATTAAGTTTCATGCAATGAATGCTCCTAAATTGACTCTATTTATTTAATGAGAGAGACGTGTTCTAAATTGTTTTCAATAATTATTGGAAATTCAAATTTGAAGAAGATAATTATATGTTGCAAGCATATATTTTTTATATGACATAATTATTGCAAAAAATTACAAAATCAACATATAGAGATCATTGCAGAGGAGGTCAAAGGAAAAATATTTAGCTGATACGAAGTTTGCGCATGAAAAACAACAACATTTTCATATGCAAACTTCTTACATCTCATAAAGAAATATCTCAAATGATTTCCGGGTCGTGTTCTACACAATATGAAATTTCTAAATCATTTTTAATCACTCATTTTTGTTGAGAAACGACCAAGATATCACATTTTGAATCATAATGCTAAAAAAATAACATGTTGAAGTTTTTTCTTTAAAAAAATATATCTTATGATGGGTGCAAGTATTCTACTAGACATGATTCATTCCATGCTACCCTCTATGTCTTATTTTTTTGTTGATATTTTGTTAAAACTCATTTTTCTAACCACTGAAACCATCCCTTTATTGGGAATGGATGGTTTATTATGAGAGGTTGTGGGTATGATCCTAGAATACAAACGGTATGTTGGCATTTTAATTAGCATATGCTGGTTGAGCCAATATTTTCTACAATCATGAGAAGGATTAACATTGACTATAAATATCAGAAGAACTTTTAGTGGTTTTAGTGGTTGGGAAAATAAGTTTTAGCAAAAAAATCAACAAAAAATAAGACAGAGAGGGTAGCATGGAATGAATCATGTGTTGAAAATGATGAGTACTAGAAAAATACTTGCATGCATCATAAGATATATTTTTTTAAAGAAAAAAAACTTCAACGTGTTATTTTGTTAGCATTGTGCATTCAAAATGTGATAACTTGGTCATTTCTTAACAAAAATGAGTGATTCAAAAATATTTGGAAATTTCATATTGTGTAGAACACAACCCAGAAAACATTTGAGATATTTATTTATGAGCTGTAAGAAGTTTGCATCAAAACAAGTTGTTATTTTTCATGTGCGAACTCCATATCAGGTGAATCTTTTTCCTTTGACCTCCTCTCCAATGATCTATGTATGTTGATTTTGTACTTTTTTGCAGTAATTATGTCATCTAAAAAATATATGCATTCAATATATAATTATCTTCTTAAAATTTGAATCTCCAATAATTATTGAAAATAATTTAGAACACGTCTCTCTCATTAAATAAATAGAGTCAATTTAGGAGCATTCATTGCATGAGACTTAATTGATTAAAAGATATGCAACCTGTAGCATTCATTGCATGTAAATTTATTTACTCTTTGTATGAAAAATCTATTTCTAAATCAATTAAATCGACGTGCAAGGAAAAACTTAAAAAAATTGACTAATTCATTAAATAAAAGAGATAAAATAGGAGTGCATGTTATTTGAATTTTTATAACTACATGAGTCGTTGCATGCAAAAAGGAATGTCTCACTTCATTAAATGTAAGAGTTAAAAATAGAATTCTTTTCTTTCTTGTTATATGAGAGAACAATGCATACCTAGCTTTCATTATGGTTGTAGATTCATTTTTAATTATAGGTCAAGAAATGTGAATTACAGAGATGGTTGCATGCAAAATACTTTTCCAAAATATACACCAAGCATTTCAGCATATATGGAAAGAGCTACATATGAAAGGATGAAAACATTGTGTGTTCCAAATTGTTTTCAATGATTATTGGAGATTAAAATTTGAATAAGATAATTATATGTTGCAAGCATTTATTTTTTAGATGACATAATTATTGCAAAAAAAAACCAAAATCAACATACACAGATCATTGCAGAGGAGGTCAAAGGAAAAATATTCAGCTGATACGGAGTTCGTGCATGAGAAACAACAACGTTTTTGGATGTAAACTTCTTACATCTCATAAATAAATATCTCAAATGATTTTTGGGTCGTGTTCTACATGATATGAAATTTCTAAATCATTTTGAATCACTCATTTTTGTTGAGAAACGACTAGGATATCGCATTTTGAATGCACAATGCTAAAAAAAAACATGTTGAAGTTTTTTTATTATCTTATGATTCATGCAAGTATTTTTCTAGTAATCCTCATTTTCAATACATGATTCATTCCATGCTACCCTCTATGTCTTATTTTTTGTTGATTTTTTGCTAAAATTCATTTTCCCAACCATTGAAACCACTAAAATTTCTTCTGATATTTTATAGTCAATGTTAATCCTTCTCATGATTGTAGAAAACATTGGCTCAGCTAGTACATGCTAATTAAAATGTCAACATACCATTTGTATTTTGGTATCATACCCACAGCCTCTTATAATAAACCATCCATTCCCAATAAATGAAGAAGTCCCTAAACCATTCCATTTCTTAGAATAATTTACCATTGTTTCTCAATTTCTAAATCAGCTTTCTAAATTGGTTCAATGTTGCAGACACTCTAGAATATTGCTTCATGATTTTCCATCATGTTGAAATTTCTCAAAAGGATAGTGATTGGCTAGAAAACTAGTTTACTTGCTGACCAATTACTAAAAAAAACACAAAGGGGAAAGTTGAAAATGAACAAAAGGTTGCTTTTCCCAAACAAAAAAAATTACACTTCAACGTCTTTCTTGGATCCATATGACTACTTCTCTTATGCCTACTTGGTTGATGAAAATATTTACTACTAAAATTTTCTATATTTATTTATTTTGTTCATCTATAGATGGAAATCAAGGTTATACAACATGATGAAAGCAAGGATAACTCCTTAGTATGGTTTGGTAACTTCTATTTTTCTATTTTTAAATTTTTTTGTTTTTTGTTTTAATAATAAATAGATTCACTTTTTGAAAGCTTTCAAAAAATAACATGAAAGAGAGAGGAATTTTTGAAGATCTACATGTACAGATGAAGTCTTTCTAGTTTGTAGCAATTGGGATCTATAAGCTACTAAAAAAATAGTTTGCATGAGGGCATGGAAAAAACAAAGTGTGGGGGAGACTCACTCTCTTCTAGATATTTTGAATAATGCATTAGAAAACAAAGAGATAAGTGTGGGGGAAAAAATATCTCTACATTATTTAAGGAAAAGCTCATGAGAGCATGAAAAAGAAAGAAGTAAAAATTTTACTTCTAGAAATCTCAGTTTGTTGCTATCATGAAAAGAAGAGAAGACAATGTGAAAGATCCAGAAGTATTGACAAAATCAAATTCTACAGGAAGATCAGTAGCTCGCATGAGGGAATGCAAGAATTTAAGTGTGGGGGAAATGATGAGGTCAAAATATGTCTCATTATATCACCAAATAGCAATCTTATTATCTCTCTTAAAATCAAGATTTCAAGTGAATTTAGATGTAGTTTTAACAATAGATAACATATTCAAGGTAAAATATAGGACTTATCTTAACATCTCTTTAGAAATATATTTGTAGTCTATTTTTTGTTATTTCTTGATATTTCTTCTAAGTTGGAATGCAATAGTGTGTAGAAAACATGTCATAAGCAACTCTACTCCAAGTTCATAGATCTAAGATACCAAAAGTCTTCACGTAGCTACGGAAATCTCAGTTCTTCATAGATTGTTGCAAGATTTCTGCTATAGAAAACTTACATGTAGCTACAGAAATGCCAAGAACAACTATGGAAATTTCCAACTAGTGAAAGTATTTTGATTTATTCCAAAATAATGTAAAGGAGCACTGAACTATTCAGCCCACTATTTCCTCCCACATCATCAACCAATAATATAGATCCAAACATGTGGTAATCCAAATTGATGCATGCATGTGGCATTCCAAGAAAAAATCAAATTCGTGCACTTAGCACTCCTCTATTTTCTCTCAATGTTTCAAGGATGAGAAAATAGTGGAATAGTATTAGGAATGTTGAATAAGTACTCTTCCACTTTGTGTTCCTAGATCAAAGGGATGAGTTATATAAATATTCTCCACAATAAGTGGACTGTTGTAGTCAAGTTTTTTAGGATTTATTACTTTGAATAAATCCTCCCAAGAATAGGTACTTAGTTCTTGGTGTGGTTACTAAGTAAATTAGAATAAAGATAAGATAAGATTGTATTCCCAAAAATAAGGAGTTGGTTGGATGCATGAATTATAAATACAACCTTCCACACTCTTATATGTAATATTTTTACCAATAAATAAAAAATCATTCTTTCTCTTTAATATTATGAGTAAAATTATTCTGTTGCTTTTGAATTAAAATTTTCAACTATGAATTAAGTCCTCTTCCAAGGAATGAGCTGGCCACTCATTCTAAGGAATATGTATCAATTTTTTATGTTCATTTCTTTATTTTGTAGTTTTCCTTTTGTTGTGAATTTTTGATTTTATGTTATGTAATATTTCTTTTGTACAATTTATTTTGTGAACCTATAGGTTTCTTATTTATTTTTCATTTTTTTAATTCAACAATTTCATTTCTGTAAGTGTGATTTCTTTTATGAAGTGTGATTTTCCATTTTTGCAAGTGTGTTTTTCAATTTATAAAAGTTTGGATTGTGTTTGAAGGAGTTGTCTTCCAAATATCTATTTCTCCTATTGCATATAGCCATCGGACACCGGCCATGGATTAACATTATTAATGAAGAGGATTGATGACCCTCATCAGAGAGTAAGAGTCATTTTGTATGTTATAAATTGAAATGGTTTCTCTATTCCATGTGGTTGGAAATTGTTTATTGTTGATAGTTCTTGGGATTTGTATCACTACTATTACAAGAAATAAAGCTACTTTTTTTCTATTTCATTTCCTATGTTCTTCTACTCTCTTTGTTTACTTTCCAACTTTGAAATCACTGTAATCCTATATAACCAAGGAGTAAATTTGTGTCTTTGATTAAAAAAATCATATAATTTTGTGTCTCTAATTTTTAATCTTATTTTTTATTGCATATTTGAATTCTTCTAATCGAATATGGACCTACTCTAGCTAATGTATGTGAATTTTTTAAGTCTACTCACAACATTAACCCTCTGTCCTTATTTCTCCTACTCCTCTTCACATCTCTTCAAATAAAATTCTTCCCTTGTACATTATACAAGAACTTTTCCACATATTTAGTGAAGTATTCTTGTGTGATACTCGGCCTAATGGCTACCCACATTTTTAGTTAGTTTGGAGCCTCTCATACCCAATAAGGAGGAGATTAGCCCCGTGACCAATGGTGAGAACCAGTAATTTGCATTGGAAAAAATTATTTCACCAACATTTCCTCAATAGTCCAAACAACATGCATTATCCATCATATATGCTCCCTGATTATTAGCCAAATAAATGAATTTTATGTTATCATGTGTCACTAGCCACCATTGCAATGGTTTCTTTGATGCATGCTTGTATCTCACTCATTTTAACTAGTCTTGTGTTTTTTTACTCTAAAAATACCATTCAACACTAATGCTTCAAGGAAATATCCATTGAATCATAATGGCATCCATAGCCAATCTAAATATTTGTCTCACACAATTTTTATAGAGGTTTGGTTATATGACCATTCAACATTATTTTCACTCCATGTAAGCCTCACATGGCTTCTTTTTCCTCACTCTTACATGTTTTCAACTATTGTATACCCACATCCTTAGAATTTCCTTTAAAGGGAAGGAATTCTACTCCCTTATCTATATGACTCTTTTACATTTTTTAATCTATTACAAGCCTATATTTAGAAGGAAATAAATTGATTAGAATGGAATGATATTATTTTTCAAAAATATTTTATTGACTATCTTTACACACTCCAGTTGCATTCTTCCACATTTTATAATTATGTCTAGTAATCATTACAATTACACCTTTAATGAAATTTATTTTTCATTTTATTGTATGTATGTTAGAAAATGTATGACATATGGTTGAATTATACCATATATTATTGCTTCAATTATTCTAGACATCTCATACCTTGTAACACCCACCCACCTCCTTATTAACTCTAAAACAACCACCCATTTAATCAAATTCATAATCTTTATATACATACATGTGTGTATGTGTACACACACATACATACAAACATGCATACACACATATACCTTTTTAAATTTAAATTATTATGGATAACAAAAACTAAAATCCACATTAATATTTTAAGATCAAACTCAAAGAGTAAAGTTTAGTTAAAGACCACCAATGAATAAAGTTCAAAGGACATCATAAGGTTTAGGTAGTAAATTTTATTATTCTTTCAAAAAAATACACAAACCATAATTATTAATAATCATATTACTAACCTTCCTAACCTTTTATGGATTGATGAATAATTTCAAATTGGTCCAAACTCCATTATATGGACAATGTAGTACAATTTCTTGATTGACTAATCTAAGAAGAGGGAATAAAATTTGAAATGACTAAATAGATTCCAAAAAAAATACCCCATGATAACCCACCATGTTTTACATTAAGAACACAAGAAACATGAATAAAACATCAACCCTAACAATGGTGATGACACATGAAGGAAAGGAACATAATACTTATCTAGATGAACACTACATCTTCCTCCCCATATAAGAGACTTATTTTGTATATGATATTGAAATCAAAATTTCAATAAAGGTTAACATGAAAAAAAGGTATAAATGGGTCACTAATGCAACAACACAAGTTTCCTTTAATACTATAGCACACGTCACATAAGGAAGAGAAGGATAAATTGCCAAAATCTTCAAGTTCTATGAATATTGATAGTTATTTTTTTCTTGGAGAACTCTATTTTTGTGGTTGACCAAATCCAAAAAGGTTTAAATAATTTGATTCTTAAAATTTTAAATAATGTATAATTATTTTTAAATTGCAATAATAATGTGTGGAGTATGGAAATGTTACCTAGATTTTTTATGAGTAAACAATTTATTTCCATACTCTAATATGATTTTCAAACAAATACATATAAATTATAGTATTAAAATTGAATCCCAAATAGATGGTAAGAGTGATGGTTAGAGTGGGCAATTTTGAAATAAGGATTGAGCAGGAAAATTTGAGGGAGACCGGTGCAGGGTTTAACGGGGAAAATCTACAAGATGGCAGGAAGGATGCACTATTCACAATGAAAAAGGAAAAGGTGGAGCTAGATACGGGACCCCCTATCACATGGGCACGGTGAGTGGTCAAAAAAGTAGTCAAACAGATATCTTCTATCAATATCAGTCCTATTTGTAATGAAAATGGGGTTTTCTTTGAAATACCGAAAATAATTTCCAACTAGGTGAGTTCTTCAATGTGCAATACCATTTTAGCCAAGATACCTAGAAGCAAGCCTAACATTAAGGTGTTTAGAAAGTGGGAAAATAGAAAGTGGATGCTCAAAGGTTCGATGGAAATAGTAGCAAATGCTAATTCCTTTTTTTTATAAATCTATCCTTGGAGGAAAACTTCTTAAGAATCCTTGTCAGAGGACCATGGTTCATGGGTAGAGTAGTGGTTCTAGTTCAAAAATGAAAACCCTATTTCAATCCTTTGGAAATAGTCATTAATGAATATCCTATCTAGGCTTTTTTTTTTAATTTATCTCTAGATTATTTGGAATCTGAAATCTTATAGGGGATTACAAAATTCATTAGGAATTTGGTCATTATAGATCCAGTTACCTGTGTAAAAACCAGACTTCTATTTGCATGGTTCTGTGTAAATGTATCCCCTGAGAATCCCTTACCCAAAAGAATTGATATTAAGGTACCTTGGGGGATTCATACCCATAAGATTGAATATGACTTTGCACCATGCATGTTCTTCTCATGATTCAAGGTAGGCGACAATATAAAATATTTCCCTAAAGCCAAAGAGGAGGCTGCCCAAAAATCTCTATTAAAGAAAAACAAAGGCATCAATAAGGATGATTTGAAAGGAAAGGGAATCATGAAATTAAATGGAATTTGATTATCAAAGCTAAATCCTTCTTGAATATAGATAAATAAACCATTGGAAGTTAAGGACCGGATGTCAGAGGACCCAATACAAAATATAGGAAGAAGCAGTTGAAGTAGATCAGGAGGAGGTCAACAAGATGGAAGAAAATCAAGAACCGGAAAAGGGTTATTATATAGTGGTTTTTGAATATTGTCAGGAGGATAGTATTGTTGGATCTATAGTTTAGGGCACTATGGATGCAAAAAAAATTTCCCAGAGACCAAAAGAATCACTTATAGTAAGAAATATGTTCAAGATCTTAGATTTCAATTTGGAGGACATTCCTACAGTGGAGGAGGATATCCAATGTGCTCATCATTCCTATGTGAATGTTCTACAAGAAACTTTAGTTGAGTATAATGTTGTTATATAATTGGTAAAATAAAGCCCCATAGAGGTATGCTTAGATTTCTAGGTCCCAGAGACAGTTAATATACTATCTCCAAGATAAAAACCAACTCTGAGAACTAGATCAAAGGTAGATGTAGGAGCCAATAAATCATCTCCTAGAAGACTATCTGAAAAGGAGAAGAAGGAGAGAGTGGAAAGGAAGGAAATTATGGAAGGACACCAAAAATTATTGACGGTAGGTCAAAAATCCTCCCACTCTAAATGATTTGTTTATCTTGGAATATAAGGGGACTAAACTAGCCCTGTAAGCACATGATCTTTTTAATTTCAAAATGAAGGAGAAACCTGATGTTATAATGTTACAAGAGAATAAGATGGATGGGGATAAGATGAAAGATTTTAAGAATTTCTTTTGGGAAGAAGATGGTTTCCATTATCAAACCCTTAGGTAGGAGATTTTGGAGGTATGTTGTGTATGTGGAATAAGAATAGCTTGGAAGGCTTCCACCTCATCAATAATTCAACATCATGTAACCCTTTGTTTTACTAAAATTAGCTCTAGAAAACAGTTTATTCTTTCAAATATTTATGCACTTAAAACTACTACTAGAAAGAGGTTTCCTATGGGAATAATTGACCAGCTTCAGAAGGATTTTTAGTGATTTAAATTGGATCATAGGAGGAGATTTTAACACACCTCTTCTTCCTTCTAAAAAGAAAGGATGGGTCAATGTGTTCACGGAGAGTATGGAGGACCTTGGGAACATTTTTGGGGTGGAATGAATTAATGGATCTAAATCTTAGTGGCTCAAAATTCACATGGTATAATAGGCATGAAGGTGACAATCTGATCCAAATCAAACTGAGACCATTTTCTTGTTAATATCCAATGGATTCAAGAGAAATAATACAATTTATCCTCTCTAGCTCACATCGGTTCGGACCACAATCTCTTGATTCTTAAATTCAACACCAGAGAGCAACCTATTGGAAGACATTTTAGTTTTGAAAAAATGTGGACCACTCATCTGGAGTCGGTAAAAAATATAGAATAATGGTGGAGTATAGAAGTCAAAGGAAATAATATGTTTAGGGTGACTTCCAAACTTAAAATTATTAAGGTCAACTTCAAAACTTGGAATAAGGAGGTCTTTGGAAATATTTTTATCCAAAAAAGTAGCATAGATTGAAAATATAAGGGCTATGGAAAAAGATATGGAACATGGAGGATGGAACACGAAGGATAAAGTAAAAGAGAAATATATACTTGTTGAATACCACAATACTCTATGTAGAGAAGAGATATATTGGAAACCGAAATCAAGAATTACTTGGCTTAAAGAGGGAGATAGGAACACCAAATTCTTCCATATCTCTTCTACTATAAAGGATAATAAAGGAAAAATCCAATAAATAAAGAAATACAATGGTGAAATGGTTATGAAGGACAAAGGATATTTCTAATACCAATTGTTTCCTTCTTCAGGAACTTGTTCTATTAAATATATTCATGGCTGATGAAATATCCAAATAGGAGATTATTAATCTTTTTGAGCCTATTATTAGTCAAGCTAAAAATAGTGAGCTCATAGCCATCCCTTCTGAGGATGAGGTTAAAGCTATCCTTTATGCTATGGAAGGGGACAAAAGCCCAGGGCTGAATGGTTTCCCTACTTTATTTTTTCAAATGTATTGGGATATTATTAATAACGAAGTGATTTTAGTCGTCCAAGACTTTTTTTGATCTAGTTATTTTCTCAAACAAATTAACCACACTTTTACTGCTGTCATCCTTACAAAGACAGGAGCTAAAAACTTTGGGGGACTTTAGATCTATTAGTTTGTGTAACACTATATATAATCTTATCTCAAATTTTTTGGCTTTCAGATTAAGGGAGAATATTTGTAATTTCATCTCCCCAAATCAAGGGGCCTTTTTACCTTGCAGGAAAAATTCTGGACCACATAATTACTATCCATAAAAATATACATTCAGTGTATCTCTCAGGAAGGGTGGCTATGATTATGAAGTTGGAAATGCAAAAATCCTATGACATAATATCTTCAAATTTCTTGTATCCCCTCCTAACGTGGATGAGCTACCACCCTTACTTCATTACAATGATCTAAGTTTGTAATAAAGAACTGAGCTTATCTTTCATAATTAATGGTAAACCCAATGGTTTCTTTAAATATGAAAGGGGGTTGAGACAAGGGGATCCCCTATCACCTTTCCTCTATATCATAGTTACTAAAAATTTGAGCAGGATATGCTCTAGAGCTGAGAGGGCTAGTACTATGGAAGGTATTAAAGTGGTAAATGGTGTTGAAAACCAATACTTGAAACATTTTGTTGATGATATGGTTCTTTTGGGTCAATCTATTGTTCAGGAAGCTAGGGCTATCAAATTTATCACCAAACAATATGAAATGGCTACGAGGTAGAGGATAAACTTTAGAAAGAGCTCATTCTTCTTCATTAATGTTGGGGAGGAAAAACAAAACATATTAGCTAACATTCCAGAGTCCAACATCAAGAACCTCCCTCATACTTACCATGGAATTCCCCTTTGTGGGAAAATGTTTTAGGAAGGTGGATGGAATAAACTAATAGAAATATTTCATAAAATTCTAGCCTCTTGGAAAGTTTCTCTACTTTCATAGGTTGGGAAAACTCAACTCCTTTAAAGTAGTTTATAGGGAATTACAGTTTTCATTATGTCCATCTTCATCTTACCAGGTAGAGTTAATGAATCTTTTGAAGGAATACA
This sequence comes from Taxus chinensis, assembly GCA_019776745.2. NCBI lineage: Eukaryota > Viridiplantae > Streptophyta > Pinopsida > Cupressales > Taxaceae > Taxus > Taxus chinensis. The sequence continues at coordinate 384,207,929 of CM034154.1, forward strand.
TAAACAGTTTCTATGGAATAGATCAGAGGAAAAGAACAGAATCCCCTTAGTGGCATGGGAAAAATTCACTCAACCAAAGTACAAGGGTGGCCTTGGATTTAAAAACATTCAACACATGAACGAAACACTTATAACCAAAGTGAGTCGGAGACTACATAAAGAGGAAGGAACATGAGTTAAAATCCTGAAAGAAAAATATTTGTGGCCCTTTGGTAGAATTTTGGATGTCCTATTTGATATGGATATTTGTAGAGGATCTATCTTCTAGAATAACCTTTGTCAAACCAGAAAGATGTTGTTTGAAGGAAGTAAGTAGAACCTCAAAGATCAATCTAAGATAAAATTTTGGGAGGATCCTTGGATTGAAGATTGAGTCCTGAAATATGTTAAACCATGGAATGAGCTTTGGCCTTTTTTCATTCAAAAACATGGGGATTTGGTCTATAACTATTTGGATGAAGAGAGGAAGTGGATTCCCCTCCTCCCTCCCTGTCACTTTATTGGGGATATTCATCCTTTTCATGATCTAAATAAGAAACTTAAGGATTATCATATTCCCCATGATAAAGCACAGGATGAGCTGATATGGAGAACTATGGAAAATGGGGAGTATGGGGTTGAATATAGATATCTATTAAATTTTGAACACATTGAACCTACTAGGCTTTGAAGGAAGTTCTATAATAAGAATCTTATTCCCAAAATTAATATCTTCGTTTGGGAAGTTGTTAAAGGTAATATTTTTATTGTGGATAGGCTTAGAAAAAGAAGAATGATTATCATTAATAGATGTGGCCTATGTAAATGTAATGAAAAATCTATTCAGCTTTTATTCCTTGAATGCCCCTTTTCATTTCAAGTCTTCTCTCAGGTCCTTGAAATTTTTAAGAAGCACATGGTCCATCCTAGGGAAGTTTCCCTTCTGCCCTACCAATGGAGTTTCAATTTTTAGAATGCTCTAGTTTTAAAAATGTGGAAACTAGATCTTCCTCATACGTTATGGGGGATATGTCTAGAATGAAATTAAAGGATCTTCAAGAATAAGGCTTCCACTTTGGATAAGGTGATCGAAAAAGTGAGACAGTACCTAAAGGAAAACACTCAGATTTTAAAACCCAAATAGACCAGAGATTATCCGGATTGGGAAAAGGGCATCCTTAGGAGCATGGATATCATTCCTAACAACCTTGAGAAGAAGAGAATTACCCAAATTTTCAAACGGGCTAATCCCCCTAAAAGTAGCTTCAATCTCAATTTTGATGGCTTGGAAAATCTAAAGGACAACATTGCTGGTAGCGGGGATCTAATTCGTGACCACATGGGTAGATGCACTAGATCCTACATGTGTCCCATTGGTAATCATACCAAAACCTATGCTGAAGCTAAGGCTATGCTCTGGGGCATCATGATGTGAAAATATATTGTATTGGAATCCATCATCATAGAAGGAGACTCACTGTGTGTAATTAACACTCTTAAGGATTAGAATAAGTGTGGATGAAATATAATTAAAATTATCATGGAGGCTTGTGTCATTTTAAAATAATTTGAGCAAGTGGACATCTAACACACCTACAGAGGTGGCAATAAACCCATGGATGGACTAGAAAACCAAGGTATTGACATGGATTATCTAATGATGTGGCCAGGGACATGTATCCCTTGGGGTCCTAGTAATAATTTTATTAATGATGACATGTATTAGGATGTTGTATAATGATGAATCACAAGACTCTCATGCTTGGTATTTTCAAAATACCCTTCTCTTTTTTAAAAAGGTCATGATTTATTTCATTTGGCATTTCTTTGTTTTTTTTATATTAACGTTGGCTTCTGTATGTTTTAAAAAGGAAAGTTTGAAGGAGCCATGGGAGGTGACAGGGTCCAAACTAAACCTACCCCTTTCCTTTACCTAAAAAATGACAATCATTTTTGAAATTACTACATAAAGGGGGCTTTTCTAGGTACATTTTTTTTCTGAAAGGTAACAACCCTACTCTCCCCATGGATTCTAGAAATGCATGGATTTATGGGGGGTTCAAATTAGGGTATTTGAGGAAGCTATAGTTGAGATAACAGGTCTAAAAATGTATGCGCTTAAAATTTATAACGATAAAACCCATACAAAAGCATGAAATTACCACTTTTTTGAAGCAGGGGAGACCATTGTGGCTAATGATGATGGGTTTTCCTGAATTGGTCTCCCTGAGTGATGGGTTGATGTATGTCTTGTAGTTATGAAATATTTGATCTTATAGGGGAAGTTCTAGAATATTTTTTCAAACCATCTCTCTATCCTTAATTTATTTCGTAGAGACCAGACCATGAGCTTGCCCTTATGCCTTTATAGGTCCTTTCTTTCCAATATTGAGGACTTAAAAAACAAGAAATCTGACATCCCTCTCCATCATGGCTTGATTCTTCTGCTAGTCCAAAGAAGCAAAAATTTTATCCCTACTCAACCTGGGTAAAACAATGAACCTGAGTCAGATCACAAAACCCTGGCTTTATTCCTCAACCACGTGAGGAAAAGGAAATGGAAAGGCCCCTATAAGGGGGTTGTAGATTTCCTATGTAATCTCAAAAATGGGTTCCAGAATGTGGGAGAGACTTCTAGTAAAAGGGATCATGATTTTATGGATTGGGAGGCTAGACTGTTGCGTGTTGAATAGACTAATAACACTATCCTTACTGTTAATAAAAATCTCATATATGAATTGAAGGAGTTCCAACACAAGATTTAAGTCCAGAGAAATATAATTGGGGGTATTCAAGCTGATTTTGTGATGCAGGAACACAGGATCTCTATCTTATAGGATCAAGTGGTCAACAAAGATAGTAAACCTAATATGGGGCTCATGCTTAGTAGTTTCAATAGTGATTATTTTGAGACTGAAGAGAGCTCTAACATGGAATAAGAAAAAACCCAGTTCAAAGACAAGGAGGAGGTAAGCATAAAGGAGTTTGTGTATACTTAGAATGAGGAAAAGGAGGAAAAAATACCAAAGTGTGTGATCATAAAAGTGGCTAGTAGGAAATATGTTGGACCGAGTACTAAAGCTTGCAGCAAAGCCATGGAGAACTAATTGTTGGCCTTTGGTTGACCTTCTTCTTCTTTTTCTTTTGGTGTATCTTTTGTGTTTTTTTGTCAAAAAAATTTATTGATAATATACAAACTTTTTAGAAGCATGGCTTTATATTGTGGTGGTCTGTTGTCAAGAATTTTTGGCTTAACCTCCATGGCTCTTTATTGGTTTTTGTTTGAAACTAACATCTTTTTTGTACAGGGTGTTTTTGGTCCCCATTTGAAAACCGAACTCTTTTTATCTTATCTAAAAAAATTGAATTCCAAATCTCCCAGAAAATTAGAAGACAAATGAATGGGAAAAAAATCACAATGCATGCTTACATTTAGAAATACTATTTAATTTTTAACAAGGATATGACATTTCAATCAAGTTTCAATGAAATAAATGTAGCTATTATAATTTATCTAGAATCGTAGGGAATTTGGTGATATAAACATCAACTTAATCCTTCAATTTACAAGAACCATTTATTAACCAACCAAAACATCCTCAAGTAGTGTCACAAGAGGGTGTAGCACATATTCTTGAGATAATGAGTTTACTTTAATTATTTTAATTTAATTTTATCCCAATCATAATATTACTCTACAATATGAAAAATTATTTAACAATAATTGTCTATTGACCACAAAATTTGATTATACTTCAATAATTTGGTTATATTTTATCATGAAAAACACATGCATTATCGTTCATGAACTCAAATATTCTAAATCGGGATTAAATAACATTTTCATGACCATGACCATATCCAAATGAAATGAAATCATTTGACACACAATATGAAATCCTCCATATTTCTAAAGGGGATAGGAGTACTACACAAATAATTAAGAATTCCCCTACACCTATCCAACTTCCTAAGGGAACCTACATCCATACCTATTCTTCAAGGGATATTAATACCCCACATAAACTACAATAATTTTATAATAACAAGTATCGTATGCATTTTTCAATTTCAAATTCAAAAATATTCTACATTGATCATAAATATCAATCAATTTTGGAAAACATTTTTTTAGATAGATCACAACACATAACATTTTTCACACCAAGTCACCTGAATAAGATAGGGACATCATAAGAATAATATGCTAACCACATAAAACAAAAATCCACAAAAAGGTTTATAATGTATCCAAATTCATATGTAAGTGGTCACAATATAACTAAGGGAAGGGGTGTCAACATAATATATCATAAATTCTATCAATGAGTACCTACATCCATTCTTTTTGAAATAAAATTGAATACCCATGACCAAATAATTCAAGAACCTTCCAAACTCCCTTGGGTCACCTACATTTTTCTCAACCATGTAATACCTAAGGGAAAAATCTATAAGCCTTATGACACTCACACACATCACTCTATCATAAAAATATGTATTTCTCCATATATACTTACATAGTACAACACACTAATAACCAACATTTTAAACCAATAAAAAAAAAAAATCCAAGATAAAGTGTGGCTAAATATCCATAATGATCTAATTTCTATTAATAAGGCACAATAAAATATAATAATTTCTAAACAACCAAAATCTATGAAAGTGAACTAAATTTCAAAATATCAAAAATTAAGAAAATGAAGGAAATAAAAAAGTTAAACTTTTCAAATTTTTAAGAAAAATTAATGCAAAAGTGGCTAAGTATGCCCGTAAATCTATTATAGTAAAAATAAAGCATCACTAGTTTGAAATCAAAACCAAATAAGTTGAAAATTTCACAAGATAATATAACCTCCTAATCATCTTAATGTCATCATACCCAAACACTCCATTACCATTTCAACACCACATCATGGTTAACTTTCATCCATCCATTTTCCAAGGAAATGGAATACCCATTATTATTTAATTATAAACACCCACTTTTAATAGGTATAGTGAGATAATAATAAGGATATTTCAATAACACATATCATTAATATATATATAAAGGGACAAAATGATGTAATAATTAGGAGGATATAAAACTTAACAATAGATATTTAGTTTTTGCACAATAGAGAAATTTTGGTTTCACGATAGTATGAGAAATGTATCACAATATAAATCTTGATATATAAGAATTCCATAATAGTGTCTTACATATGGGTACAACATAGTAGTATTGTTTTACCAAATGTATGTCCACATTAACATAGGTGTAATCTCATCACATAAAAAAATGGTAATATATAATGTGCTACATATGTCTCACCCATATAATCACACACCATTATTTAGATTCAAGTATGTCCCAGATGTTCTATATTATAAATCTATAAGCAATATCTATAAAATGTTGGATGTTAATTTGGAGGAGGATTTTCAATGGGAATAGGAGGCCTTGGAGATGATGAAGAAAGTGATCCAAACTAGTAGCTTGGAGGGTAAGGAAGGAGCCAAAATTAGTCCATTTAAGGAAGCAATACAAGATGGAAGTATGGAAGAAAATCAAGGAATAAATTACAGTCCAACTAAGGTGTGCTTAGATCTTCACATCTCTAAGTCTAGGCCATCCCCAAATTGGATACAAACACCTAGAACTAGATCCAAGGTAGATGTTGGGGATAATAAGGCCTCACCAGGAAGACCTTCAGAAAAGTAAAAAAAGGATAAGGAGACAAGGAAAGACATCATGGAGGGTTGTCAAAAACCATTAAATATAGGTAAGAAATCCTTCCACCATAAATGATCTACATTTCTTGGAATATTAGGGGCTTAAATCATCCCAATAAGCATAGAATTTTGAGGGATTTGAAATTTAAAGAGAAACATGATGTGATAATGCTACAAGAAATCAAGATGAATGAAAATACGATAAGATATTTTCAGTCTATTCTTTGGAAAGAATCTGGATTTCCTTTTCAACTGTCGACGGGTGCCTCTGGAGGGTTACTGTGCTTGTTGAAAATATATATATTGGAAGGATTCCCCCTTATCAATATTCAACACCATTTATCTATTTTCTTTACGGAATTCAGTACTAGAAAATAGTTTATTGTATCAAATATCTATTCCCCCAACACAATGGTGGGTAGAAGAAAAATTTGGGAGCATCTGACCACCTTCAGAAGAATTTTTAGTGAATTAAACTGGATCATCGGTGTTGAATTCAATACTTCTCTTATTTTGTCTAAAAAGAAAGGTGGTATTAATGTTTTTACTGAGAGTGTGGAGGATATTAGTAACTTCATGGGGTGGAATGCTTTAATTGATTTTAACCTAAGAGGCTCTAGATTTATATGGTCCAATAGGAGAGAAGGGGTTAACTTAATCCAAATTAGGTTGGATCATTTCTTGGTTAACACTTAATGGATTCAGGAACAAAAATATTCCTTATCTTCTCTTTCATACATCAGGTCAGATCACAATACTTTGATCCTCAAAATCATTATTAGGGAGAACCCCGTTGGCAAACCTTTCAAGTTTGAAAAAGTGTACTACTCATCCAGACTTGGAACAGAGAATTAAGGACTAGTGGAGTATAGAGATGAATGGAAACAACATGTTCAAGGTGACCTCCACGCTCAAAAATATTAAAACCAATTTGAACGTATGGAATGAGGATATTTTTGGAAACATTTTCCTTAGAGAAATTAGAATAGTAGAGGATTTCAGAATTCTTGAAGAAAATATGGAACAAGGGGATTGGATCTCTAAGGACAAAGAGAAAGAGAAGATCCTTATCTCTAACTATCATAATATTCTTTATAGGGAAGAGGTGTACTAGAAATAATAATTGAGAATTAGTTGTCTAAAGGAAGGGGACCGGAACACCAAATTCTTTCATACTTCTGCGACTATTAAAGCCAAAAAACTTCGTATTCAAGAATTCAAGAAGGAAAATGGGGATTTGTTCACTGAGGAAAAATAAATAGCTTCCACCATTATTTCCTATTTCAAAAACCTCTTTGCAGAGGATATTATTAATGTCAAGGTCACCAAAGAAGAGACTCTGAATCTTTTTGATCCTGTTATCATTCAAAGTGAGGATATGGAGTTTATTGTTATCCCTTCTAAAGAGGATATCAAAGGTATTCTAGATGCTATGGAAGGTGACAAAATCTCGGGTCTGGACAAGTTTTTGGTTTTTTTCTTCTAACTCTATTGGGATATTATCAAGAATGATGTCATCAATGTAATCTAAAAAAAAATTCAGGTCAGGCTACATTCTCAAACAAATCAACCATACCTTTCTAGCTCTCATACCTAAAAATCTTAGAGCTAAGGATCTCAATGATTTTAGACCCATAAGACTCTGTAACACCATTTATAAGATTCTATCCAAGATATTAGCTTTCATACTAAGAGAGACTCTTAGTAATTTCATTTCTCCCAACTAAAGGGCCTTTGTGCCAAGAAGATAAATTTTGGACAACATAATCACAATTCATAAAACCATTCATTATGTGGAGCTTTCAAGCAAGGAAACTATGATTTTGAAGCTGGATATGCAAAAGTCTTATGATAGGGTTTCTTGTATCCCATTTTATCTAGATTGGAACATCATTCACATTTTATTAAAATGATTAAATACTATACTAAAGATCTGAGTTTCTCGGTTATCATCAATGGGAAACCTAATGGTTTCTTCAAATCTAAAAGAGGCCTGAGAAAAGTGGATCCTTTGTCCCCATTTTTTATATAATTATGGTTGAATCCTTGAGCAGGTTATGCATTAAATCCCAGAGAGAGGGTAGTATAGAAGGGGTATAATTTTCCCATGGTGTAGAGAACCAATGTCTGTGGCAATTCATTGATGATACGGCTCTTCTGGGACAAGCTGTTGTTCAAGAATCCAAGACTATCAAGGGTATCAACAAAAAATATGAAAGAGCTACTAGACAGAGAATGAACTTCAGGAAAATTTCTTGTTACTTCATAAATGTTGATGAAGATCAATAGTATAGACTGGCCACTATCTTGGAATGTAACATCAAAAATCTCCCAGATCTATATTTGGGAATTCCTTTATATGGAAGAAAAATTGAGGAAGGTGGTTGGAATAAACTTATTGAGAGATTCCATAATAATTTGTCTTCATGGAAAGGATCCTTACTCTCTCAAGAAGGTAAAGCTCATCTCCTTTAGAGTAGTTTGTAAAGCATATCAATCTACATCATGTATGTTTTCATTCTCCCAAACAGATTCATTCTCAGCTCCTTCAGATTAGTTTGTAAAGCATACCGATCTACATCATGTATATTTTCATTCTCCCAAAATGATTCAATAAATCCATTGAAGGTATCTAGAAACATTTCCTTTGGACTAGATTAGAGGATAAAAATAGAATCCCTCTAGTCTCCTGGGAAAACGTTACTCAACCCAAAGACATGGGTGGCCTAGTGATCTATAAACTCTTCAACTTTGGAATTATCCATAGAATCAAAATTAATCATTGTTGTTCTAATTTCTATTAGAAAATAATAGAGATAGCTAGTGAATGAATTATACTTGTGTTTAGAATCAAAAATTTGCAGAAAGGGAAAGAATATAGACTAATACACCAACAATTTTTTCCTGGAAAACCTCCAGAGGAGGAAAAACCAGTCAAGAAGGGAAATTGCTCTTTCTTCCCACTTTTATCAGCCAATTCAATAATAAGTATAGAAATTACAATAAGTATGAAAGAGAAGTAGATAATATCTCACACTTCCTCCCAGTTGCTTGCTCTAACTCAATCATTCCTTGCTTCTACAAATCAAAATTCCAACACTAAGAGCTTCTTACTCACTTGATTTATGATTCGATGATCTTTTTTCTCTTCCATAACATACATTTAAAGCCTTTCTCATGTCTTCCTATGCACTGGAGAATGGGAAAGGTCATAGAGGAGAAAGGAAACAAACAACCTTTCAAATTCTAAGGTTGTTCATTTTTAGATTTTGTTTTCTATCCAAGAGAGCCAAGACCACTGCCCTGTGTAGATCAGCAATCCTAGAACTTCCATCCTAGTTGGACAACGGTTCTGTAACCGCCGCCCTACACAAGGTGGTAGTCCTGTTACTTAAAATATAGAACCTTCGTGTATCATTTTTTTCTTCTTTTTGTTGGCTAATTTGATAAAGTAGAGTCATTTTGGATCCCTATGGATCACACCTCCCCTTCTTAGGAGGCTTTTAGTCCCAAAAAATCTTAGTGGGGGAGTAGATGAGGAAATAATTCCCTTACTCCTTCGAGTACCACTGGGCCTGCCTTGGTGTCTTTCCTTTCAGTCCAATATGACAAGACTCATGTGGACCTCTCCTAGTCTCTCTGACCTTTTACTGTAGTACTATGTCCTCCTCCAATTCTCCTTGTGAGTCCAAGACACAACCCTCAATGGAAGGTAGTAACTATAGTTCTTCATCTTCATCTAGCATGGATGGCTCATATAGGTGCAAGTTCTCATAGTTTACTATAGAGTACATCCTCATGAATGACGGTAAATCAAGTCAAAAGGCATTTTCTCCAACCTGCTCCAATATGGTGAAGGGTCCATATCAGAGTGGCTTGAGCTTCCGTGCTTGACCTTGTAGTCTCTCCTTGTTCAAGTAATTCCAAACTCTATCTCGAACATGAAGCTTATGTTCCCTTCTATGTTTATCGTGCCTAGCTTTGTACTTGGCCTGAGATTTCTCTAGCTATTCATTGACTTTGAGATGGATTTTTCAGATCCTCTCAATGAATTTGTTTGCTCTAGTCACCTCTGTGTCTCATGTATCCTTCTCATCATGCTATCAAACTGCTATGTCTAGCAGATTTATAGGTAGATATCCCAAGCATGCTTCAAATGGTGACTTCATAGTAGATGTGTGTACTGCCCGGTTATAAGAATGTTGAATGTAGGCTAAAGACTCATCCCAAATCCTTGGTTTTTTGTTGTTATACCCTCTGATCAACTGTACCAAAGCTTTGTTTACCACCTCTATTTTTCCATCTATCTGTGGATGGAAATTTTTTTCTCCTTTATAACCTGATATCCATCTTGTCCCACAAAGTAGCCCAAAACTTCCCCAAGAACATGGAATCCCTGTCAGAAACAATTGACTCTGGAAAACCAAAATGTACCCATACATTAGTAAAGAAAATATATGCCGCCTCATGTGTTTTTACTATCTTTCCACATGCCATAAGAATATACATCTTACTAAATTTATCAACAAAAACATAGAGATAGTCATGGCCATGTTTAGACATAGGTAATCCTCCTAAAAAATCCATATAAATGTCCTCCCACAGACGAGTAGGTACTAGAAACGGCATATACAAACCTTCCTTCCTAGTCTTAGGCTTGCTAGTACAAAAAAGTTTACATCCCCGTATAAATTTTGATACTTCTTATTGCATATTGGGCCAATACACGTACCTTTGCAAGTGGGATAGGGTATTACCAACACCGAAATGTCCTACTACTTTCAAGGTATGTGCTTCGCTCATCAATAGAATTCACTCTTCTTTTGGCACGCAAAGTTTCCCCCATGGGTAGACCATCCCGTATTTGAGATAACAATATTCAATCCCTTTCCTTTTAGGCCCTTGGGACTTCAACTGCTGAAATGTTACCCCAAATTCTTTGTCCTGGGCATATGCCTCTCTATAAGCTTCCTTCGTGAAGGGCTCGATCTGAGAGATAGTCACCAAAAAGGAAAACTTCTCCTATGTGGGTGGCCTAGACAACATGTCTGCCACCAAGTTTGTACTAACCTTCTTGTATTTGATCACCAGATGGAACTACTGAAGGAAATCCATCCATTTTTAGTGCCTTGCATAATGTAATTTATATTGTGCTTGCAAATACTGGAGAGGTTTGTGGTTAGTGTGCACAATAGTTTCTTTACCCAACAAATAATGCTTCCATTTTTTAATTTCTTAAACTAGTACATACATTTCCTTATCACATACTGAATATCCTTTAACTGCTGAAGTGAAAGTTTCATAATGATAACATACGGGTTTACCTCCATGAAGCAACACTGCGCACATGGCATAATCACTGGCATCTGTCTCTACTTCAAAAGGCTGCTGCAAATTAGGAAGAGAAAGTACTAGAGCATGACTAGTCTTATATTTCAATAACTTAAAGGATTTATCTTTTTCCTTACCCCAGTCAAAACTCTTGCTCTTTTTGGCCACTATGTGTAGAGGTGTTACAATCACGGAGAATCTAGAAAAAACTTCCACATGTACTGTACTAATCCCACAAAAATCCTAGTCTCTGTGGCTCCTATTGGTGTTGGGAAATTAGTGATGGCTTCCACCTTCTTTGGATCCACTCGTAGATCTCCTCCTCCAACCATGTGCCTAAGATAGATAAGGGACTGTTTGGAAAATTCACATTTCTTCATATTACAAAGCAATTGTTTCTCCCTGAGAACTTGCAAGACTTGTTGCAAATACGTTAGATGTTCTTCCCATGTGGAACTAAAAATCAAGATATCATCTAGATATATAATGTCACATTAATCTATGAAATCCTGCAATACATCATTCATCAATCTCATAAATTTAGTGGGATCATTGCATAATCCAAAAGGAAGTACTAACCATTCATATAAACCCTATTTTTTAAGGCATTCTTCCATATATCCTCCTCCTTCATTCTGACTTGGTGATAACCTGACTTGAGATCCAACTTCGTGAAAAATTTGGCATGCTAAAGCTGGTCCAAGAGATCATCTATGTGGGGAAGTGGATATTTGTTCTTTATGGTGGTCTTGTTCAAAGCATGGTAGTCGATGCACATTCTCCAAGAACCATCCTTCTTTGGCACCATCACAATAGGAAAACCACATAGTGAGGTGTTCAGATGTATTACCCCTTAGTATAGTAGTTCCTAGAGTTTTTTCTTTACTTCATTACTCTCGAGTAAGGATTTCCTATACAACCCAATGTTCGATAGAGGGGATTCTGACAATAGCTGAATATCATGCTTTATTTCTCGTTTTGGTGGTAACTCGCTAGGAGCCTGAAATACTTCCTAAAAAGACTAAATAATACTATCCAAATCATGCTTTCTCTGGTTATAAATCTCTGTAACTTCTACCCCATCTTATTTATCCTTCAATTAAAGTAAACAAAACTGAATATGATTTACTTGAGTAAGTCATTTTTCTTGGTTAGCATTTACCATAGTAACTCGTGTCTTATGTTGGTGTGCCCAGATGTTGTAGGTGATCCCATCCTTGACCCATCCGCACCAGTTTTCCCTCCTCATAAATATAGCATTCCTAACATACAAGTAAGGACTCCCAAATACAACATCAAAAGCATCAATTCGAATAACATCAACTTCAAAAACATCAATATATTGGGAATTTATCCCAAACTTTACCTTACATCTTCTTATCACCTAAATTTCAACACCCTTCTTCACCCAACCCAAAGGATAAGGGTGAGGATGCTCGTAAGTCTCAAGACCAAGCTTCTTTACAACTGCTTCAGAAATCAAGTTAGACTAAGAACCGGTATCAACCAAAGTGTTTACCTTAGTTCTCTTGATCTGGAAATTGATCTGGAATAGTCTACTCATCTCCTCTTCTTGGCTGTCCATGTTGGTGGCCGTGCATCCAAACCTCTCATCTATATCAGAGTCATCTTTGATTTCCACCTCCCCTTCTATTTTCACATATGTCATGGACTTCTTTGATTCCTTGGTTTGGTTCTTTAGATGTAATTTTGTATGCAACTTCCAACATGTAGCGTCAGTATGACCATTGATATCACAGTTCTTGCAAAAATTCTTGGGATCTTTACAAGTATTCAAAGTAGTGGCAACTTGTTTACCTTTCCCTTTCCACTTACCCTTGTTACTTGTTTTCCCAAACTCTTTCTTCTGCTGATTTGTTGACTGTTTTACCATTTTCTCTGCTTCTCCTTGCTTCTTTTCATCATCTATGTAGTACGCCTGTACGCATGCTTCATTGAGATCTTTGGGTTTTGTGGAGATGACTTTTATTTGAAGGTGAGTGTGAAGTCCTCCCAAGTACTTGGTCAGAATATCCTCATCCTCTAAGTCCATGTTAAATGACATGGCTTGCCTCTGAAACTCTTTAGTATATTCCTACACACTTTGAGCACTTCCTTGTATAAAATACTACTATTTAATCATTTGGTTAGTCTTATGGCCAATAGGATAGAAGTTAGCTCTAAGTAGTTCTTTAAATTCTTTCCAAGATTTCACAATATGACACTTTTTCTTTTCACAAGTGGATAGATGGGTTTCCCACCAAACCAGATCGTGTCCTTCCATTTTGAGATATGCAAAGGTGATCCTCTATGCCTCAGTGACATTATGGATGCTAAAGTAGACTTCTAACTGTTTTAACCATTTATCAAGCAACTCCGCATCTACTTTTCCTTCAAATCTTTTAATATCAACTTTTGTTTCAACTTTAAAAGGAGTATGATCAGATTTTACCTTTTCTCTTGTGTTAGAAGTCTCTTCTTCATTATCTTCCCCATAACTTTCCTCATGGTGGCTCCTTCTTAGGCCAAACTTTTTAGCTAAGCCTTGAACCACTGATTCCATGGAGTCTTGTTTGATAGAAGTTATCTTCTGTAAATCAGCAAGATCTTCTTTCCTTCTAAACATCCTATCCATAATGGTCTCCACCATCTTGATTCTATGGACCAAGTTCTCTTCCTCCATTTTTCCCTAAATTTTCTATTTCCACTTCTTTGTAGAAATTTCTGGATCGCAAGATAAAGCCTCTTCACCTTTAGATATCGTCACTGTCATAAAAATCCGTGAATGAATACCACAATCCTTGATAAGTGTAAGCTCTAATACAAAAATGATCTGTAAACTCTTCAACTTTGTAATTATCCATAGAATCACAATTTATTGTTGATGTTCTACATTCTATTAGAAAATAACAAAGATAGCTAGTGAATGAATTATACTTTTGCTTAGAATCAACAATTTGTAGAAAGGGAAATAATATAGACTCATACACCAACAATTTTATCCTGGAAAACCTCCAAAGGAGGAAAAACCATTCGGGAAAGGAAATTGCTCTTTCTTCCCACTTTTATTGGCCAATTCAATAATAAGTACAGAAATTACAATAAGTATGAAAGAGAAGTAGATAATATCTCACACTTCCTCCCAGTTACTTGCTTGCTCTAACTCAATTATTCCTTACTTCTAAAAACCACAATTCCAACACTAAGAGCTTTTTACACACTTGCTTCATGCTTCGATGATCTTTTTTCTCTTCCATAACATGCATTTATAGCCTTTCTCATGTGCTCCCGTGCATTGGAGAATGGGAAAGGTCATGGAGGAGAAAGGAACAACCTTTAAAATTTTGAGGTTGTTCATTTTCAGATTTTGTTTTCTATCCAAGATAGCCAAGACCACCACCTTGTGTAGACCGGTGGTCCTAGAATGGCCGCCTTAGTTGGGTAGCAGTTTTGTAACTACTGCCCTACATAGGGTGGCGGTCCTGTTACTTAAAAGATAGAACCTTTGTGTATCATTTTTTCCTTCTTCATGTTGGCTACTTTGATAAAGTAGAGTCATTTTGGATCCCTATGGATCACCTAGGGCTAAAGAACATTTATTTTATCAACCATGCCCTCATTTCTAACTTGGGATGGAGACTTTACAAAGAATAAGGTATTTGGGTGAAAATTTTGAAGGAAAACTATTTTTTTCCCTTTGGTGGCACTTTGGACTTCTTTAGTGATTTGGATCTTCTCAGGGGATCTATCTTCTAGAAAAATTTGTGCCAAACCAAGAAGCTTCTTATCAAATAGTGTAAATGGAAACTTAGGGACAGGTCTTAGATAAAATTCTAGGAGGATCCTTGGTTAGAGGATGGTGCTCTCAAATCGTTAGGACCGTAGAGTGAGCTATGATTGATCCTTTATATTGAGCGGGGATTCCTTACTTGAAATTACTGGGACAATGACTAGAGATGGATTCGTATTCTCCCCCCCTCATTCTATCAATGTGATATCTAACATTTTCATGATTTAAATAAGAAACTTAATGACACCTTCAGACAGTTTCTAGGATGACATCATATGGAGAAGTATGGATACTTGGGATTACAAAGTTAAATCAAGTTACTTGTCAAATTTTGATAACTTTTCTCAAATCCCTTTTTAGAGGAAGTTCTGGAACAAGTTTCTGATCCCCAAGATCAATATATTTTTCTAGGAAATTATAAAAGGTAAGATACTCACTGTGAATAGACTTAGACATATGGGAATGATCATCATAAACAAATGTGGTTTATGCATAGACAAGGAAGAATCCATCAGTCACCTATTTTTGGAATGGCCTTTCTCATATCAAGTTTTTGCAAAGATCCTCTACATTTTCAAAATTCAACCAGTCCTTCCAGGAGATGTTGGCCTTCTACCTGAGCAGTGGAGTTTCAACTTTAAGAATGATATAGTCAAGAAAATTTGGAAACTGGCTCTGCAACATATCTTGTGGGGTATATGGATTGAACACAACAATAGGATCTTTAAGAAAAAGCTTGATGAGGCTGTGCAAGGTTGTTGATAAAATAACACAAGATTTGAAGGAAAATTCTCAACTTATTAAACCCAAAAAGGTTTGTGTTATCCCTGAGTGGGAGGAGGACATTATTAAAATGTTGGACATTGTTGTCTCTAACACCAGTAAGAGCATGTTGAAACAAGATGTTAAATAGAATAAACTTTCCAAAGGAAGTTTCAAGATCAAATTTTACGGCTTGGCCTATGTTAAGGATAAAGTGGCTGGTGGTGGTGGTCTCATTTGGTATCATAGCAGGAAATGCTTAGGATCCTACATGGGACCCATATGAAATCACTCTAATAATGTGGTTGAAGTGAGAGCTATGCTTTTGGGTGTTAAAATGGGTAAAGACTTAAGGCTTAAAAATATAATCATTGAAGGTGATTCAATGTGCATTATTAATGCCCTCAAATATATTAGTAAATGTGGATGGAAAATAAGTCATTTGATAATGAAGGCACATGCCATGCTTGCATCATTTGCACATGTGGTCATCCAACACACGTACCATAATAGGAACAAGTTAGCAGATGCGTTGGCCGATAAAGGTAATGCCATGGTGGATTTGGTGGCATGGATTATCACATGTATCCCTTGGGGACAACTTAATAAACTCATAAATGAAGACACAAAGTGGGACGTTATGTTATGATGAAGCCTTTAGCTTACACGTTTGGGGTTATGAAAGGACTTTTCCTTTTTGGAAAACCACCCTTTCTTATTTCATTTGTTTTTTCTCCATTTTCTATCAATCAAGTTCTCGTGTCTATACAAAAAATGTCAACTTGCTTTCTAGCTTCATGGGGGTGATAGGGTGTGTAATGAACCATTTACTTTTCTTCACCTCAAGAACAATGTGTCTCTATTTAAATTGTTGCACAAAGGCGGTCTCACTAGATGCAGTTGTCGGCTCAAAGGTAATGATCGTGGCCTTTTTGTAAAAAAATTGATTTCTTGGAAGGATGGCGGTTTTATTTTTAGAGGGGTTCATATTGATGTCTTTGAGAATTCCATATCTGAGATCACTGGGTTAAAATCTAATGGCCTAAATTTTTTTAAAGACAAATATAGAAAGAAACTTGAAATTTTCACTTTCTTTGAAGCTGGGGAAAACATTATTTCCTATGATGATGGTATTGCTTACACCTTCCTACCAAATAGATGGGTTGATGTCTACCTGTTTATTATGAAATATCTAACTCTTGAAGGAAAATTCCATAAAATATTTACTCACCACTTGTCCGTCCTCAATTTTCTCCACTGCGACTAGACTATGAGCTTAGCTTTCTTCTTCCATAGGTCATTCCTCACAACTATCAAGTATTTCAAGAAAAATAAGGTGGATATCCCCCTTCAATAAGGCCTCATTATTTTTTTGGTCCAAAGAATCAAACCTATCATCCCTAATCAAGTCAAGGATCAAGATTTTGACCAAGAAACCCTTGCATCTTGCCTCAAAAAAATTAAGAAGAATAAAAAAAATTATCCCGATGAGGGTGTTGTAGATGTCTTGTGTAATCTCAAGAATGGAATTAGGAATTCGGGGGGAAGTTCAAGCAAGAGGGACTGGGATTTTGTGGACTAGGAGGCCAAACTTATGAGGGCCGAGTCCACAACTAATACCATTCTCACTATCAACAAAAACCTCATAGAGGAGCTAAAAGATTGTTAACAATGGATTAAAACCTAGAATAGACCCATTAGGGGGAATTAACTAGATTATGTTATGTAGGAGCAACGGATTTCTCTTCTTCAAAACCAAGCTACTTTTGAAAGGGCCAAAAACAACATGAAGCTGAGTCTAAGGTCTTCTTACAGTGATGAAATGGATATTGGTGATAGCTTGAGTATGGTTGCGGCTTACAATCAAGGTAAGTCTATGAAGGAGGTTAATGCTAGCACTCAAACTGAGGATCAAGAGGTCAAACGCCCAAAGAGATTCATTATCAAAGTGGTGGTTCATAAATAGTGGTCCGAGCTCCAAGAACCAAATTAGGGATATTGAGAACTAATGGCGGGATTTTTGCAGCCCTTTTCCTTTCTGTTTTTTTTTTTCCTTTTCTTGGTCTTGGTTTAGATACTTTCAAAAAATTGTTGTTAATATGCAAAATGTCATGGCCTTTGAAAGTGGGGAGATTAAGGGTGAAAAAAATTTAGGAAGAAAATAAGTGGAGATAGTGGGTGCAAAAGGAGTGTGAAGGAGTGAAGTGGAATCCAAAGATGAGGATGCATAAAAGGTATCTAATTGAATTTGGTGAATTTACATTTACAGATCCTGATATGAAGAAGTTAAATCAAGAGTTTTCAATGAAGATTCAGGTCATGCATTGGAAGCATTAGGTTGAATGATGGGAGCGGTAGTAGTAGGAATGGAATTGAGAATATGAAGGGGTTGATTGAAGGCTATGGCATCCGAAAAAGAACCTACAAGAGGCACCGAAGTAACATCGTAAGAATTTTTATAAGAAATAAAAGCATGAATAATATGTAGAAGATGAGTGGGATTATCATGCAAACCTTGTCAAAAAAAATTGAGTTTTTCTAGTTTTTCTTGATCAACATTGGTGTCCTCATCATATTATTGTTCACAATCAGATGTTTCAATTTCGTGAAGAGGAACATTTTAAGAGTTTGTGAAGGGGCTTTTCAGTTTTAATCATTGATGCAAAAACCTCAGCCATTGATTTATAAACCCTATGGGAAGATGAAGGAATCTTGAGATGCTCAAAATATGTAAAATGACCACTACGAGTGATGGGAATAAGAATAAAATCCCTATAAATAAGGTGAATTCGAGTGACAGGTTCACCAAATGATTAAAAAATATTGAAATGAATAGATTCCTAAATATGATTACAATGTAGTAGTAAATGAATATGCAATTAAGTACATAATAGACCCAAGTAAATAAGAAATTAAGATTTAAAACCCTAAGTGCAAAGAAGACGTTAAATGACTTGTTTTTTTTCAATCAATCATGGGTTGTGATGAAGTGATGAAATTATGAACAAAGAGGGAGAAGTGTCATAGAGGATCCTGGAAAATTGTGTGAGTACTTGAGCTACTTAGAATGGGGCACCCAGGATGGGTCTGGGGTACCTGTGGGTGCTAAAAACTAGTTCTAGGCACCTATGACTGACAGAAACCTGAGAAAACCTCCTTCATAGGGTTGTAAGATGTTCATTTTCCTTCACTTATTTTCACTAGTATGTTTCACGATGATCACCAATGTGGCTAATAACTTGCAATAAATAATTCACCTGTAGAACCCTCAAAAGCACATCAAATCCCAAAAATAAAATAATGCAAATAAGGGTTTGGATTGTCCTCATATTTCAAACAAGTGATCTTACGACCTGAGTGTTGCACTACATTTTATGCCCAATGTAGTTTTTTGTGTGTGGAGAGATTGTGCCCTAGGTGGCTCTTGTGTGCATTGCACTTGATAGCGAGAAATATGTTTGCATGGAATAAAATGAAATTCCCCTCATATGAAGTGTATGAAGAATAATGTAGTCCCTTGCCCTTGTATGGATGTTATAATGATGCTTGATTGCTCTTTATAATTCCTTTGGATGCAACCTTAGGTGGTGATAGCTAATACTTAGTACTAGTTCCTTTATTATTGTCACATAACTTTATATTTATATGATTCCTTTACTTGAATTTCATAACTAACCCCGAAAATTCTGAATACCAAAAAGATAAGATGCCAAAACGTCTAGAAAGGACCCAAAAGATGTGATAAAAGTACAAAGAGGTTAGAGGCACCCAGAGGGGATGGGGGCACCTAGCACTAGCATCCTGGCTGGGCACTAGTGTCCAGAGTGATAAATGTTAAAGTATGAAAAGGAATATTGGGCTAGAAGAAGTGAAGATCAAGAGAGGCACTAGAAATCAAGAAAATATTTCCAAATACATGGGTCAATTAGTCCTTTTATTACTTGGTAATAATATGAATAGTAGTATGTGATCAGGACTAAATAGGTAGCTAAAGTACATGACTTTATGTCTACAGTTACAACTCTCTTCGGCTCTCCATAAGGTACAATCTTCTTATCTACTTTATGCTACTAAATATTCATTCAATAGGATAAAGTGGGGGGAAATGTAGTCACAAAATCATGCACTTTATACTTACATCATGCCTCTAAGTATTTCATTACCTACATAATTATTAAGAAAGAAGACTAGACATTAACAACACTTATTTTACTCTTTCATTACTTTATCTTTCCCAAACTCTTGTTATTTTCTTTTTTAGAATGATCACTTTACTTTGGGACACTAGAGGACTTGTGAACCAGTTTTGTATTGACTATTATATATTTTGAACATCATGGACACTACCGCCTATTAGGGATCGAAGTGTCCCATGTGTTATTTTACCCTTTGTGCACATTTGTCCTTTTCCCTCATTTTCTTGATTTTGAATTGCTACATCATTTGGTATCTTTTCTAAAGTCTCTTTTATCACTATGGGTCATATTTTTAGTTGTTAATTATGAAATTCAAACAAGGAAATCATATATATACATGAATTACTTACCATTGTTAGGGGAAGGACAAATTTTGGCTGATACTTAATATCTAAAAGAAGAACATTTAAATATTACATTTGGGTTGCATCATTCACTACATGGGAAGAGACATTTCAAAATTTTATCTCACACATTCATCTTGGGGGAAAAATAGTTGTATCTTCTTATCTTGGTGTGATTGGCACAATGTAAACCTAGCTTCAAGGGACACAATTCCAATCACACACATACAAGAACTATATAGAGTTTGAAATATAGTATAACACTCGGTGACAATCACATTTAGGTAACTGTCGATGTTAGTCTGACTCAAATATATGCATTATTTATTTCGTCTAATGTTTGTTTGATCTTTGTGCAGGTATCTAAGGTTTTTTTAACAAGTACAGGTGTGACACAAGAACCCTACAATGACATTGATGAGACAAACAATGCAAGGAAGGAGCTAAGTTTAGAGCCTCAAAATACCAAAAGAAAAGTTGTAGTAGGGATACTAGAAACTTAGTCATTTCCTATGGCGAGAACTCATATCCAAAGAAGCATCAGATCTTAGGTTTCCAGACAGAACTCACATAGTCTAGATCCAGCTTGTCCCAGTCAAGTTCTATCCCATAATCAACCCAAATCTCTAGATAAAAGCTAACTCACTCTTATCTCCTATCTTGTATACTTATACTTTGCATGATTTATCTTGTTTGGTGTTGATATATTCATTTAATCTCAGTCATGTCATAAATATTTAAATTTATATAAATTGCTTCTCATACATGCATTTGTACTACTCTTGTTACCATTTATATCGTTTTTAATCTTTTGTCATCATTAATTCTATTACATTCCATGATTTACACCATGCACGAACACCTTCCTTTTTACAGGTGAAAATTCTTCAATATGGCCACCTCTTCAAAATTTTACACTCTCCTACAGTTTCTCAAACATCTAGTGCATGGACACACATCTTTTATTTTGAGACAAGGGGTCAACATGGTTTTCACACATGCCTCAAAAGAGGGGGAATTCGTTTGGAAATATTTTACACTTACAATAGACACGTGTAGAGTTATGGGGTATGATACATGTACAAATAGGGCACAGTTACTTAACAATTTCATGCAAATGTGCAAAAAGGAAATTAACAGTTTCTAAGCATGAGAACTATACCACTATTAATTTTCTCAAGTCCCATCATTTCAAGGCACCCCAAGTCCATCCATCTAGTCCAAATGACCTCCTAAATAATGTTATATCATCCCCCTAGGTGATTTAGTAAATTCCATTCATTCCCCCTAAGTGATTTTAGGAGTTCATTTGCAAGCTATAGGTTGTTTTAGGAAGGGCTATCATTAGCCTTCCTAAGGCTAGAGAAACCTTTTGGAGCAAAGAATAAGTACAAAAATGGATGTGGAGGTGATTTAAATCTCTTAGGACATCATATAAATGATTCAAGAAGATTTTGGAAGGGCTCAGAGAAGTTGGGGTAGTTTCACAAAAATTAAGGTTTACAAGCCTAGTCAGTACATAGGCCAAAATAGCTGCTAAGATTTGGAAGGTGATTACGGGAGCTCCAGATGGAGTTAGAAGTAAAACATAACATTTTTGGAAATATAATTCCAAGCCCTATAATATGGTGAAATCATATTTTTTAGAAAACTTTGGTGAATCAGTTCTGCAGGAATTTTTTCTCAGGTACAGGTGGAGTACCAAGTCAAAAACCTAATTTTTCAGGGATCAAATGAAATAATCAAGACATGAGACCCCCACCATTAGATTAAAAATAATTTCTAGTCAAGATAATATATAATTTTTCCAAAAATTTTCATCGGGAGCTCAAGTTATCATCATTGCAAGTTGTACTCTTGGGGAGAGTTTAGGACTTAGCCAAATTTTAGGAGGACACATGTTAGCTCCAGGATCTTGGGCACAATTTTGTGTCCCCAACGTCCTTGAGGGTCAAGGAAATCAACCTTGGAAAAATGTAACCATCCCTCATGTGACCTCTACAACCCCATGCGACCATCAGGATTGACACTTCAGCACCCGGGTGTAATTTGGAGCTCAAATCCCCTGTCATTGGATCTTCAGCACATGTCAGTTCCAGTACCACCATGGAATTTGATGTTCCTCACATCCCTTATAGGTTAGGGACATCAAAATTTAAAAAATTCAGCAATCCATCTAGGAGATATTTTTGGTCACCCATGTGACCCATTTCCAGCACCTCTATGCTTTAAAGGTGCATTTTGGAACACTCTTTCCCTATCATCAGATCAATGCCACATGACACCTTCTTTCCCAGCATGGAAACTAATTTCCCTCATGTCCCTTTCAGGTGAGGGATGTCAGGGGAAAAAAATCACCCATCCCCTTCTGTGCATTTTTTCAATATTTAAAATTCGGCACTTAGTCGTTGTTTCCCCCTCATTTCTCCTTCACAACTCCT
Organism: Taxus chinensis; assembly: GCA_019776745.2. Classification (NCBI taxonomy): domain Eukaryota; kingdom Viridiplantae; phylum Streptophyta; class Pinopsida; order Cupressales; family Taxaceae; genus Taxus; species Taxus chinensis. The sequence goes on from CM034154.1 coordinate 384,230,493, forward strand.
CACCGTGCCATGGCCATGTTCTTGCTTGTTCCAGACACTTGATCCAACATTTCCACTCCAAACTAGAACTGTCATCACTAAAAAATCCTCCAATCCCTAAAAATATGTAGGCCTCATATAAAATGGATTGAAATGATGAAGAACAAAGAGAAAACAATATTTTTCGCTAGATGACTACGAAGTCACCCAATCGAAAAATCCTCATATCTTGCAAAATACAAGTCAGGTCGAGATGTTGTCTTTTGTAGACTACCAAATTTTTCAAGGTGATCAAGATGCAACAAATGGGAGGTCAAATGGTTCCCATAATCATTTGTTCCAACAAAATCCTCACTTCGTGCATTGACTCACACTAGTCATATTTCCCATCATTTCGGCAGTGGAAATGAGCTAAAAACTTGCACATGAGCTCTAAATGAAAAAACTATAACAATGGAGTTGTTTTCATCACAAACAGAGAAAAAACCAGACCTATAAATTTTTATCTCCATTAATGGTCGTCATGGCAGCTTCGGTGTGAAGCCACTACCAGGTTAAAATTTCAAAATTTATTTCCAATCATTCTAGCGGGTGAAATCAATTAAAATTTGGAGGATGTGACCACGATGATGAACCAAATCTAGAAAAATATACTCCATTGAAAACCGAGCACCAGAAATCCACTTTCCAAAAATAGTAATATTTCCTACACATGTTTGCTATTTTTGGTAAGTCTTCATCAAAAGTGGCTATGGAAAATGCAAAGTGCACTGAAGATCTCCAAGAAGCCAGAATGATTATCCAAAGTAGAAAACAGTGAAAATGACCACTTACTAAAAATAGTAACTCCCTTATATGGGTGCTTACCAAAAATAGTAAGTCACCCCAAGAAGTGGTCAAAGAAAAGGCGGTGTGCGTAGAATTGAATGAAGATTTTCATCACATCAAGATGATCAAGAAGAAGTAAGAATCACCTCTTACTAAAAATAGTAAGTCTCCCATTTGGGCATTTACTAAAAATAGTAAGTCACACTCAAAGAGCAGTTTTGGCAATATGGGACATTCAGAACTTCCTCACATTAGAGCTTTCCATCAACAAGGATCGTCAAACTTCATCAGGGGAAACATGTTCTCCTCTTCTCTCTCTTCCCTCTCCCCCAACTTTATCTCCCTTGAAATGTTCTAATTCTTCGTTGGGGCTTGCACTTTTTGATATGCCTTTAAGTCACCTAAAAGTGACTTTAGAAATATAATGCAAATTAAGTCGTTGATTTTATAAAAAGGCCTTAAATATTTTGCAGGAATATGAATAGTCTAAAGTTAGAAATAGGGAATATGGAGGGTCATGAAGAAGATGAGGAGTCGATTCTACTCTATAAATTATAAATCCATTATCTTTTCAAGGGTTGGCAATTGATCTTGTAAACTCAAGAGTGCATTGTAATTAGAGAAAGCAAAGGAGATAGCCATTTTCTTCTACTTTCCTCCACTCTCAAGTTTCTTCCATTCCCACACTATGTACAAATTTTTTTTAAGCAATCAATACAAGAAGAAGGAGTTTCTAGCTTTTTTTGACTAAGGGGTTTCTTGATACTTTGTGATCAATAAATTCTATTTGGTCTTGTTGTTATTTGAAGAGTTGTTTCTTCTCATGAATGCATGTGTTTAAATTTCTGACTATTATGTGCAAGAATTTGATTTTCTACCTGCAACATTAGTTCTCCTACCTCATATTCTCACTCTCTTTCCCACTTCCAGAAAAATTCCTCTCTAGCAAGAAATTACTATCTTTACCACAATGTCAGTGGAGTGCCCCTGTTAGATCCTCGGCAATAAGGCCACTACGAAAATACACCTTTACTCATACATGCATATATGAAAGCTACACCAGTTAAGTAAAGGGACTTAGATTCCCAAAGTGTTGGCAAGAAATCCACAAGATTGTCCACCCGATAAATTTTCTCACCAACATTTTTTGGCACCCACCGTGGGGCAGACTTGGTAGTATCTGTACCCAAAATACAACCGCAAGGTCTAAAAATTAAAAAAAAAATCAAATATTAAAAAAAAGAGTACATAAAAATCCATTGTTGAAAGATACACTGTCAAATTCCTGCACGTGACCCTTCATATTCCACAGTGTCCTTTCGTGTTCCCACTACAAAAAGTTTCCAAAAGCTAGCTGAAGGAAGATACATTAGGTTGAAGCAAGTTGAAGAGGTGGTGTTGATTCCAATTGCGAGGCTTTGCAAAATCAGCAAGAACGGATTAGAGATATAATCCATACTTCTTCTCTCAAGCCTCCTCTCCCTCAAGCTCTTCAAGTAGTTCACTTGGAAATCCTATCCAGATTCTGTTAATACCCCCCCTTAAAATTCTCTCATTTTTCAATCACCCTTGAGCATTTAATTCCTCGAAAGAAGAAGAATTTAAATAATAATTTGTAGAAGCAAGAGATGAAGCAAAAGCAGAAACGAAAAATGGAATATGAAGTAGAAATACCCCAACCCATTGTTCCATGGGGAAGAAATATAGGTGTGCATGCTCTTGAACCTCCTCTTCATGATCTACAAATAAGTTCCTGCAAGAAATTTCCAAAGTTCAAAGGTGATGGCACACAACTCCCTAAAGAGCACATATTGGCCTTCACCACATCATGTGGAATTCTTGGTGTCTAACATGAAAGATTTCATTGTAAGATTGTTCCTGGAGTCTCACTTCAAGATGAAAAATGTAGCAGTAATGGTTCTACCTCCTACCTGACCGATCCATCACTTGCTAGAATGACATGCAAAAGGAAGTTTGAGGAAAGATTCAGATTTAATGAGGACTTGTCAAGACCTCCTTGTTCAATTGGACACAAATAAAGAAAGGATAAAATTAAACTATGAGAGACTTTGTGGCTCGTTTTGAATGGTTTCTTTGTAGGATACCTGAAGAAGATTCACCATCTAAACACAATGTCAAGATATTCTTCATCAATTTTCAATCATCGGAGGTAGGATTTCTCCTACAAAGAGTCCAAACAAGGAACATTATAGAAGCACAAAGGATGGCCATTGAAATTGATGACAATATCATCCTCTCTGGAAAGATCAAGAATCCCTTAAAAGGGAAAATCACAACATCCTAGAGATGAGAGAACCAATCCATCGCTGCAAAGGTTGGCAAATGAGATGACATCTTTAAAGAGGGAATTATTTAAATTATTATCTTCTCAAAGAAACAACAAAAATTAGATTGTAGGAGTACCCTAAAGACTTTCCTTGGAGGCCCCACCCGATCAACGTAAATTGTAGAGTAAAGAAATGAAGAAGAACTTGAAAAAGAAAGGTGAAGGTGGCAATTTCCTAGAAAGTGTTGAACTTGAAAGAGAATACACAAATCAGATTTTGTGAGTATTCTGGAGGTGATGAAGAAGATAACAGAATATGCACCCAGTTTCTCATGTGGTATTCACTCATTCTCAATCTCAATAAAGGAACATCCCCCTCCTATTTCTACTAAATAAAAAGAAGATCGATGCTCCTCCTGTGGTGACTCTACGTAAAACAAAATAATCAGTCGAGGATCACCACTTCCTCCTTCCATGGAGTCCGCATTAGTTGAAGCCTAATCCTATAGCAAGTAAGAAGGCTCTCTGTAATTCCAAGTAAGTCTTCTAATGCCTCTTCCTAACTCTAAATCCAAATATTCTCCTATAAAATCTAGTACTTTGAAATCTCCTAGTGTACCTTTCAAAATACCATGTCCTTCCCCAAACATCTACATCCTACTTCCAAACCTATCCTAACTTCTAAAAGTAGTCCTTTACCCCCCTTCTTCTGCATCTGATCCTCCCTTTGACTTCATAGAATATGCAAATAAAGACAAAGTGTAGATTACCGAGATTGTATATTTACATACCCATCATGAACAGTTCGAGAGGTTTGTTCAATACATCAAGAATGGTAGTCTAACACCCAATGATGTAGCTCCTCATCTCTAAAGGCTAATACTACCAAACCCACCTACACCTCCCTCATAGAACATTTTTCATCTGATTGCAACAAAGATTGATAAATTTGAACCTTTTTGTCTCCCTTCTTCTTAGATAATATGTATTGAACAATTGAATAATAGATTTGGGTGCCTTCCATAATGTCATGCTCGTGAAGGTCGCCAAATCTCTCAAACTCACCATGACTCCACCTAGTGGCTCTTGTTACTCTTTGGAGTCAAAATAGGTCCCACTTGTAGGGAAGGTCAAATATGCATAGGTGGCTCACCACTATATTTCTAGATAAGAAAGTTTCAGTGATGATTTTGGTAGCATAGACATTCTGAATCCTCATTCGGAATGTTGTTAAGTAGAACTTTTTGCTGAGACAGTTGGGAGGGAAAATTTAGATGAATTGGTCATCCAAAACCATACCAGTGAAGGGAGACATGATAAATTTCTTCCGAGAATAGAAGATGAGGTACACAGTGTGAAATTTGGAAGCCCAGAAGCTAACATTTTATACCAATACAGCAGGAGGATGAATCTTTTCATAATGAATGAGGAGGAAGAGGATATTCCCATCTTGATAGGGTCAAGACATTCCTTCCTAGAGAGGAATGGACCTTGAAGAAGTCTTTGAGGATATTTGAGTTATAAGAGGGCAGCCCCGAATTTTTGAACGATGCAAATTATAAAGAAGAGGAAATGGTTCTTGATGAGTTTTCAAGCTGGAAAAATCAAGTTTATGTGCTTATCCGTGATAAGGAGTTGTTATCATTCCCATTTGGGGATGAATATGACCTCATCTGGGCCATCTATGGAGAGACGAGAGCATCTTGAGGTGAACCCACGAAAGGTTTGAAATAACTACCTATAAAAGAATTGGTTAGAGCCATAGAAGAAATTGAAGATCTTGAGCTCAGTCTTGAACTCCTGATGTAATCCATGAACCTACAAGATAAGCACGAATCTGATTTGAAATATTCAATCAATGTGAAGTTTGACCATGTTGAAACAAATTCAAGATGATAAATATGATGCCCCCCTGAGCCAATGATTGATGGATACAACGATGAAATGGAGTATATTTTCTTTCCCATTTGAAGAGGAAGATTCTTTCCATGATGAAAAAATTGAAACCAAGAGTTTTGAGGCCTTTGAAGTTGAAGCTCCTCTAGATGGAGAAGTGAGTGATAGAATGTAGCAGATTCCCAAGATAATGAAGTAATCCATCCAGATAGATTGCCTTGAGCTGTCAAAATAAAGATCTTTCGAATGAACATACAAAGATGAACTGCAGGAAGTAACAAAGAGATCTTTGTGCAAGTAAACTATTGGATACAGTAGAAGTTGCGGAAGACCCTAAGCTGATTCTTGATCTCTTAACTTTTGTTATGGCCATACAAGACAATTATGAGGTTACTTCCAATCCTTTTTTCAGTACTCAAGAACCTCACAGTGGAGTAGAGAAAAAGGATAAGTCTAAGGTTTCTCATGGAAAAGAGTTCAATGAGCATAAACCTAGGAAAGAAAAGAATCCAATATGTTCAAGTAATTTGAATGAAAAACAGCCCTGGGGGCAGAAATAGCGATGCTCAATGAGAATCATCTACATGTGGATAAATACGAAAGGCAACTGGACACTATGAAACTTATTTCAAAGAACCTAAAGGCAATGGAATTTCTAAGAAAAGGACTAAGCATCAAGAAGCTCTTGCAGGATCACTCCTACAAAGTTTACATACAAACATGAAATAACCTAGATCTTTCATAAACAGTTAAGGAGAGGATGATACTTTCTAGAACTAGTCAATGACTTTGCATAACATCATCATTCAGTGTTTCCAACCCATGGGTAACTTTTAAGGAAAGAAAAGTACTTCAGTGAAAGTAGGTTATCCCCCACCTTGTACCATAGGTGATTTTTAGGTGTGTTTCCCTTTTTGTTGCATGTCCCTTCCTATTGTGTTTCCTGTGTCTATCTTTTTGTGTGTGTCTGTGTGTGTGTTTCCTTCTTCGCTCTCTTTCTCTCTTGTTATAGATTGTACATGAATCTTAAGGGCCCAATGGATAAGACACTAGTCAATGGATCATATGGTCTGAAATTGAGATTCTAGATTTCTCATGTCATGTCTTCATTGCACTCATTCCATGTTATGTCTCCAAGCTAGAGCCATTTTTTGCCATGTAAATGTGCAACAGGGAAATTGACAATTTCTGAGAATGACAACTATACCCATGTGTTACTTTTTTCAAGTCCTATCATTCCAAGACACCCTGAGTCTATCCAATTAAGTCCAAGTGACCTCTCAACTAATGTTATATCATCCCCCTAGGTTATTTAGGAAATTCCATTCATTCCCCCTCAGTGATTTTAGGAGTTCATTTGCAAGCTACAGGCAGTTTTGGGAAGGGCTATCATTGGCCTTCTTAGGGCTAGAGAAACATTATGGAGCATAGTAGAAGAGCTAAAATAGATGTGGAGGTGATTCAAAAGGTATTTGTACATCATGTAAATGATTCAAGAATATTTTGGAAGGGCTCAGCGAAGTTGGGGCAGTTTTGCCAAAATTAGGATTCACATGTTTAGTCAGTACACAGGCCAAAACAGCCGCTGAGCTTCGGAAGGTGATTTTGGGAGCTCCGGATGGAATTAGGAGAAAAAAATCAACATAAATATAATTTCAATACCTATAATATGGTGAAATATTATTTTTCAGAACAATTTAGCGCATTAGTTCTGCAGGAAAGTTTTCTCAGGTATAGGTGGAGTACCAAGTCAAAAATACTATTTTTCATGGATCAAATGAAATAACCAAGACATATGACCTCAATAATTGCATTCAAAAGTCCATTTTCAGTCAGTATCATATAAAATTTTTCCAAAAATGTCCATCGGGAGCTCAAGTTATCATCATCGCAAGTTGTCCTCTTAGAGCAAGTTCAGGATTTAGCCAAATTTTAGGAGGACATGTGTCAGCTCTAGGATCCTAGTGAGATTTTGTATCCCCAACATCCCTAAGGGTTAGGGACATCAACCTTGGAAAAAATTTCCCATCCCCCATGTGACCTCTAGAACCCCATGCGACCATCGGGATTGACAGTTCAGCCCCCCCGGGTACAATTTGAAGTTCAAATCCCTTATCAACGGATCTCTGCCATGTGTCAACTCCAGGAACACCATGGTATTTTATGTTCCTCATGTCCCTCATAGTTGAGGTACATAAAACCTTGAAAAATGTGACCATCCCTCTAGGAGATATTTTTGGTCACCTATGTGACCTGCTTCCAACCCCTCAGTGCTTTAAAGGTGCATTTTTTAGCACTCTCTCCCTAATGTCAGATCGATGACACATGTTACCTTCTTTCTCACCATGGAAACTAATGTCCCTCATGTCCCTTTTATGTGATGGATGTCAAGGACATAAAAATTCACCCAAACCCTTCTGTGCATTTTTTTGCACTATCTAGCTTGAATGAATGACGACTTAGTGACACATGTTTCCCCCACATAACTCAAGTGACAACTCAATAATCATCCCATTGTAAAGTACAGGTTTTTACTAGTCATACAAACCATGACCTCATGATTTTTTTAGGTCAAACCATCATGGCCATGACTTCAAAAAGATTAAATTTAAGATCCCTAAGATATAATGTAGGAATCACATAAGAGAAGGGGATGGATTGGAATAATGCATTTAACAAATAGAATAATGAATGGTTTTTGATGTCTAACATGACTACGACGTCACCCGATCGAACAAAGCACTCATATCATGTAGAATACAAGATGAATTGAGATGTCTTGATTTCATTTATTAGGGACAATATTTAATTTTGTACCTAATGACATTATGATATTCAACATGATGTAGCCCAAGTTCATGTATAGCACATAAGACAAGTCCTCACTGTCAGTGGTTTAGACTCACATTCGTCAAAGTTTCCCATCATTATCAGCAATTAAAACAAGCTAAGTAACTTACACATTGAGCTCCAAATGAGATTGTATATTGCAATGGTTTTTTGATTTCTCATGACAGGTATGAAGATGGATACTAGAAAGGTAAATTTTGAGCTCCATTAGATGGTAGTTATGGAAGCTTCGTACATAATGCCTTGGTGACCACGTTAATATTTCACAAATTTGTAATTTCTAATCATTCCAGCAAGCTGAAATCAAGTGAAATGTCAGTATAACGTGTGTTTTTTCAACCACTATGAGTCAAATCTAGATAATAATATACTTTATTTTGTAAACTAGAGCTACCGGAAATCCAGTTTTCAAGAGTTGATAAGCTATTTCCTAAGAAAATAGTTTTGACATCAATTTTGTGTAAGATATTCCATCATGGATATTGATGTTAGTGGCATATCAAGGTATTGTATATTCGAAGATCTCCAAGAAGCCAGAATTATTATCCGGTAGTCATATTCTAGTCAGAATATAACCACTGTGCTAAAGGGGAATATAAAGTCCCATATATCAATATCTCTACTAAAAATTGTGCAGTTACCATTAAGAAGTGGTCAAAGTAAATTAATTGTTGCGTAGCATTGAATGAATTTTTTTATACATTGGTCATCTAGATGTTGTAATGCATAAATAGTCAAGGACCAGGTCTTAATCATAGGATTGTGAAGTCTCCCATCTGGGGCATTTACATCAAAAGGGATAAGTCACACTCAAAGAGTAGTTTATGGAACAATGGGACATTCAAAACTATAATAAGGTGCATTAGATGATTTCCAGTGGACACAAGGATTATATTGATAGACTATGAGAATATAGGGGCAATGGGTTTTGATCCTCTTAAAGGATATATATGGTGAGGATGAATATTTATGTGAGACTATGGGAGGAATGTTCATGGATTCTTCAATGAGTGTTGATAGGAAACATTTGGTTATATGCCTTTCACACACCTAATTGTTTCTTGAGAATGATAATGTAAATCATGTCATCCCTCAGAGGATCAATGTGGACTTAAATATGGAGAAAGAATATGAATACATCTAAAGTTAGACTAGTAAGACATTTTGGAGAGGTCATGAAGAACACTGAGGATTCGAGTCAACTTTAGTAAAGGGTTAGGTCCATTTCCATCTCAAATGATTGTTTATGTGCAAAAATCTTTGAAAGATTGTAGAGTGCATTCTAGTTAGCACAAAGGAAGATCATAAAATGGTCAAGGTTGTGCTTCAACAATTTCTCCATCTCTAGAGAATTTCTTCCATTAGGACGATTATAAGTACATACTAGTTTATCTTACACATACTTAGGATGCATCAAGGATTTGATTCCATATTTCTTTGACTAAGTGGATTTCTTCATACCTTTTGAATATGACATAAGTTTGTGTACTTGCAGGAAAATAAGTTAGGTGCAAAAAAACATTAGAAATATGTTCTTCATGAATGCAGGTGGTGAAGATTGATAACTAGTGCTGTACAACACATCTATATTTTATACCTGGGGGCACCATTAATGTCTCCTTGGTCATATTCTCACTCCATTTGACACTTATAGACAGATTCCTCTCGAGCAAATAGTTATAATTCTATCTTATACCACAGGGTCATTGGAGTGCTCTAATTGGATAAAAAGCCAAAAAGCCAGGTGGACAATATACACCTTCACTCGTGCATGAATTTACAGAAGCTACACCATTTTTGTAGAGGGAATAAGATAAGAACATGAGAATTTGGTAACAAATCCAAAAGTTTTTCCACCTGAAAAATTAATCTTGCCAATAACTTCCATTAATAGGACACATTGTAGAAACTTCAAATTTTGATAGTGATAAAATAGTATCCTATATGGAGTGGCACATGTAATTATGGAATCCAAAAAAGTGATAGAAATACAGGAGTACAACAGGATATTTTTTTGTGGAATATTTGAATATCTATAATAAATAGTGCATAGGTAGTTGGGGTAAAAAACCACATAGTACATTTTTTACATGCTAAATGTTTTTCCCAAGAGGAAGTTACAGTTGATTTTCTTAGTATTTGGGGATTTGGAGCTATAACTCCAGGTTTTTCAGACAGTTTTGAAATCGGATACCACTAAAGTCATATCACAACATGAGGAATAAATATGATAAAATAGGGCCATTATTCATTATTGAATTGAAGTTTGTGACTACAATATGTGTGAGAATGAATTACTAGAAAGAATATCCTATCCTGCAGTCAGCAAAATCAGCACACTTAATACTACTATTATACCACAAAATATGTTATTTTATATATGGATCTAGGCCTAAGAGAAAGTATTCAATAATGGCTCATCCCCTATGTCCTTATTGTACAGTAATCAAGCTTAGTCATTGTCATTTGTAGTGGTCTTGTCACATGGGGTCTATGGAAGGTACTCACACAGTTTTGGATCATCTCTTCATGGAGTCTTAGCTATTGTTATTTACTCTAGTGGTCATCTCTAATATTTGACTAGGGCACCTAGGATAGTCGATTTGGGTTCCTTTCGGTGCCTCGGTCCTCATTTTTAAGCTTCTTTGGTCTCGTGTTTTTGCACTATGAGGTTAGTATCCTATAGTCTTTCCCTCTCATTCCCCTGTTAAGGTACTAGGTGACTAATGTTGAGGTTTCATCCTAGTGTCAAAATTTGAGTAAGATATCCATCATATAAACAGAACATTTGACAAACTATCTTAAAGGCATACTATCTCTTCTAAGGAAATATCTATCTACTAAGGTAAGGGAATACATTTGGGCACTATTTTGAATTAAAAACTACATAGGAAGGGTTGTATTCATTCTATTCCATTCACCATTTTCATCTTACATCTAACTATTTCCTGCTACTTTGGTGTCATTGGCAATAGGGAAACCTAAGCACATAATTTCACACACATGCACATAGACTACATCGGATCTGATATGTAGTGTAATGCTTAGTCATAAGTCCATCTATTTAGTAGCTAAGGATAGTCTGAACCATTAATTTGTATCTTTCTTTTTTAGCGTTTGATGCTTTTGTGTGTGGTTTTGTAGGAAGTTATCCATGGGAGATCTATATTGAAATCAACAAAGATAGTGTGACATACACGCGATAAAGACCAATTTATTGTGAAGACCTAGTGACTAACTCAGACTCAGGTTTCGAATTGTTATGTATACTAGGGTGCCCATACTATAGACTAGAGCACCCGCATGTACCTTAATCTTCCCCCAGGTGCCCTAGTTTGGCCAAATATTCATTTTCTATCAAAACATCAAGTATCAACTTCCAAACTTTATATTCAAGCATTTTTTACTTCCATGGTCAAGGTTGTATAATTTGGATAGGATAGTATATCTTGTCTTGATTAACTTATATTATCTTGGATCAATATGTCCTCTAGCTTTAATTTCAAATTAATTTAATTTATTGGGTCTTCTAATCTCTCTGGGTTGGCCTTTCCTGAATAAATCATCTATGGAACCTATATAAGAAATAAAACACTACCTCATTTTCTAACCTAGAAATCCTATAGAACTAAATTGATACAACCAAGTTGCCTATAATTACAAAAAGAACCCAAGGATCCCAAAATTTTACAATAGAATATCTACTATCATATAGAAAAAAAATCATGTATGGGCTACTTACATTGTGCCTCTAAGTATGTTATTATATGCATTTTTCCTAAGTGAGGAAAGTAGACATGAAAATCTCTTTTTTTTCTTTAACTTTTTTTTATCCTTTTGATACTCTAGTCATTTACTTTTTTGGAATGACCACTTTACTTGTGAACATTAGACAACATGTGACCCATCTCTATATTTTTTTTAATCCTCATAGAATCCTAGACACTACCACCCATTAGGGACAGGAGCACTCAGGCACTACTGTCCCCTCTAGGAGCTTTTATCCTTTTCCCTCATTTTCTCAAATTTAAAATTCCACACTACTTGGTATCTTTTCTAAAACCTTTAGTATCACTTTGAGTTGGCCTTTTCAGTTTTGATGAAAAAATTAAAATAAGGGAATCATATATATACATGAGTCACTCACTATTATTAGGGTTTGGATAACTTGGGCTATTACTTACTATCTATTACTGGGAGAAGAGAAACATTCATGAACTCCATTTGAGGTGCATTATTCACTAGATAGGAGGGCTTATTTATTAACTCCATCTCATACATTTATCATTAAGGGAAAATTATTTTTAGCTCGTTATCTTTTACAAATGGAACAAGGGAAACCTAGCTTCAAAGAACAAAATTTAATCACACACACACTAGAACTACATAGAGTCTAAAGTGTAGTGTAGTGATGCTCTATGAAAAGAACATTTGGGTGACCCTCAAGGTCAGTTTGACTCAATAATATGCATTATTTATTTCATCTAATGTTTTCTTGAGCCTTGTATAGGTAGCAAGGGTTTTTGTGCGAGTTCAGGTGCGATGGTGAAACCCTACAATGAATTGGATATGAAAAAGATCGAAAGGAATAAAACAATTTCATACCCTAAGTAGAGTTATTGTCAATACATTAGCACCTAGTTCAGAAGCTAGCACCCAGAGGGTCCTATCCTCATCTAGGAGGTCCTACCTGAAGGAGTTTCACATACTAGTTTTCCATTAAAATCATATCCAGTCCAAATCTAGTATGTTCCACTCAATTTCTAGCCAGCTATCAACCTAAATATTTGAATACAAGCTAAGTCACAGTTGTCTCCCTATTGTAAACATGTGTTTGTTTATTACATAATAGATCTTTCTTATTACTGTTGTATTCATTTGATCCCATTCCTCTTATTCAGATTTATTTTATATTAAATCAAGTCATTAGGGCAGCAATCTCTATAGGTATAATGCTTATTAATAGGTGAAGACATCAATCTCTCTCACCTAAAAGTAACCAAATAGCCCTTCTCCAAGCATCTTAATAAGAGAAAACTCAATTCAAGCATGGTCAAAAAATACACACAAACTCTATGCACTTGGGTACATTCCTAGGTCTTAAATCATACTAATTTATACATGATTCCTAAGTAAGAAAACTAGTGTTTAACAACTCCTTTTGACCTTTTGGTTACTTTATTTCTTACACTTTATTGGCTTTACACATGTTATAGTTCTTTCAGCACCTGGCTTATTTACATTTTGATGGCCTTGGACACTGGGACATAATTTCCCATCCACTCTTGTCCCTCTTGGGCACTCATGTCCCTCTCTTTCTTCTTAATCTTTTGGGTCTTTTTCACTTCTTGGTCACCTTTTAACACTTTGATACATCATTTTAGTTGTCAATTATAAAATTCAAACAAGGGAATCATACATATATTTAGTTGCTTCTTTTAAATAAAAGGCCAAGAACTAGAAGAATTATCTATCATCATTTATGCTTGTGGAAAGGCACAAGAGTAATACAAAGTACACATCTAGCATATACATACAAGGGACAAGGGTTTCATTTTTTTGCATACACTATATAGGAGGGGAGTTTATTATATTCCATCACACACATTTTACATATTCAGGAAAATCTATATCTAGCTCGCTATCATCATACAACTTACACAAGGGAAACCTAGGACATAGATACACACACATAGAGAGAACTACATACAATCCAAGATTTAGTGCAACACTTGGTCATAAGTTTACTCTTCAAGTTACTTTTGGAGTCAGTCTGACTCCACATTTTGCATCATTTTATTATATTTTATGTGGTTTGTCAGCATGTACAGGCAGTATTTTTTTTGTAGGTTGCGTGTGTGATTAGAACCCTAATAACGAAATCAGAGTGATAAATAGCAAGTAACAATGAAGACATTTTGACCCAAAAAATTAGGTTCTAATCATTTTAACACACACAGGAACCTGGATTATTCATCAGTGACTAGGGCACTCCTATCCTCCTACGAGTGTTTTTTCCTATCCATTCTTGGGGTTTTGAACCCTTGATGAGCCAATTTGACACTGTTTCTAGCCTATTCTAGCATATGTAAAGTCCCTATTAGTATCAAGTTACACATAATTAGCTAGGTCATTTTTGGGCCTCAAAATATTAGCTAAGTGCTAAAATACGCATGCACACATGGCACTAATAAGAGAAAGGGCACACGGGGTGAAAGCATGTAGGACAATGGTTTAGAAGGGTTTAGTAGAAACCATAGCATACACACACGAAAAAGGAAAGGGTTTCCAGAGTTATTCATATTTGGCCATCCAAGAAGCACACGAGAAAAGTGTGACCTGACTGAGCATGTGGTGTGGATAAGGTGTCATCTTGTAAACTTAGTGGTCAAGAAAGGAATATTCCATGTGATGGAAGGATCTAGAAAGACCTCATTGCAAAAAGTGGAGAGCTTAGATCAAAGTAAGCATGCTCCATTGGAGGACCACATGGACACTTGGAAAACAATCTGCTACTTCAAGAAGGCATGTCAGTGGGTGTTAAACCTATATATAGAGCTGCTCAGGTAGAAGAAAAGGGACACCATGGGATATATCTATTGGACATCATAGAGAGGATGGAAGGGAGAAGCTATGTAGAACTAATAAGAAGGTTCTAGGGGTTAAGGTTCTCATTAAGAGGACTGTAGGAATGTTATTTTATCTGGAGGGATGGGTCTGTGAAAATGTTTGTAATATGGGAAGCATAGTTAGGATGTTTGATGCATGAGTCTTGTTTGCATTAATACATAGGTCTGTTATGGCCCTAGTGAATGTAATATGGTTACTGAACTAAGATCAATACAAATGTATGGTTCTATTCTAAATATATATTGTTCATGGGTGTAAACCCTAGTGCCATTTTCTTTATATTATGAATCAGATTCGTTATCTTTATGTTGTTTCTCATGTTATCTAAATTGGTACATTGATATAATAACTCATCCTAATTTCTCAAAATGAATGCATGTTCCTTTACCTTTTGCATCTAAGCTTCTATCAATAAGCAATGTATTCTCAAAATACTCACATAAAGGATGGGCTCAACACCCACGCATGCCTTGGGTGATTTCCCGACACCCATTGGGTGATAGGTTGGCATGCATGGAATTAGAAGTTTATTCTAAGGGCACAAAAATGACTACATTTGGTTCCGTTGTCGGGACCTCTTTTCAAAGTTGTGTGAAATGACCTACATATTGGTTCTTTTGATGTATGATGACAGAATGCTTTACCTTGGAAAGTGTCAAAGCATGGTTTAAGAGCACAGAGGATTCATTTTCTCAAAGATTTAGTACCAGACCTGAGTTCGATGTATCTAGATGGGTAGAACAAAACCTATATCATGAGTTATATGAGACGTTATTTTGTTGCTTTCCAGTAGAGTTGTATTAATTGCTCTCAACATATGCATCTAGGTCAAGATGGTACTATAGATCTCATGTGTGGACCAAAGAGGAATATCAGAGGCTACAGGATGTTGATCTGACTTGGACATGTGTTGTTGATAATTGGTGGAAAAGAGTTCTGACCAATTATACCTTGGAATATGCTATTTCTATGTATTCTTGTTCGGAGACTACTAAGTTTGAGTTTTTGAGGGAGCTAAGAGGATCATTTTTGTGTGTTATTACTTTATCTATGAAGATCCTAATCATTACCCTGATTTTGGAAGCATTTCCCATGGCCGGATAATATTATTCTAAGCATTGGGTGAGGAAGGTAGGGTGGAGGAAGATGGTGGACATTGCGGCTGAAAGGGAGAGGGAAGAGAGACAACTCAAGTATAGTGAAGCTTGTGAAAGGGAGTTGGCTAGACAACACGAGGTTGCAGGAGTGATGTATTTATAGAGGTAGACGTTACGTGAAGGAATTGGGGTTCATGCAAAGGACTTGGAACCTAAAAATTCTATGATACCCCATCTTAGCAAGCAAAGGAGAGAGACCCCTTCACCTTCTGATGAGATTTTGTGGTGTGGAGAAAGGAGATTCATTGGTATGCATTTGAATGCACATGGTGACCAACCCCTGGCACTTATCCTTCCAAATCAAGAGATAAGTATTGCTAACCAAGTTGATATTGGTGGGATTAATTAATCTACGCCTAGGAGATACAATTTTTATTTTCAAACATCTATGGATGCACAAACCATTCCTGTGTTTGGAGGGATTTTTGGGTAAAGTGTGAGTACACAAGTTTAGGTATCATTTATAGGATTGGTGTGGGATACACATCTAGCAGCGGAGAAATATCATAAACCATTCGCATGCAGTTTAGTGGGACATTTGGGACACTAGGTGTGACGATTTCAATCTTTTTACCAGCTACAAGAGGAGGACCTAGTGGATCTGGCAGATCTAAAGGTGGATTTGATGGATCTATAGGCATAGGACCTAGTGGATCTAATGGATCTGGTGGTGGAGCAAACACCAGAGGGAATCAAGGTTCTAGATCAAGGGGTTAAGGGCCTCAGCCACCTCCATAAGTATTTTTTGAGATGCCTTTGCACCTTCGGGATTATAAGGGTGTTGAGGATGCTACAGAACATGTGCACAAGCGTGAACTTCTATTGCATACAAAGGGGATCACTAACCAAGAGTGAAAAGGAAGTCATTTTGTAATGATGTTGTAGGGGCACACGTATAGCTGGTACTAGAAGTATGACCCCCATCAGATGGTGATGGATTACACTATTTTGAATAACACCTTCCTAGTAGAATTTGTATCTATCAATTAGAGCAGAAAAGCATCAGTGTTATGAAGGAGATCCAGAAAGGAATGATAGAGAGTGTGTGGGAATATGACACATGGTTCAAGACTCTCTTATCAAAACTATCCCATGATATTCACCTTTTTAATCATACTCAACTATTTGTTTGAGGGTTGATCACACTATTTAGAAGGGCGTTGTCACAAAAAACTTTCACAGACCTGTGCGAGGCTTTGGAGGCTACCCTATGCACTGAGGTTGTTGGGAGCTTTGATACTAGTGTTATCCCTTTTCTTGAGGCTCGGATTATTGCAATGGCTAAGTAGTTGGAGAATTTGTCTGCAATCTCAGCACATGAGACTTGTAGTGGTCTTTGGTACACAAATTTTGAAGTAAAGGGGCATACAAAGGATAGCTTCTCTCGAAAATCAATACACACCATGGAAGTAGACTGTGATATTTTCCACGGGGATCATGATGAATTAGGTGTCCTCTAGTGCAGTGCATGATCCATAATAATGTGTCTTGTTATAATAATATCTGCACCTCTACAACCTATGACACCAAGGATTGTAGGTTAATTGACTAGATTCATGATGTCATTGATCTTGGTGTGCACTAGACCAGTCTTACAAATAGTTCCAAGGATGATGATCACTGCTATGAAGGGAACATAAATGGATGAGCACGTGGAATGGGTTTTTGCGAAGGATTTCACAGTTGTGGCAACCATGGAGGAAGAGGTAAGTTCCCATGAGGAACCTGTTAGAACTATGGGTCTATATTGCATTATAAGCGTGAGTGTCTTATATATTGTGATGCTCATGGTGTAGAAATAAACATAAGTATGAGGAGTTTCCTGATCTATTTGAGCACATGAGCTAGTAACACCAGAAATACAAGGGCACTGGGATGGAATTCATAAAAAATTCTGACCCACAGTGGATGCCAAGAGTGCACATGAGTCAGGATTAGAACTTGTACTGGTGACAAGGTAAGTGGAGGCTATGTGTGCCAAGAATATACCAAGACAAATAACCCTGGTTATAAGAGAAGAAGTGGTACATGGGAAGTATTTGGACCCTGATCATCAAAAATAGGTGTATCAAGAGATCATGGATGTGAATCAGAGTTTACAAGGAGAGTTCCAATTCTTGAAGGAGCAGTCAAAGTAGCTAGAGCAAAGAAAAATCACTGAGGCTCTGCAAAAGGATCTGGATGAAGTCAGGGAAGTATGTAGGATTTTAATTCAAGAGAATATTATTCCCTTGCTAGGATAATGGTTATGGGAGAAGGTACCACGTACTGGAGGGGAGCATGAGAGGTAGGTTCAGCATGCTAATATTCCTCCTCAAAGCCTTGACTATGATAAGAAGATCACATTGAATGTTATTGTAGATGGTTGGATTCTAAGTAATATCCTCATTGACATGGGAGTGGAGGTCAATGTTCTCACTTTAGATGGTTGGAAGGCCCAAATTAGAGCCATCTTTGAATGTGTTGTATATGGAAAACAAGACAAAGGAAATTCCCATTGGAGTCTTAAAGGATGTGGTTATCACTAATCAAGTGGAAAATTTCACTGGAGACTTCAAATTATTGGCGCTAGTCGAGGAAGACAACTTTCTAGATTTGCTTGGGCACCCCTTGTGTTATAAGAACAATTTTGACCTAAGATTCAACAAAGGGTATATAAATTTTGAAAAAAAAGAAGATTGAATCATCATCCCTTTAACATATGGAAAGTCAGTACCCTATGTTGAGCCCTTGGGTGAAGAATTTATTGATAGAATCTATGTGTGATCTATCAGGTATTTAGAGGTAATTAATCCTATGGAGGGATTTATTCATTTTGAAGACACTCAATCCCTGAGTGACACAACTAGCATGGCATGTGACAATTGGGCGCATGGAACTTATGAGTTAATTGGGTGATAATTGTGAGGATGTGTAATAAAGGTAACAAATGCACACTTGTTTAATCACCTAGGAGGGAAGAAGTTGCCAAGTTACTCTGAGGGAGCTTATCCTGAAATTTTCTTGCGAGAAATAGAGGCTCAGTGGAAGAATGAGGATGATATAATAAGGATGCTCAGCTATAACTTGCTTGAAACTACAGAACATTGGTGGGCTATACATCATGAGAGTCTTAGAGAATTACACAAGGTGAGAGTCACATTATCTATTAGGTTCTCCAGAAGTTACACACCCACTGTCATACAAGACTACCATGGCAAGGAACCTATCTCATTTCATATCCAAGCATGTAAGATAGCATGGATAAGAGGCGTAGAATCTTTACCACCTTTATTATGGGTGCATAATTTATATTCCACCTTACAAGGTTACACGTGTGCATGGTACATTCACTCAAATACACGCCATCAAACAGGGAATTTCCAAGAGTTAGCGGGTAATCTCATTCAAGCTTTTGAGTATCGAAGCACAAAGCCATTAGTGGATAAGGATTTGCAAGTTTTCAAATGCCTAATAATGGGATATAGTTCCATGGCAGAAGAGAGGTTATTGGAATTTTTACCTGAACCTAGTTTGGAAACATGCTTTGATGAAGATGAATCAGAAGAGATATAGCTTGAGTGCACATGCATTGAAAAAAAAAAAAGGAAAAATGGTTTATGTGATAGATGATGAAGAGATGGATAGTCTAGATGTTAACCATTCTAAAGGTATGTGAAAAGTCATTGATAGTGCTGATGAGTGAGCACGTGCCTACCATGAACTTTGAAGACAGAGAAGGTTAACATTGGGTCAGAGAAGGAACCTAAAGAAGCTATCATTGGAGACTATTGGTCGGAAAAATAGGTTTCAAAAATCATTGATATGTTGCACAAATTTCAGGATCTATTCCTACATGGGTACCATGATCTCAAAGGCATTCACCATTCCTTGGGATAAATGAGGAACAAATTCAAGGAAGGTGTGTGCCTGATTTGGAAGAGGCCTTATTGGATGAATCCAAACTTGCGTGTACAGGTCAAGGAGGAGATAGATAAGATGATCACTTCATTAATCATTGAAACTATGAAGGAATCAGAATGGATAATCCTAATGGTCATCAACATTAAGAAGGATGGAAGGATAAGGATCTGTGTTGACTATAGGGACCTAGATGTAGTATGTGTCATTGACCCTTTTCCAACCCCCTTCACTAAAGAAATTATGGAAGGATTAGTCAGGCACGAGGTCTATTCCTTCATGGATGGGTTCTCAAGGTATCACCAAGTCATGATTGCAAAGGAATACCATAGAAAGACAAATTTCTCCAGTGAATGGGGAATATTTACCTACACAGTCATGCCTTTTGGATTGAAAAATGTGTCTGTTATGTTCTCGTGCATCGCGGTGCAAGAATTTCAGGACTTCATCCATAAATTTCTTCAAGTCTACTTAGATGACTGGACTATGTATGGGCTAGTGAAAGACCATTGTGACAATTTGAGACTGATGTTTGAAAGATGTCGATGGTTGAGGATATCCCTCAACATTAAGAAATGTGTCTTTTCTACTCCATTTGGAACCCTGTTGGGAATATTATATGTATGGAAGGCTTGGTGGTAGATCCTTCCAAAGTTACAGTTATTGTGGGATTGGGAGAGCCTACCAGTCAAAGTGCAGTGCATGGATTCCTTGGGCATATGGGGTACTACAGGAAGTTTATTAAAGGGTATGCTAAGATCATCATGCCATTGGAGGAATTTCTCAGACACAAGAGTGCCTTTCACTAGGGAGAGGCACAACATAAGGCATTTGACACTTTGAAGGATAAGCTTGTTATTGCATCAATATTATGCTTACCTTCTTGGGATAAACCCTTTCATGTGCATGTTGATGCCTCAAGAACACCTATTAGATCAATACTAGCACAACCTGATGAGGGGATTTTTTATCATCCCTTGCATTTTACAAGTAGGAAGATGACATCAGCAAAATAGAATTACACTGCTACTGAGCACGAGGCACTATCAATGATCTATGTGTTACATAAGTTCAGACAGTATCTATTAGAAGCACCTTTTATATTCTACGCAGATCACATGGCATTAAATTACCTCGTAAACAAGCTCATTCTAAAAGGGTGCATATGTCGTTGGGTCCTACTATTTCAAGTATTAGAGTTCACAGTGGTCATAAAACTAGGAAAGAGTAACTTGGGACCTTACCACTTATCAAGGATTGACTTAGGGGAGTACACACAGAGAATTGAGGACACCATGTCAGACATGTAAGTTTTTAAGTTGTGGTACACGGCCTTGGACTTAGAAAATATTGCATTATTTCTTAAAACGGGTGTGGCGCCGGAAGGGATGAAGGATTTGGAGAGAAAGTAGTTGGTGATACGCGTCGTTCCCTACATGTTGATTAGTGGGGATTTTTACAAGTTAGGTCGTGATGAGTTTTTGTGCCGATGCGTGTTAAAGCATGAGCACATTAGACTTATGGAGGAAGCACACAGTGGAATTACAGGAGGACACTATGTAGTAAATGCCACCGCGTGGAAGATTCTAATGTTAGGGATTTTGTGGGAAAGTATCTACCAAGATTGTATTGATTTTTTCAATGCCTGTGATCATTGTCAGTTCCTTGAAAAACTTAGAAGGAGGGATGAAATGCCCTTAAGACCTATAGCCTATGTAGAGCCATTTCAAAAATGGGAAATAGACTATTTAGGACCAATTTCACCTACCATGCGAAAGACTAGTTTGCATTATATCATCACTTACACTGATTACTTAAAAATATGGGTAGAGGCGGTGCCTACGAGGGATTGCACTACATCAACAGTTGCAAGATTCTTATGGGAGAACATAATCAGCAGGTATGGATATCCTTTAATCTTGACAACTGATATGGGTGCACATTTTCTCAATGAAACAATCAGGATTTTGTTAGAATAATTTATGGTGGCCCATCACAAGACCACTTCTTATCATACCCAAGAAAATGGAACTAGTGAGGCATTTAACAAAATAATAAGTCACACGTTGACCAAAACTTGTGACATTGGGAGACAAGATTAGGAAGAAAAGGTATCATCCATTCTATAGGCATACAGGACAACCTACAAAAGGTTTAACAAGGCCACACCATTTCAATTGTTGTTTGGCACGGAGGATGTTTTGCTAGTTGAATTCATGTTACCATCACTGAGTATTGCGCACACAGGAGGATTAGCTGATGAACAAGTGCTTGAAGAGAGAATTGATAAGTTAATGTAGTTAGATGAAAGGTGATCACTTGTTAAATGGATTCAAAAGACAAAGAAGGCCAAAAAAATCATGGCATGATCGCCATATTAAGAACAAATAGTTTGAATTTGGGCAGATGGTTTTTTGTATGATTCCAAGTTTTTGTGCCATCCTGGGAAATTGAAATTCCATTGGTTGGGCCCATACATCATCTCGTACATCCTTGATTCATGCACATGCCAGTTACAAGTGCTAGATGGGTCGAAGTTACTTGGCCATTTCAATGGGAGTAGGTTGAAGCCCTATTATAAATAATCTTCCTTGTATTTGTAGATAAGGTAGTATTTCCAATTAGCTTAGGATTTCCCTTAATGCATTTCATTTCCTTGTGTTTCCCTTTCTCATTGCTTGTTCCTTTCTTTTGGTTTTGTTTTTCACCTTGTGTGTCAGTAACCACTTATTGCTTTCAAAAGGTTGTGTATGCGCAGAGGACCATGCATCTATTTTAGTATGGGGTGGAGTAATGCGAAGTGAAATAAATGTTTGAAGTAAAAGTTGAGTTAATGGCCCAGTTGGAAGGATAAAAATCATGTAAGCAAGAAGAACATGGGTGGAAAAGGTAGACAAGAAATTTTGGTGTCATGATAGTTTAACAAAGACCACGTACAAAGAAGGAAAAGCACAAGATCAACATGAGGTATGTGAGGGAAAAAATCAGGTCAAGGAAAGAAGAAGTGCCTTCAGCACTACAAATGTGCATGTAAGAGTATTTAGTCAGTTAGGATTTTTGTGTGTCATAAGGTTGTAGAAGATTTTTCGTGCAAGTTTGGGTGCGTGGGTAAGGGCACTTAAGAATGGATTTAGTGGAAAAAATTGCATTTAATGTTAAGTACGTCTGTAGGTAGTGTAGAATTTATTATTGGAGAGGAGCAAAAATTTATAAGTAATGGGTAGGACACAACATTCCTTACCTTTCTATTATGAGATTGAAGAGTTCTTAATAACTAGGGAATCCACGACAAGAGATTTGTGGAAAGAAATAAGAGTGGAAATCTAAAGTGTGTGACAAGGGTGATCTATGAACCGGAGTGGAAGGAGTACATGGGTGTAGTGAAGAAAATTTTAGAGGAGAATTTCATCTTGTGGAAGAGTTTCCCAAGTTATGGTTCTACAGCTAGGGCACGAGAGTAGAAGGATTCTTCCATGAATTTAAGCCACAGGATTGAGTACAGTGAGGAAGAGGAGAAAGAAGAGTTTAGTTTTTATCCCGACAAGTAAAAATGGCACCAAAGACGACAACCATTTTACTAAAAGGGAAAGGGAAAAGGAAAATAGACTATCACCACTAGTTTCAATGACTGGTATGCGGAGATGCAGTACGTATATGGGGTGTTGCTTTGGAAAGATGGGTATCACACATGAGGAATATGGCCATGACTGACTACAATCATCACACAAGTACAATAGAGAAGGAGATGGTGCTAGAAATGGTTCATCTAACTGATAAAAGGACACTAGAAGGAATTTTTATCTATAACAATGAGGTGAAGGTGAAGTTAAGAAAGGCCGGCTTGTTACAAATATATGAGTTTCCTTATTTTGGAAATCCTAAGTGTTTATACCAATGGCTAATGTCACATGTGTATGAGGACCACTTCTATTTTACAATCCACAAAATGCACATAACTCCTTAACTCATCTCTAAGTTTCTTATCCTGGTTTATAAAGGGGACTCCATAGATGATGAATTAGAGGATAAGGAGGCCATAAAGGAGACTTTGGAGGCTTATGATTCCAAAAATGGTTCACGCTACTTTGATATCATAGATATCCCTAACCCTATGATGAGGATGGTTGCACTTGGTTAGCAAGCTGAATGGTCAGGAAAGGTGGACATAAGTAAACAAGGCATGGTTAAATGTATACTGGAAGATTTCAAAAGGGGCCATTTACAAATTTTCCACCTACATTGTGGAAGAAATCATCAATTCCAGTAAGAAGGGGATAAGATAATGTTCTGAAATGTTCCTCTCACCATCATCTTCTCAAAGTTTAGAGTATCTAGAGGAAGACCCTTCCCCAGAAAAGATATTTGACAAGTATACATGTGATACCATGACGACCGCCCACAAGGCAGGCCTGGAAAAATGGTACAAGTGAATGTGTGACACATTCAAGGCAAAGTGGAGGATACCAATATAGTTTCCCATGCTTGTAGATGGAGAAGTTTAGTTTGTTGTATATCATCATTTCTGCATTAGTAGGTTCACATTGACGGATGGGACTAAGAGTCCATGGTGCAAACTGTCATTCTCTTTCACCACACAATATTTCCAAGAAGGGGTCAACCATTTCAAGGAAGCTAAAAGGATAAGGTTTGACCTTAGCAAAGTTGACCAGGACCACTAGAAACTGTGCAGGAAGCTTATATACCCCGAAAATCATGCTTATGTGGAGAAGTATGTCTCTCATGAAGTTCAAATGACAAAACCCTTTACGCTGCCAATTGTTGAAAGGACCACAACAAGGGTATATTTGCACATCAGGCCCAAGTTTGAGAAGGGTTCCTACTTAGAGAATGATATCTCCATTCCAGAAGGCCCCGCCAAGAGAAATAGGGTCACATCAAGGAAGAGGGAGATAGAGGAATTATAGGAAAAGAAAGTACCAAGTGTGCAAACAGCACAATCTATGGGCACGCCAAAGACAGGCACCAATCTAAGTAGTTACGTGCATAGGAAGAAATCATTTGTTATGGAAAATACTCTAGAAGAAGAGGTTTCAAAAAAATAAGAGATTCCCACACGAGAAGAATCATTGGGGAAGGAGTTTCCTATGGTAGAAGAATTGAAGAAAGAGTCTCCTATAGTAGAATCACTAGTTAGGAAGAAGTAGAAAGTAGCACAGAAGGTAGACTTAGAGGATATTAAGAGCTTGGAAGCCTATATAAGTGAAAAAGATGATGAAAGCATGAGGAAGCTCAAGACCATCCCATGTATGATGTGCATGATTCTGAAGAAGAATATAAAGGGAAGGATAGCAAGGAGGAGGCAGACGCTCAAGGAAAAGGAGTTAGTGAATAGGTGAACCAGAAAGGATCAAAGGACCCCAAGCCTCACCAAGGAGCAAGTAGAGGAGGATGTGGAGAGAGAAGTGGTATGCATTATTAAGGAGTTGGTGGAGTAAGAGATAGAGTGCAACGCAGATGAAGTGCTAAAGGAGGTAGGAAAAGAGAGCATAGGAAAGGAGTATGGAAGCATGGGTGGAGATCCCAATTTGGCTGTGAGATTTCCAAAGGTAGCACATACAGGATGAAAGATTATGGTGGTAGCACAAGGGCATGGGATGGGTTACATCCATGATCCAAGCAAGGTGTTACATGCACATTTCCAAAGCACCCTACTAATAAACTAACTCCTAGAAATGTCTTTGTTTGATGAAGAAGGCACGTACCCACGAACCAGGAAAATGATATCTTGGGTGTTTGAGTCCCATGTTGATGAGCCTAAGTTCAAAGTAAGCCAAGGAGTTCTAATGAAGGTGTTTGAGAAAAAATGAATAAACCCATTGGTGAATGCTCAATAGCTATTAGATGAGAAAGTTTGTAATGTGCTCAATAAGGTTTCATTTGAAGTTGAGGTAAGACTTTTTTGGAGGAATGACATAGTAAGATTCCTAAAAGGGTAATTGGAAAAGGAGGAGGAGGAGCTCATTGAGAAGAGTAAGGATCTAAAGGAGGAAGAGTTGATTAGCATAGTTATGGTGCGAGTTGAAAGAGGAAAAGACAAGGGTGCACGAGGTATATAAGAAATTTTAGATGATTACAGATGTGATTATCTTAAAGCATCCTGACCTAGCACTTCCCAAGAAAAAATACGAGTCAACCTTACAGTGTTTGGAATATTTGACTTACATCCTTAGGATGGAAAGGTGTTTTCTCACCTTAGAATGAGCAGAAGAGTCACTGGCATGCTAGGAGAAAGAGGAGAAGATGAAGGTTGTGGAGATAGTCACTCAGTACACCAAACTCCTTTCCAATGTAAAGGCCACCGCGCAAATTGCTGAAGTTGTTTATGACAAGTGGGCTGATAGAGATAGAGTAGTAAGAATTCTAGTTACTACACATGAAACAAAACTCAAGGAGTCTTGGGAGAAGAATAAGGGAAATAGTGCAGAGTGGGATAAGATCTTGGCCAAGGTAGAGAATAATTTAGAAGCTATCGAGACCTTGTGGGGCTCAATCAAAAACCAGCTGAAAGAATTATATCCCTAGATCACCCACCGGATGGATGCACTTGATGATTTTAGAAAACAACTAGAAGGTATTGTTGATATGATGAACGCCAAAGGGGATGAACTAAGCTTTGAGGAGGTGAGTGCCCTAGTAGGTAACCTCTATCAAAAAATGTAGAGTGAGGTAGATTCCTGGGAAAAAATTGTGGTAGATATAAGGAGGTATTTCCCACTCCTTCAGTAATGAACATATTCTTCTTCATTCCCCCATTTCTTATTTTTCTTCCTTTCTTCTTTCTCATTCCTTCATTCTTTATTCATGGTGCCACCATTCTTTATTCAAGGTGTCACCATTCTTTATTCTTTTAAGGAAGGATATTTCTGAGGATGGAGAACAAGCTTAGTGTGGGGTGATGTTGGGCCTCAGAATATTGGCTAAGTTCTAAAGGGTGCATGCGCATGCGGGACCAATAAGAATAAGGTCATGCAAGGTGAAAGAGACGTATTCAGCCTTCCAAGAAGCACAAGAGAAAAATGTGACCCAACTGATCATGCAGAGTGGATAAGGTGCTAGCCTAGCAACTTGGTGGTCAAGAAAGGAATATTCCATGTGATGGACAGATCCAGAAAGTGGATAGCTCATAGCAAAGTAAGAATGCTCCTTTGGAGGACCACATGGACACTTGGAAAATGATCTACTACTTCAAGAAGGCATGGAGGTGGGTGTTAAACCTATATATAGAGATGCTCAACTAAAATAAAAGGGACACCATGGGATATATGTACTAGACATCATAGAGAGGATGGAAGGGTGAAGCTCTACATAACGAATAAGAAGGTTCTAGGGGTTGGGTTTCTCATTAAGAGGACTGTAGGAATGTTATTTTATCTGGAGGGATGGTTCTGTGACAATGTTTTTATTATGGGAAGCATAGTTAGGACGTCTAATGCATTAGTCTTATATGTATTGATACATGGGTCTTTTATGGCATTGGTGAATGTAATATGGTTACTGAACTAAGATTAATATGAATGTATGGTTATGTTCTAAAAATATATTTTCCATGGGTGTAAACCCTAGTGCCATTTTCTTTATATTTTGAATCATATTTTTTATTTGTATGATGGTTCTCTTGTTATCTAAATGGGTATATTGATGTAATAAGTCATCCTAAGTTCTCATAATGAATACGCAGTCCTTTACCTTTTGCATCTAAGATTATGTCAATAATCAATGTATTCTCACAAAACTCACATAAAGGAGGGGCTCGGCACCCACGCATGCCTCGGGTGAACACCCAACACCCGTTGGGTGATAGGCATGTGTGCATTGGATTAGAAGGTTATTCTAAGGGCATAAAAATGACTATAGTCATCTTTCTCCTTTAATTTTCTTAGGGTTTTACAAATTTGAATACTTAGTGTTGTTAGACCTTTTTAATTATCATATGTGTTGTCATTAATGTCAAGACACATTGATGGAAAAAGTGGAAAAGCATATAGTGCAAATGTTTTGAAGACAACCATGTATGGAAGAAAGACTTGGCAAAGTAAATGTGAAGGTTGATTAGTGGTGTTAGTTCTCAAAGGTTTCAGGATGATCAAGGAAAAGTTCTAAGGGACTTAGTTAACTTATTTGCAAGTCGTGGATATGAGGAGATAGCCATCGAAGTCTTGAAGTAGCCACTAAATTCTTGAAAAACCTATAGAACAAAAGAGAAAATTCATGGAAGCTTAGTGAGGGTGGTGGGTAAAGGGATGAAGTCGCAAAGAAAAAAGATCCAAAGGAAAATCTGCCGGTGAGAATGGTGAACCTATGGATGTAAAATAAAATTTGGGGGAGTAAGGAAGTCTATAGGAAGTTGCACATAAGGGGAAAGCCACGAAGAACTATAAAAAGTAGCTAAGGATGGAAGATAGCCATAGAGAATGATAAAAGCCATAGGTAAAATGATATAGTCATGGGCATGGAAATATGCTACGGGAAGGTAGTGGAAAAGAAGAAAAGCCATGTAACATTTCCAACTCTGTGAAGTAATAGAAAAATCCACAGATAACTGAAATGCCGCCAAGAAAGGACAAAATTCGTAGATCAAAGAAAAGTTTCGCGATGCAAAGAAAATTCAAAGAAGCTAAGGAAAGACACGGATTGAATAAGTATGAACTAGACAAGGCTTGAGGATAATAAAATTGATTTAAACATGGAAAAGTGAGAATTTTTTCTCCAAAATTGATGGTGATTCGATCATCTGATGATTGCAACTAATTATACAACTTGAGCTCCACAAAGAACGAATAAATCTACAGTTCCAGTTGTCAATATTTAATTCTTATTAACTTTTTGATAATACAGTTGTAGTTCCCTATGTGATTCCTAATTTCAAGGAAAAATTGTATATCAAATAAGAAAGCAACTCGCTCATCTTGATATAAATCTATTTTAGGTATTGGCTCATAAATAATTTATGGTAAATGCATACAAAAAGGTGAAATCAAGTCGAATATAGCAAGAGAAAAATCAAGAGTTAGTTGTATTCATTTAATGGACCATATTTTCAAGAGACAAAGTAGGAAATATTACATGGTATGCGAAGGAAGTATTGGAATGGATCGGTTGTCTATATAGAGAAAAATTGATGCCAATATTATTTTTTCTCAAGTAAGAAGATGATGCATTTGAGATGAGAGAGCTACAGAAAGAAAAGAGAGAGAGGAAGGAATAGAATAGATAGATGAAGTGAAGAAGATATATTATATGAGAAGATCATCAATGTGGAAAATTGATTAAGCAAGAGGGTTCAATTTGAATGAGAAGAAGAGAGTGGCAGAGAGAACATAGATCGATACATAAAAGTGATCATAATCTATTGTGTAAGAAATTTTTATAACTAGATGATCAAAAATTTTATGTAAAATAAGTATAAGTTATATCTTACCATTTTCAGGAGGTTGCAGTCTCATTGTGGTTAGGTGCCTACAAAATATCAGTTTTAGCTGATTAAATTAGGGGTTGGTGTTCCTTGCAAGTTAGTGCTTACTAAAATTTTTTGAGTGGGTGCTCAGTAAATCTTTGAGTGGGTGCTTCAAGTTATGAAGTGGGTGCTTCACATGTTGAGTGGGTGCTCAATCAAAACCTTGTAATCTTTGGAATTGGTTTTCCTAATAAATCCTTGGTTTTAAAGTGGATTTTCTCCTAAAAGGGTTTCCCACTATAAATTTTTTGTTTAGTGTTTAATTTTCTTATATATGTTTAAAAAAATGCATATGATATAGTACTACATAAATTAAGGAATTGTGAATTGATATAGCTCTATAAATCAATTTTAATCCACACTGATTCACCCCCCTCTTAGGGCTTGTGATCTCTAACAAGTTCTTGCACATTACTATATATAATCATCTAAATATCATTTATTATAGTAAGTTACTCTAAAATAAGATTTAATTCAACTTAGATTAAATCATTTGGTGAACCCCACTTCTCCTTGAAAATTATTATGATCTTCTTCCATGGCTAAGACATCTGACCCCTTTACTAACACAAATCTTCATGATCTCTATGTTCATCTTACTAAAAACCCTCAAGACCTAGATATCTTATTATTTTCTACCTTTGATGAGGCCAAGTGGTTAGTTTATCTCAACCCTATGGTCTTCAATGATACTTTTTTCCTATTGTGACACTTACACCTCCTTTCACCACCACTCTTCCATCTACATTTATTATCCCCATTTCTATGCCTACCCCTAAAACCCACTTTAACCTCCTCATTAATTCTCCCACATGAAATAGATCCTTTTCAGGTACTCATGACCTAGCCTCATTATACTATTATTTACAAACCCAAATTCTCTAATTACAACAAGCCTCTTCATCCTACTCTCCATCTCTAGATTCTTTACTCATCCTTCATATCCCTTTTGCACCCACCATCTTCTCTTATCCATTTCCTCTTAACTTCATCGCACCTAAGCTTCCTATCTTCAATGGCCAAGGATACCCTTAGGAAAACATTCACTCCTTTCATGTTAAATGTCTTGAATATGCTGATGACCTTACACTATTGGAAAAATTGTTTCCTCAAAGCTTACATGTCTATGTTATGCACTATTTTTATGATCTACATGTCCATTTATTAACATATTTATTCAACACATTCCTTTCCCATTTTTATATAAATATCAACACTAAGATATCCTATGCACAACTAGCTAAAATCAAACAAGGATATAATGAACATATTGTGGACTATGTCTTGTGGCATAATAATAACCTTTCCAAAATGACCAATGTTCTAGATGATTCAGAATTACAAGATCTATTCATTCAAATCCTATTGCCTCCACTCTAAGAGTGTGTCATTTTAGATACTTATCCTTCTTTTTCTAAATTGTGTCACACTCTCAAATTACACGAAAGAAAAATTTTATCTATGAAAATTGAAGTATTATGATATTTATTCTACTTCATCTTCTAACAAGTTTCTGGTTTAACAAAAATAGATTTATTTTATTAAACCCTAATGTAGAGTAACTGGTGTAAATAATAATATACATCTTTTAAGTACAATTTGATGTAACCAAATAAGTAAGTATAAAATCCTAATTAAGAGATATACAGAGAATGACTTAGTTGATTGACACTTGATCCAGAAATGCTCTGGACTGAGAAAACTACTAAACAAGAAGTGAATGGTGTCGTAAATTCTTAGGATAAATCTTGAAATCCATGGACAAAGTTGGACATGGGAACCCATGGAAGGATATGGATTCCTGGGCACGGAATACTACTATTGGGCACCCATGACTATGCAAATGATCAAAATATGATTTTTACAATATCCCACAAGTGTCACAAATATTCCATGTTGATCACATGTGTGTCGTTATTTGATTGTTGAGGGTACATGTAACCTAAAAAACATATATTCACCTATAAAACACATAAAACCACATCAAATACAAAAAAATAAAGATGCAATATGAGGAGTCATACTAACCCTAAGAGCCACCTGACATAGTGTACTTATGACCAAGTGTTACACTACCTCTCAAACTAAATCTAGTTCTGGTGCGTGTGTGTAAGAATCGTGCCCTAGGATTCCCTTGTCCAAGTTACACTTGGTAGTGGATTATAGATAAATTTAGCAATGTAGTAGAATGTGTGGATGGAATAATGAACTCCCCCTTCCTATGATGTGTATTTAAAGTTACATCCCTTTTTCCCTTGAGTGGATTGTTAGATGGATTTGTTTTAGTGATTTAGGTCCCTTTCGATACAAGCTTAGGTGATGATAGTTTATGCTTAGTACTTGGTCCCTGATTTTGAATGCATATCTATGTATTAATATGACTCCCTTGTTTGAATTTTGTAATTAACAGCTGGAAGGCTGACCCATAAGTGAAAAATATTTCCAAAAGATAAAATATACCCAAAGGAAGCGAGTAAGATAAGAAAGGGTCAGGGGTGCCCATAGGCAACATGGGCACCTGGACGCTCTTGTCCTGGTTGGGCACCGATGTCTAGAATCAAAAAATATAAATCAATAAAATATCGACTGTGTTGTAGGGTGTGTAATACCAAATAGAAAATAAGAAACACTTAAAAGAGGTCAAATATAGTTGTCAATTACTAGTTTTCTTGCTTAGTATTTATATGAATGGTATTAATTTTTAGGACCTAAAAATGTACCCAAGCGATGGAATTTGTGTCTACATTTACCACCACTTTTTGTTGTTAAGTGAATACTCAGTAACATAAAGTAGATAAGAGATGCATACTTGATGATCTTGTAGAATGTGCAGTTAAAGACATGCCGAAAGAAAAAGTGGAGCGTGGAATGATGAAAAAATGAAACATGGTAATTAGGAAGATAATGTGACCCTATGGGTGAATTGTATGCTTTGTACCATGTTATACATGTTTTTGTGATTTTTTTGTGCTTAATATTGTGTTTTTTTTGTTGCTTCTTGTAAGGATGAACCTGTAAAAAATAAAAGAAAGAATGTAGTCAAAGTTTTGTATATGATAAATTAGAGAAAAATGTACATAAGTATGTAAAATTATGTAAAAGTGTGTAAGAGGAAAGTGTGCACCTGGTGTATAACAGTGTAAAAGGATAGAAAAATTTCCTGAATTGTTGTGAAGACCAATGTTTTTGGGCGATCTCACACCAAGGGTGAGTTTTGATATGTAAAAAGGGCCAAAACATTTAATGACCCTCAGACCCCTATAGGCACTTGTCAAATAAAATCCATAAAATTTACCAATTTAAATGAAAATGCAATGGAAATAAAGCACCCACACACTGTAAAAAAAATGATGATGGAGTTTGGAAAATGCCTACGTCTCCAAGTTCAAATGTTTAACTAATTCATTACACTTTAGATTGCAAACAAAAATAATTCACAATAAAGCTATGAATGTGCAAAAATGAACTAAATGTTACCAATTAATTCCACATGGACTCTGAAATAGCCTCCCGAAGAACATGTAATAGTTGAATCCATTGGAATATCAACTAATCCTCCTGAAGTACTAAGTCTTCTCCATCAACAGCAATCATTCTATTGCACGGCCTCAAAAAGTCTCTACGTAGAATGAAGATCTGAGTTGAACAAATGCATAAGATCGATGTCTCAGCTCATCCACAATGGCTTCAAACTAGAACATATAGGTAATCAAATATCTAGTTGACTCACAAGGACTCTGAACTAGATAATAAAATGACCACATAACCAGTTTATTTGTAATGAATCGGAACTAGAAAATAGAGAACAATAATATTCTCCATGAATAAATACCACTTTGTTACACATCCATAAACAACCTCTACACAGAGTGAAGATCTGAGATGAAAAATTTCCCCAATTGATCCATAATGGCTTCAAACCGGAACATATAGGTGATCACATACCCAGTTGATTCTCAATGAATCCAAACCAGATAATAAAATGATCAAATATCCAATTGATTCCACAAGGACTTCGAACTAGCCTCAAGAAGAATATATAATAGTTGACTCTAACAGACTCCGAAATGATCCTTTTGAAGTACAAGTATCTTCTCCATAAACATCTATAACTTTGTTTCACAAACACAAGCCTCTATACAGAGAAAATGTCCAAGCTGTATAAATGTAGAAGAAAAAATGCCCCAATTGATCTGTAATAGATCTAAACTAGAACAAAAAGATGGTCATATACCCAATTGATTGAAATGAATTTGAACCAGATAATAATATTACCAAATATCCAATTGACTCACAATGAATCCAAAGTGGATAACAAGATGATAATAATATTACCATAGATCTAGTTGATTCACAATGAATCAGAACTACGACACAAAATGATCAAAGTTCCAGTTGATTCACACTAAATCCAAACTATAAAAATGGAAAAACTTTAGTCTCCTTCACAAAAATATACCACTCTATTGCATAGCCACGATGCCTCTACGCAGAGTGAAGATTTGATTTGAATAATTTGCAGAAGATCAGATCTCCAAAAGTTTCCCCCAAAGAGGTACACACGTGCAAAGGCTTTAGAAGGACTCCAAGTGCTTGAATTACTTTCTAACTGTAAAATGGAGTCAAAACACCTCCAAATCAGGAAAAAACTAGTTCCATAAGGAGTGTCTTGTAATTTTGAATAACTTTCTAGTTTACACTGAAGGTTCATTCTTCCTCTAAGTGCTCCGAAAATGATTATTTCCACAGGATGTCTCTTAAGCACATGGCTTATATATAGATACTAATCAAACATCTCTCCATAAATCCCATCTATAAAGCTAAAATTAAAAACTAATATGTCTACTAGGATAATCTCAGGGTACTAGATGTTTTCTAGTTGACGTCGAGTTACAGAAAAGCTCCTAACTGCTCCAAAAATGGGCATTTATAATATGGCCTATAATAGGCCTAGATCACAATACAGACCTATGTGAGTATTCCCACAATGGGAAAATAATATCCCTAAAATGGGAAATATATATAAATCATCAAGAGCATAATGGAATTCTAAAAAAAAAAAATTTACTTCAAAGACTAATTTTCCCTTTAAGTGCTCCTAAAATGATGATCTTCACAAGCATCTCCTTAAGCCCATAGCTCATACACAGGCTTATACTTCTACAAAACCCACTAAGCTCATTTTATTTTATAACTTTTGTATCCATCATGGCATGGAGATGGGAGATAATTTTATCTTAGGGGTGGTTAGGTGTTCAAGTCCCCCTAACTACTCCATCTCTTTAAATTATGTGTGGGTATTAAATCCCACATTCATGAGCATAAAGCATGTGGCGGTGGCTTTTAATTCAAAGTGACCACCCAAAATAAATGTGGAATGGACCATGTTTTTCTGCCACATATTCCCAAATACATATGTGCAACGTGTCCCATTGCAGATGTGTCATGTGTCAACATGTGATTTGTCCACTTGTTGACTCATGTTGACCACCAATTGACCAAAATTTGACCGGTCATAACTTTTACATACGGACTCATATTTTATCCATTCAAAATGCATCGCAAATGTCTCAATGAGATCTAATAAATGGTTCTAACTTCATATGATTTAAAAATCATCAATTTTACCATGTGTCACTTTCATATTGGCTAGTTGACTCTATCGAGTATAAAATCTTATCAAACTTTGACCAATGATAACTTGAGCACACGAAGTTTGTTTTCATAATTCTAGGTATCGACGGAAATCTTGTTGAATTCTCTACCACACTGAAATGGTTTAGGGAGATTTAAAGAAATCATAAATTCCCAAAATTTCCTCTAGATCAATTTTCTTAGGTGATCTCATGCCAAGTGAAAACTTTTTGGACGATCTTATGCTGAGAGAAAGTGTTGGGGAGAGAGGTATAGTGTTATTCTCCTTCCATGAATCTACTCAATGAGCACCACTATAGGTGGTACATCCCTATTTTTTTCTTGTTGTCCCTAATTTGTTTTGAATTATACCAATTGAACTGAATGTAGGAGATAAATTTTATTTTTTTGCTAGAGGAATGTGCATGTGACTAAAAAATTTCTCTAAAGGCTTATGTGAATTGTGCTAATCTGATAAGTTGACTGTGTGTTCCCCTAGGACATAAAAACCCAGGGGAGGAAATGGATGCACAAGCACTAATTTTTGGTACTGAAAGCTAGTGTCTATGTTGAACTGAGGACCCAAGTCAAATTTTGGGTCATTTATGTAACTATAACATGTGTTGACTTATTGTTGTGCATATCTAAATTGTAGCTCTGAGCTATTGTCATTTGGGGTGCATGTGACATTGATAAGAGAATACGGCCCAAAAGAAAGGAATGATTTTATGTTAAAATGTATCCTTGTAGGGGGGATGTGCATGGTATAAACCAAGGCATGTGCTAACAAAGTGGCTAGATGCATGTTTAAGTATAAAAAGTAACAAGCAAGGCATGTAATATAAGACAATGTAAAAATCAAGAAAGTGTGCAACAAAGTAGACCATGAAAAATGGGTTTTATACATGGGACATTACTCATAATGTCACAAGACAATCATGTCCGAAGTATCCAAAAGAATACAAGAAGTGATCAAATAATACATAGGGCATAGCCCATAAACAATAGAAAAAAATAGCAAGAAAAATGTAGCAGACAACCATGGTGGAAAATAATCCTACAATGCAAATGTTACACCTGAAGCACTCATTAGAATGTTAGTAAGATAAAAAATTTGCTGAGGAATTTATATATCAATGTAAAGTAATGTGTTAGGAATAATATGAAATAGTATGTAAATTAAACGATAGCACCTATAGCGTGTGAACAATTATATGCCCCCAAGAGCCTCAGTGAGACTAGTAAAAGGTACAATGTCAAGCATCATTATAGTGTGTAAGGACCTGTAAGATATGCATTCATAACTAGAGATGAAGTGAATGTGCATGTGTATATAGAAAGATAATTACATTCAAAGTATCTAGTTAACATATCAAGAAAATTTCTATCATGTAAGTAGAATAAGATAGCAAAAGTAGATGCAGCCAAGATATGTAAATTCAGTGATTGAATGGAATCAAGTGGTATGCAATGTGTGAGTGAGATAGGAGCAGCGTGCTCCTTAGTAGATGTGGATGAAATGAGGTTAATTTATAAATTCCCCCTCGTCAGTCAATAATGAACCATAGAACAAGAGTGTGTCATCGAGAAATGGTTATAAAATGTGTGCTAGAAAGATACATCATGAAGCATAGAGTGTAAAGAGTGAATGATGTGAGGTTCATTTCAGATTTAGACCCTTTGAAAGTCAAGTATGAACTATGGAACTAGAGTGTGTCATAGGGTATTGAATGTGTTTAGGAAAATTATACTTTGATATGCATCACATTGAGTGGGTTTTTTAAGTGTCTTACCAAGGAGATTGGAAAGACGATAGATGCCACCCCCTAGCTTGTCTATGATGAAATAGGTTCCAAGCCAATTAGGTTTGAATTTTCCTTTGAGATGAGCTTTGGCTGTTATTTTTTTATGATTTTCTTTTAATACAAGGTCATTTATATTGAATTCACGTGGGCAGATTTTTTTATTGTAAGCTTGTGCAATATGATCTTGATATACTAGGATATGTTTGAGAGCTTGCACGTCGTGAGATTTAAGCATCTCAAGCTCATGGAGTTGGTTTTCATGATATTCATTGTCTTTGAGAATGTATTTAAGTGATACCCATAATGAGGGGATTTCCATCTCTAAGGGGATTACTACTTAACTGCCATAAATAAGGAAAAAAGGGTGTAGCATTTTTGGGGGTGCACACACTAGTGTAGTAGGCCCAAAGAGTGTATAGGTTTTGATTGTTCCAATCATTGCCACTAGTATCAATGGTCTTACGTAATATTTTGAAAATTTCCTCATTTGTGGCTTCTTCTTGTCCATTTCCTTGTGGATAATAAGGAGTGGAAAATGTTTACTTGATCTTGAATTTTTCATGTCACATTCACCAAATTATATAACATAAATAGATTTATTTTATTAAACCCTAATTACAGAGTAACTAATGTAAGAAATAATGTACAAATATTAAGTACAATATTATGTAAGAAAATAATCAAGTATAAAACCCTAAGTAAGAGATGTAGAGAGAATGAATTATCTTATTGACACTTGATCTAGAAATGCTCTAGACTAGGAAAATTGTTAAACAAGAAGTGAATAATGTCATAAATGTTCAAGATAAATCCCAAAATCCATGGAAAGAACTAGACATGGTCACTCATGGAAGGACATGGGTGTTTGGGTGCTGGAGAATGCTAATGGGAGCCCATGACTATGCAATGGTTGGAATCGGATTTTTATAGTGTCCCACAAGTGTCAAAAGTATTTTGTGTTGATATTTTGTGTGTCACTCTTTGATCGTCAAGGGTACCTATAACCTACAAAATAGATATTCACCTATAAAACTTGAAAACCACATCAAATCTAAAAAAGAAAGATGTAAAATGGGGATTCAAAGTGACCCCAGGGGCCACCCAACAGAGTGAACCTATGAGCAAGTGTTGTGCTACATCTCAGACTCCATGTAGTTCTGGTAAGTGTGTGTAAGAATCATGCCCTAATATGCCCTTGTGAAATTTCCAATTGGTACTAGCCTATAGCTAAATGTAGCAATGTATTAAAATGTTTGGATATAATGAACTTCCCCTTCTTATGTTGTGTGTAGAGTTGTAGCCATTTGTCCCTTGAGTTGATTGCTAGATGGATTCCTTATGGTGATTTAGGTTCCTTTGGATGTAAGATTAGGTTATGATAGTATATGCTTAGTGCTTGGTCCCTAATTTTGAACACATAATTATGTATTTATATGATGCCCTTGTTTTAATTTTGTAATTGATGACTAGAAGGCCGACCCATAAGTGAAAAATATTCCCAAAAGATAAAAGATACCCAAAATAAGTGAGCAAGATAGGAAAGGTTAAGGGGAATCTAGGGGGGACAGGGGCACCTAAGCACTCTTATCATTGTTGGTGGTTGGTGTCTGGAACCATAACAGATAAATTAGTAAAATATTGATTGGGTTATAGGGTGTGTAATACCAAATAGAAAATAAGAAACATAGAAAAGAGGCCAAGGACAGTCATCAATAACTATTTTTCTTGCATAGGAATTATATGAATGGTAGTATGTGTTTACGACCTAGAAATGTACCTAAGTACATGATTTTGTGTCTATAATTTCAAGCTAAATCTACATTCAAACCATCCACTAATCCTACTGACTTTAAAACTACTCTCAACATTGTTTTTACACAAGCTAAAATTCAATTACAATCCATAAGGAACACTTTTACTAAGTGACCTTACCCAGCTCAACTCCTATTATCATAACTCATTGAAATAAATCTAATTAATCTCCCTCCACTTCTCAATCTAGATCATTCTCACGCAAGTTGATGTAATTATGATGAAAATGCACACTTTTATTATCACCAATGCAATGGACATACTATTGATCACTATTTTAAGATCAAACA
Organism: Taxus chinensis; assembly: GCA_019776745.2. Lineage (NCBI taxonomy): Eukaryota > Viridiplantae > Streptophyta > Pinopsida > Cupressales > Taxaceae > Taxus > Taxus chinensis. Next base: position 384,269,036 of record CM034154.1, read on the forward strand.
TGTCATTAATAATCTTATTGACAACAATGCAATAGAGCTTCTAGAGATGTCTACTTCAAAACCAATCAACGATAATAAAAATCTTAAAATATTTAATTACCTGTTACCAAATCATGAAAATTTGGCTATTTATTCCTCTTCTAATCACATATGTCATGAAGTGCCTCCTCCCTCATCGGCACCACTTGATTTTCTTATTATTACTACTGATATGCCACCACCAATTATTACATTATTGAATTGTGACTATCATGCTACATTTTATTTTGATTTGCTACATATTGATGCTTCTATTAGTGCTCATCAATTAAATATTAATATGGTCCATCCCTCATTCATTTCCAATGCATGATCTCATGCACTCCTACTAGCTATCAACTTTCCACTCTCTCAAATCACATTTCTAGTACCCAATTCTTAAGGGCAGGTCATCCTTCCCATTACTTTTGGGTTTCTTACCATACAAACACCATTCCTCATTACATCTAAAATAAAGTGTTGTGACATGGTCTTAGGTATCCCTTGGCTTTGAGATGCCCAAGTTATCCCTTCCATGGTCCACTTGTGCCTTAATTTCATTCATAACAAGTAAGTTGTCACCATTAAAGGTATCCCACCTTGCACACCATTACCTTGGACCATTCTCTGCCTTATTTTAGCCCCTGTCAAGGAATCTAGGCCTCCACCTATCAAGTGTAAATATATCTCAATACTTATCTCTCTCATCCATACATGGCCTACATCATGATCTTGTCATCCTCTCTGATCCATTAGTTAAGCCCTTTGGTCTAAGTCCCCTACCGAGGCAACCCATTCCTATAGGTGTTCTCCACCTCCTTTACTACATCGATATCCCTCACATATGTATATTTATACTCCTACACCACTGGTCCTATACCATGGTCACTTGCCTTGTCTTTCTCAAATACAAGATTATTGTCATGTGTTTTTTGCAAGGTCAAAATTCAAGTTGAAAACATGACAGTTGTACCCTAATGTCAAAAAAAATTGAATCCCCTCCTGAGTCATCCTTTGGATCATCCTAACTTCTATGTCATAACCTTCCCATCCTTGAAAATCCTCATAATGTGTTGAACAACATTCCCAAGTTTTTCAAATGTGGTCATGAGGTCATTTAGTCCATTCAGTTAAATGTTATCAAAAGGTGAAATTTGTACTAATCCTAGATAGATTATTCCTTAGCCTTTTATGGAACATGTGTGCATCATCCAGGGTTGATCAAGAATCCTAAAATCATCTGGAGATGTTA